>QEPC01005014.1:897059-907216 GCA_003113815.1 Sphenodon punctatus | reverse complement strand
TATAGATTTTACATTATGTGACCATTTTATTTATTTATATATATGATATATTGTACTTTAATGATTTTACTGTTATATCTTATTGTATGTTTTATGATGTACGCTGCCCCGGGTTGCCAATGTGCAAGAGGGTGCGGGTTACACATTTTCTGTAAAGTAAAGTAAAAGCTTATTTATGGCTCACCTAATTTCTTTCTATTTTTTGCAAGCATTTTTCCCGAAGAAATATTTGAGCTTTCTGTATTGCATCCATGTACACAAAAATTTAATGCAATCTCTATTAGCACATTCAGAAAAACAGACAAAGCAGAACTCATGAAAAATCAAACTAAAATCAAAGAAGAGCCATTTGCTTGGAATACCTTCTGTTATTTACAGTAAATAGTTCTATATCCATCTGGTCATTCTAGCAGTGTGTTGGTGGTCTAGAACTCCCCACAACCCACCTCAGAGTATAAACAATAACAAGAGGAACCGATAAGGATTTTATTCACAAAGCAATGGCTTACGTATGAGCTCACAAACAAATAGACTGGTAGCAGATGGTGTGTACATTACACAAGGAATCTATTGTGCAAGTGAAACTGAACTGGATGGTGCTGAGATGTGTACAAATCCGAGGGAGGCAAAGAGATGCAGACAAATTGGTAGATTCAGAATGCAATTCTCCATGGTTAAAGTCAACGACGAGAGCTTTGCCACTGACTTCAATTAACAGTGTGTTCTGTTTTTGTGTGGGGCATACCTTCCAACAGCCTCTGTTTAGGAGGGACAGTCTCTCTTCGAGTGCTGAATCCCACTGTCCCCTTTGAGAGAGACAAAGACTGGGATTCAAGCCTCAGGCACCTATTTCTGGGTTGCCTACCAGGAAAACTTGAGAGAACAATGCGGAGATGATGGAATGACAAGATACTCAGGCCACTTTTAGACGTGCGCACGGCACCGCGCTGTAAAATTACATGCCACATAAAAAAATCCCACAGGTAATATCGAGGTATTTAGTTCACGGCATTAAAGAATGCGCGAGTGGGGTATCGTTCGTGTGACATCATGGCTAAACTCTGCCCGTGGGATTGTTTATGTGGTGTGTGATTTTTACAATGTGGCACTGCGTGCAGGTCTAAAAGCAGCCTAAGAAGTGGAATGAGAAGCAGGAAAACCTATGTGCCTTTTTGTGCACCTAGAATATTGGGGGAGATTTGTACGTATGTGAGGGGTGGAGCTTATTGGCTGAGAGGGCATGGCTTGTTCCCCTTTGGCCGCTCAAAATGCTTTGGAGCATGGTGTGGTATTCAGAAGAGCACAACTCAGTCAGTAGCATAAAGGCTCTGATGTCAGACAGATGGTCCTGGATGCTGAGAACTCAGGGAGGGGCTCACCTAAGGGGCAGAGTAATCTAGGAAGGAGCTTTCCTCTATCAAGGTATCATTGGGGCTGCGCATCTTTTGGTTAGGGAGGAGAAATAAACAGCGTGTAGTGAAGAAAACGGAAGTTGTGTGGCTATTTGAGGCTGGATCCTGCAGGGACTCGCACCCTGGCAGAGCTGCCCTGTAACACCAAAGGTCTGCATTATGTGCAGCGACTTGGGGCTGCTAGCTCCACAACCAGAACAGCCTAAACTGATTCTATGCCTGGCACAGGGGGATCAGAGCTGCTCCCTGCCATGTCCCTATACCTACCAGGGATCAGTTCAGCCTGCACAACCAAGCTTTATCCTTGCATACCAGCTTGAATGTGGTAACCTAACCACCATGCCCATTTCTGTGCTCCTGGAATGTCCCGGGCATCCCCTCCATGCTTTTCCTCATAAGAGAAGAATGCTGAGTAGTGGCTGAGCTGCATCCTGGGCAGAAATCTCTCTGGAAGGCTCCTCACAGGGCTATGCTGCTTTCCCAGGTGTTATCTGGCTGACTGTGCTGAGTACAGTTCTTCTGACCCATCCTTTCTGTCCAGTTGTGCATACTACTTGAATCACTCCACAGGATGAAGCTCTAGGTGCAGATGGACCAAGAAACAAAGTTCCTGTGTTATATCAGCGAGCAAAAAACATGACCGCAACAAAATGGTCTCTGAAGAGAAAGTTTAGAAGTTGGTCTGTCTCTAAAACTTCTACTTTTCTTATCAGTCCTCCTTGCCAAGAGATAGAGGAAGTTTCCTTTCTTGTCTGTCATCCTTGGTTCCTTTCCCTGTTTGGAATTTGGATCTGAAACCAAGGGAATATCAAGCATGATAAAGGAGACCTAATCTAGTTGGAAGACGCTGTGGGCCTTTTCTTGTGTTACTGCAAAACACAGCCAGATGAGTCATAAAAATATTTCATTTTCTTATTGTGTCTTTCCCACTATAAAAATCTTTATTAGGATAGCTCATTCTTCCAAAATCACTTGCCATCACATTTTCTGCTTTGAAGGCCTTATAGCAGCCAGCAAGCTGGATAAAATGCAAGTAAGAATGCAGTGAGAAGATTGCTTAGGACTGTATCCTGATTCCCCTTGGAACCAATTGCATCAAATGGGAGCAAGACTGGGTGCTTATCAGCAGGACAAATCATATGAGATATCGGCTGTAGCACAATACACAACATACCAGCTTTACAAACATAGCACTATTATTTCATCATATCAAAAATGTTGTGACTGGGCTGTATTCAAGATTTACATAAATTTAAATGAAAAGGATAGGATTTTTATGGCTTCCTTCACTACTTGCCAGCTTCTGATTTCAATGCACAGGGAGTAATGTCATTCAATGCAGTGGAGTTATTCCATACAGACTCTTGTGCAATTGCACGAACGAACATACATACATACACACACACATTACACACTTCCCTCCCAACATTCCAAGTGCATAAAGAGGGATGAAAGCTCTCTTGCTTAATATTCCATTTAGTTTCTTGTCATTCTTATCTCCCTGTTGTCTTCCCGAGTGCTTTTCCTGAGAGGCAACAAAGGAAAGAGGTGCCTTAGGCTTGAATTCCAGTGTTTCTGTCTCTCTCTCCTGAAAGGAGGACTTTGATGGCCTGAAAGAGGAACTGTGGGATTTAGGACTCAAAGAGCCCACCCTTCCTAAGTAAGGACTTTTAGGTAGGTACGTTCAAGTTCAGAATGGCTCCATATCTTCATTTCAGGCACTGCTTGGTAGTAAATGTAAGCAAAGTTGTGAGTGAAAAGGAATGAATATTCGCTTCATGTGGTGAGGACTGTCCCCAGCCTCTCAGAATTAAACATCAGGATCATACTCTCCACAATCCAGGATACCCCACACCCAAGGAGGAACATGATCCTACCAAACAGCAGGTGTAAAACCTGCCAGCACATCTCTACCACCGCCATTATCAACACTCCCTCCCAAGAGAAAACCATTCAAAATTCAAGGGACCTTCACATGCCAATCATACACAGTAATGCCCCCAGAGAGAATTATGTTGATGAACCCAAATAATCCATATGTAAATGAATGAACTCACACAGAAAAAAGATTATGTATGACACTGAATCACTCATTTCTCCTAGAGCATCTACTCCATTTCTGAACTCTGTCCTTGTTCTGAAAGGAACCTTGAAAAGATGGCCCTGGAAACTAAAATTCATAACTGTACTGGAAACCAAAAAGAATGAAATAAATAAAGATGTGGGCTTCATAGAAATGTGTAAGTAACAGGCAGCCTGTTACTGCAGATATAAACATCTGCAGATATAAAATCTTCATATAGGTGCAGATGTGCACATCTATCATTGCTGCCTTCCTTTTATTGTAGTTAATGCTTTGAATTGCTAATGACTTTTCTTCCAAACAATCTTTTCCCATAACAGCCCCTCCCAGTTGATGTCTACCTAGCTTACATTTGCTCAAACTATAGTTATGACTTTTTACATGCCCGAGGAAGGGCCCTGTGTGGCCTGAAAGCTTGCCTACTCTGTCCAACAGAAGTTGGTCCAATAACAGATACCATCTGAACTATTTTGTTTCCATCTCTGACATTTGGAACAAACAGGGGGAACACCTTCTCTCTAGTTCATAGTTGTCATTCCAGCAAGGGTTACGGCTGCTCTGTGTTCATTTACAGTGGATTGAATGCAGGTTTCAGAGGGTACTCCACAGAAAAGACTGTCTGTCTCATGGAATACTGCATGTTTTTGTCATAATGTAAATAAATTAATGCATCACATTTTCTGCTTTTAAGGCCTTATAGCAGCCAGCAATCTACTGAGGCATGGGGAAAGGAGAATGCATAGAATGGAGAATATTTGAATATGGGTAACTGCATGACTGTCAAGGGTCCCAGAAGTGGGGCGTCCAGAACATAGGCAGATGTAGGGGGTCTTGGGACCAGTAGACTCTACAGGGCTGTACAAGGCCTTGAGACCGTACAGGGCTGGGACGGCCAGGAGAAAGCCAATAATAAGGCCAATGACAGGGTCCAAGAACAAGACAGGAAGAAAGGGAAGCAGACCAGACGCCAGAGCGAGCAGCCCAGGGGGGTGATTAAAAGCTAGACAAAGGGGATGAGAGCCAAAAGGGGGCAGATAGGGGGATATTAGGGGACAGGGGGAAGGGAGAATGGAGGGGTCTGGAGGCCAGCAAGGGGAGTAAGGAGGAGAGGAGAATCCCTCTGCTGTTCTGCCAGGTCACGGGCAGTAATCCGCCCTCATAGGTCTATGATCTCAGGGAGAGAATGCAGCTCATCATCAGGGTTCATATAGATGATTCCAAAATTCCTGAAACAGTTACATATAATGAACAAACTACGAATATAAATAAAAAGAATACATTTAAGTGTCTATATGCAAATGGTAGAAGTCTAAAAAGTAAGATGGGAGAATTAGAATGTATGGCACTACATGCAGATCTAGACATAATCGGCAGGCATCTCAGAGACCAGGTGGAATGAGGATAACCAATAGGACACTAATACTGGGGTAAAAATATATTGAAATGACACAGTAGATTGAGCTGGTGAGGGGTGGTTCTACAGACAATGCTGTCTGTAGAGTCCTGTAGGATAAAAAATTTACAAGAAGGGAACTGTACTCTGGAATCTCTATGGATAGAAATTCCATGTGTAACAGAATGTGTATAGCCATGGGGCTATACTATCATACCCCTGACCAGAATGGTGAGACTGAGTATGAAATGCTAGCAGAGATTAGACAGGCGACTAAAATCAGTAACATAATAGTGGTTGATTTCAATTATCCTCCTTATATTGCCTGGGTGAATGTCTCCTCTGGGTGTGATATGAAGACAAAGTCTCTAGATGCCATAAATGACTGCTTCTTGGAGCAGCGTGTCCTGGAACCAATGAGAGGAGGAGCTACTTTGGATCTAGTCCTAAGTGGAGCATAGGACCTGGTGCAAAGGGTAATGGTGGTGGAGCCACTTGGCAATAGTGATCATAATATAATCAAATTTGACAATTTCTGGATGGAAAATGGTAAATAAAACTATTGAACAGGTTTTTTGTCTCATGGTTTGAGGGAAGAGACTTTTGGGATCACCAAAGGCGGATTCAATATATCTTAGCCAATCGAAACATAACAGTAGTCCGACGAGCTGCAGCAGGGGTTTTTCAATTGGAGTTATTCAGGAAAAAACTGATGGAAACCCCTGATTTGGAGACATGGAGACACTGCAAGTGCAATGTGATCTGGAAGGTCTTTAGGGAGGATGCTCCTGGCCTCTATCAATCTCCAAATTTATGGTGATCTGCCTTCGGGTTTTGTTGCTGGATTTAGTGCCAGAGGGATTAGACACAGGGGCTAAGTGTGCCACCACAAACCCCGAGAAGGGGAAGGCATTGTATAACCAGGTAGCAGGTTTGGGGTTTTATAATCTCTGAGAATAATATTATCTGGTCACATATCCGCTTATGGCTACTTACTAATGATATTGGTACGGGGGAGAGGAGTGCTCCAGATGTATAGTGGAAACTATATTATTTTAAGTTTTAAGTTCTAAGTTTTATTGTGTTAATACTTCTTGTGATGTATCAATGAATGTTATATTTATCTTTGTTATGGCCTGTAGGCTAAACAAATAAACTATTTATCTTATCTAGAAATAAAACTATTGCAGAAACATTTAACTTTAAAAAGGGAGACTATATTAAAATGAAGAAGCTAGTTAAGGAAGCTAAAAGGAGCAGTGATGAAGATTAAATGTCTGCAAGAGGCATGGCGACTATTTAAAAACACCATCTCAGAAACCCAAATTAAATGTATTCCACACGTTAAAAAAAAGGTAGCAAGGGGACCAAATGCCTGCCAGCATGGCTAAATGATGAGGTGAAGGAGGCTATTAGAGAAAAAAAGTCATTTGAAAAATGGAAAGCTCCTTCTACTACTACTTATTTCTATAGTGCTACTAGTCATACGCAGCGCTGTACAGATACACCTAACATAAAGACAGTCCCTGCTTCATGGAGCTTACCATCTAATCAAGACACAAAGACAGACAACTACAAATAAGAGTCTTCCTATGAATAATGGACTACAGGATGCAGGTATTCAGTAAGTTTATTTATTTCAGTTAAAATGGTTGAAATCCATGAGACTATGAATAGAGCCTGAGTTCATGATTTAAAATCAATCTCAAAGAAGTGGGCCTTTAGGCAGGACTTGAATATGGGCAGGGAGGTGCAGCACCTCAGGAAGTTTGTTCCAAGCACACAGCGCAGCAAGGTGGAGTTGGGCATTGGCAATGGAGGAGAAGGGCACAGATAAGAGCATCTTGCTCAATGAGCAGCAGGGGTGAAGGAGGAGATAAGAGAGGAGAGGTACGGAGGAACTGCAGAGTGAAGACACTTGTAGGTGAATAGAAGTTTGAACTGTATGCAGAATTAGATGCGGAGCTAGTGTAGTGACTTGAGCAGAGGGGTCACATGGTCGTAATGGCGTGCAAGGAGGGTGAGTCTCGCAGCTGAATTTTGAATAGTCCGTAGTGGAGATAAGTGGCTCCGTGGGAGACCTGTGAGAAGCAGGTTGCAGTAGTCTAAGCAAGATGTGATGAGAGACTAGACTAGGGCTTTAAGTAGTGTGTTCATGTTCAGACAGGAAGGGATGGATTTTAGCAATATTATAGAGAAGGAAATGACAGGTTTGGGCAGTGTTTTGGATGTGAGCAGAGAAGGAGAGAGATGAGTCAAAGACGACCCCAAGGTTGCGGGCTGAGGGGACTGGGAGGATGACGGTGTTCTCTACGGAGATGGAGAGAGGTGGGAGGGGAGAAGTGGGTTTAGGAGGAAAGATAAGAACTGTCTCTGCTGTGTTAAGTTTAAGGTGGTGATGAGGCAGCGATGTCAGACAGGCAGGTTGAGATTTGGGACTGGATTCTGTTTGATAGTTCTGGTACAGAGAGGTAGATCTGAGAATCATCAGCATAAAGATGGTACTGAAAGCCATAGGAGGAGATCAGAGCACTGAAGAAACAAGTGTAGAGAGAGAAGAGAAGAGGGCCCAGAACTGCGCCCTGGGGTACACCAACTGATAGTGGGATAGCAGTAGAGGAGGATCCACCAAAGGATCCACTATGTGCGGTGGGAGAGGTAAGAGGAGAACTAAGATAGGACGGAATCTTGAAATCCAAAGGAAGATAGAGTGTCAAAGAGAAGATGGTTGTCAATGGTGTCAAAAGCAGCAGATAGATCAAGGAGGATGAGGCTAGAGTAATGACCCCCATGAAGAGATCTTTGGAGATTTTGACAAGGGCTGTCTCTGTGGGCAGTAGCCAGATTGGAGTGGATCAAGAACGGCTTGAGTTGCAAGGAGGTTCAGGCAGCGGACATGAATAGTATGCTCAAGCAGTTTGGATGAAAATGGCAGGAGGGAGATGGGACGGCAGTTAACAGGTGGAGGGCTTGGACTGTGGAAGCTGTGGGGATTGGAGGGGTTACCTGTCTGTCCAGCTGTGATTGCCTGCCACTCACTGGAGTTCCCTCCCTCCCTCCCAATTAGGTATTTAACCAGGCCCTGGTGCCCTTTGGGCGCCAGCCGATGGGCGACACCAAAGGGTGTTGCCCGTTGGTGGGGCTGTTGGTGGGGTCGCAATGGTGTTGGCACCCCCCCCTTTGCATTTGGATTCGCACTACTGCCTATCTGCTGAACACCTACGGCCGCACCAGACGAGCAACCGAGGGAGAGTGGGAGAACACAGCGTACTGGCAGGCTTGTCTGGGAACCCGCAGCTAGACCATTGAGCTGCCAAGCACTGGAGGGACCACGGTGGTTTATGCCAGAGGGGAGCTGTTGGAACCCCAGATTGGTGATTCACCCGCCCAGAGCAATCAAAGACCCAAACTATTGCTGATTTTCTGGAGCCCAGTAGGCACTTACCTTTCTTCTGGGTTGGGCACTATTTACTCTGCTGAACACCTACGGCCGCGCTGGAGGTGCGCGCCATGGGCGGTGCACTGATCGTGGCCGGCTGATAGTGGTTTCCCCACTCGACTGCTTACTGCCAGTGGGTCTATTTTGTGTTTTCGGGGTTAATAGCATTTATAGTACCCATGAAGTATACTGGCTTCACTTATTTCTATAAGAGCTTAGAGTTGGATTTACTTTGTTTCAGGGGACATGCATATAAGCCCTAGGTTCTAGCTTAACTTTCTCCTGAAGTACACATAGGTGGTCAACTATGTGAGACAAAGTATTGGTTATCTCCCAGTTATCAGTAACTGAGGCTACTTAAAGAAACTCATAGAATTGATTTTTGTGTATGAGGAAGTTGTTGCATGCCCATAGACTTTATTTTTGGTCTTAGTTACATATGCATGATTGACTTGCTCTTTGTTAGTTTTATCTAATTTAGTAGCCCATAGGCATATAGATCTAGGTCTCTAGGTCTAGCAAACTCACGGCCAGATTAATATGGAGCTGAGGTCACGAGCTTTGAGGAACCATCATAGTCTAGCAGAAGCTATAGAATCAGTTGAAAAGAGTTCCAATTTGCTTAAACTTCCTACAATGATTCAACCCAAACTGTCACATTTCTTTCCTCTATCTAATAGAGGGGAAGAGGTAGTCAATCATACAATGAATGCCCCTAGCCCTCGGTCAGAAGCTCTTCCCCCTAATATATTACAACAAGAGGGTGGCTCACATTTAAATACCACATTAGAGAATATAGAGCTCCACAGCATCTCACTAGCGCATAAATTTGAGGACTTTATTATAAGGCAAGATTTAGATCTAGATACTAGATTTAAAGAAATGGAGGAGAAATTGGATTTCTCCAACAAATTACTTTTCTCTATGAAAGTTTTGGTGGATGGTTTGTGGCTAGAATTTAATAACATGTGTGCCAAATTCAATGATGGAGAGCCTGTTGCAACCTCTAAAGTCGATGCAGCCACTCAAACAAATAAGGTAATACCTAGGAGGACCCAGCAAATAAATGGTGAAAGAATTTTTAGTGATACCAACTCTTCTCTGAGGTTAAGGTCACTATCCAGAAATGAAGATAATAATAAGAAAGACAGTAGGCCATGTGTATCTCCCACGATTGGTGAGGTGCCATCTAAACACAGCCCGGAAAATCTAAGAGAACAGTCGTGACTCAAAGGAGAAAACTGGGTAGGTAATCAACAGGAAAATTATAACAAACTCTGTCCCCACAAGAAGTAGTTACACATCAGTTACACATCCATGTGTGTGTGTGTGAGGGTTTTGAAGGGATAAGGGATAGGAGAGCCCACAGACCTGACACTCCACACACACACCTCGCAGTTTGGGGACTCCAATGGGACGGAGGCGTTCACAGTTCCGCGACTAAAGAGTTCCCTCAGGGTATTAGGTGGCCCAATTAGCTCCGTGAGAAGCGAGGCCGTATCATAATAGGGAACGGGATCAGCGGAGAATGTGAGTGTGCCCCCTCCGCACTCCATGGGGGGACAAGGTCCCTGCCCACTCTCTTGCACACCCCCACACCACACCTCCCAGGAGACAGTGCCCAGGGTAGGAACCTCGTGATGCACAGTGGAGGAAGGGAAAAAGGGGCTTATGGCAGGGGAACAGGAGGGGAAGGAAACTATCACCACGCCTGGGGGAGAAGCGCAAGGGGTCCCTCGGGGGGTAGCACCTGTGCCACCAACAATAACACAACAACAACACGACACCAATAATATGACAATGACAACACAATCTCCAAGCACTCACCTC
>QEPC01005014.1:874106-887954 GCA_003113815.1 Sphenodon punctatus | reverse complement strand
GGGGGGCCACAATGGAGAGGGCATTCTCGGTGGCCGGGCCGCGCCTTTGGAACTCCCTTCTGGAGGAAGCTCGCCTGGCCCCATGCCTGTTGATAGTCCGGCGAAGTTGCAAAACCTGGCTGTTTGCCCAGGCCTTTGGGAGGGTAGGGTGAGGGTTTTTTAGTTCCCCCACCTGATCTACTATTTATTATCTTAATTGTTATTTTAGCCCTGTTTTAACATTGTTATATTGGATGTTTTAAATTGTTTTTATTGTTGTAAGCTGCCCTGGGCTGCTTTTGCAGGAGGGGCGGGGTATAAATCCATGAAATAAATAAATATAAATAAATAATTTCTGTGCTGAAATTTTTTTATCAGTGAATCCTAGCAAATCTAGAGTAATATGTTATGGGACTACCCGCCCAAAATACAAGTGGAAGCTGGGGTTGCAGGAAATAATGCAGGTATCGCGCTACACTTATCTGGGGATAGTGTTCACATCTTCCCAATCATGGAGGGCTAAGAATGAGAGTTTAAGGACAAAGACAATGCAGTCACTCGTAAGCATCTTACAGCTCCATCGTTCTTCTCCGTCTGCAACTATTGAGCATATTATCGATATTTTTATGTTGAAAGTCCTCCCTCAACTTACATATGGAGCTGAATTAACGAGTATGGGCTACTTTAGTAGGATGGAGTTTCCAAAAAATTATTTCTTAAGGAGCATCCTTAATGCACCCAGAACAACACCTCTGCCGATGCTACAAGCAGAAACACTTTTTTGGCTGAAGGTGGTGCGGGGAAACTGTTCGCCTCTAGTGTCTAAATGTTATCATGAACAACGACAACATACAGGCAGTATTCAGTATAAATGGGTGGCTTGAGTTAAAAAGCTGGCAATACAGTCCGTCTTACTAATAGATGGCAACAAGTTCTCTGAGACTATTCTAGATAAAGATGAGATCAAGCATAGAGTCAAGTCTCGTGCAGTAGAGAGAGAAATGGCTGCTATCAGAATGAATAAGATAGTTCCGCTATACCCATCAGTTAAACAACAGGTATCACTCGAGCAGTACTTACTCCAGATACACGATCCAAGACTGAGGAGACAAATTACCCTTATGTGGTTTAATTTGTTTGATACTGCAGTGGTTAGAGGCAGGAGAGATCACTTACTGTATGACAACAGAACTTGCTCCTGTGATTCTCAAACAGTGGAGACACTGATCCATATTATATTCAGCTGTCCTAACTATGAAGATCTTAGAAAGGTATGGATCGAGCCGTTGTGAAAACTCTACTTTGTCTATCGAGGATAAAATGGAATTATTGACAATAGCCTCAGACATGCACCTTGCTAAAGCTGTTTCTTTCTTCCTCTTGTTGGTAGGAAAAGGGACCAAAGACAACTATGGTAATAAGCAAAAGGGCTGTCAACTCTGTTGATATATTTGAGGTGATTTTGACTGTAAAGGTAGTCTCGTAGTTAAAAGTTGATTTCTCTTCTATGGAGTTTACTCAATCATGTATGTCTTACACTGCTCGTTACACTGGTTTTAAAATGTAGAATTTTGTATTTATTCCTATTTTATTTTTATTTATTTTTACATTGTATTTTTATTGATTTGTATATTGTAATAGCATTATTGCTGGAAACAATAAACTAAACTGGTAGTTAAGCAGGATCCAGTGAAGGTTTTTCAAGGAGTAGTGTGATCACAGCATGTTTGAAGGCAGCAGGAACAGTCACAGTGGAAAGTGATAAATTGAGAATGTGACAGATGGAGAGGATAGCTGCAGGGGAGATAGGACGGAGGAGTTGTGTGGGGACAGAGTCAGAGGAACAAGTGGTGAGTTTGGAGGAGAGAAGGTGGGTGATTTCCTCCACTGTAACTTCAGAAAAAGAAGAAAGGGTGACAGGCACTAGTGGGAGAGGAGAGGAGAGGAGAGAAGGAGGGGAGGTTGAGGGGGCTTGACAGAGAACTCTAGGTGAATCTTGCCATAGAAAAAAATCAGCCAGAGCCTGGGCAGAGAGCGAAGAGGTGGGAGAAAGAGGAGGTAGTTTGAGGAGGGAGATGAGAATGGCAAAGAGACGGCGGGGTTCGAGGCAAAGGAGGCAGTCAGATGGACATAGTAAGCTTGCTTAGCAATGGCAATAGCTGAATTGAAAGAGGTGAGCATGAATCTGAAGTGCTGGAAGCAGGGGCGGCTGGTGGGTTTTGAGGTTGGAGGGGCAGTAAGGCCAGCGAGCCTAGGGGCGGAGCCATAACAACGGTAGGCAGAGCCAGGGCAACGGTAGGCCAGTGACATGGCATAACCCAGCAGCAAGGAGTTCCCAGAGTTAACATTGGATGGACACTATATTTCTTAATGCTGGGGACGCTGCTGTGTGAAGCACTGCCACCAGGGGATAGAGAACCCTCTTATTGGCAGAGCATTTAGTAGGTGAGGATAGAGGTTGGGTGGGCTTTTGGGGTGTGGGTAGGGGTTTTTAGGGGATTTTATTGTAGTATTTGTATTTTTACTATTTTTCTCTTTGTGCTTTTGTTTCTGTAAACCGCCCTGAGCCTTTGGGGAAGGGCAGGGTATAAATTCTGATAAATATAACAGAATACGGTCTTGTGCAAGTGTGTAGAGAGGGGATAAATTGGTATTAAATCCACCCCCTTAGTCAGGGACCCACGTTCGCTGTGGTTTCCCCATTGCTGCTAATGAAGAAAATACAGTGAACACTGCCCCTGCCCTTAGTCTATTCAAGTTCATTTTCCCACATAGATGCAATTCACTAAATTTCTGTCTTTCTCAGCAGAACAATTCTCTGTCTGATTCAAACCTTGGAGCCTCGCCACAGACCAGCCACGAGTCTCTCTCTTCTTTCCAGACCTGTTTATTAACAAAGAACCTCTACAAACTTGTTGTCACATCTGTGAACAAGAAGTGCAGCGTATCCAGCAATTTCATTTAGGCAGGTTATATTCAACTCCTGGTTTAAAAGCAGACTGACAACCTTAAACCTCACATCTGGAATGATTTATTGGTTGTGTTCTGAGGTAGCATATTTTGTAAGGTAACAGATGAAACCATTTATTTTATTTATTTAAATTTCACAATAACTCGGCTACTCTGTATTTCTCTCTTTAAAAGGTATTAGTCATGTTTGAGGAGGACACAAATGCCAGCCCAAGGATGCTTCATATTTTGCATTTAAAAATATGAATACCTGTAAAAAGAGAGCTACCTTACAAAGCCAACAGCAACTCTCACTCAATGACATATGAAACAATCAGAATCAATGGGAATATGAATAGAGGGCACAATAACTAACATGATTTCTGTTTAGTGTGACCACATTTTAATTCCACTTTCCCCTCGCTTTTATGAAACTGGTCTGTGAAAACTTCAATATACTCAAAGTTTTGTTGCCAAGGATTTTGGGCACCAATCTCTTAACACTAGATACTTTTCAATGAAAGTTTCCTGAAATTTGGAAAAAGGGGTTGACATACTAAATACTACAGACCCGACCAAGGGAAAATCTTCAATATACAAAATTTAAATGTTCAAGAAACAGTTTGATTAAAGCACCGATCATAAATTAAAATATGCATCTCAGTCCTGCACATAAAACAAATACACTCAGCAGCCTAAAGATTTCAGCTACAAACTCTAAATATGAATTTAAATCTGCATCTTACAGGCCAAACCTTTGTGTTGTTGAAATACCGACTGGGTAATCAGGTTAGAACACTTTCAAGAGGGCTGACCAAGTCAAGCACAGCACACCTGCTATTCCAGACTGCTGCCGCTCTAATTTCAGAACTATAAGAATAACCGCCTTGGCTCCTGCACATTTGATGAGAGAAAAGCAACTGATGAATCCACATAATTGTGGATCCTCCACTGGCTCTGCCCCGATGTGTCCAAGAGCTGCTTCGCAGCCAGTCCCTTTGGGCACAGCTAGGCCACAGTCAGAGTCTGGGACCAGGCCTCTTCCTCCGAGCACTAACCACCACCTGTTCTGCTAGTCTTCACATCCAGGGGTACCTCCCCTTTACCCACTGGTAAACCCTAGAATGTCCACATAATACTCAGAAGCAGTAGGCAGTACAATTAGTACTTGCAAAAGGGGAGCCTGACCCTTCAAAACCTAGGCCTAAGTATCAATCATACTGCTGTTGCAAAGTGGATAGTTGAAGTCACCAAGCATTTCACTGAAGCCACCAAATATGGTAACAGATGAACCAAGCTGGATTTGAACTGACAATACAGTGATGAAATGTTCCACAGAGCCCATTACAAACCCTCTGAGCCACTTATTTCCCCCAACCAATAGGTGTTCAGGAGCCTAAAAGCTCTCTAAATTGCCAAGCATTCACTACCCTGCACAAATATCCTGTCTGTCTAAAGATTTCAGTTTGACAACTTGCAGGATGTAATTTATACATTTATAATATCAGAGGCTCTAAAGCTCTTCCAAAACAACATGAAAAATATTACTGTCAAACATCCATCAGACCTGGTAGCCTAGGTGAATGTCAGGCACTAAAAGACTGTATTACAGATAGGGAAGGAAAGGTCATACAGGCATGGTATTTTAAAAGGCTTGGGTTAAAAGCACTCTCAGTATCAAAATTCAATTTCTTTCAGGTTTTGCAAACACGAACTGCCTTGAATGGAATGCTGCCTGCCTGCAGCCCTAGAGGAGATTAGGTTATTACCAACCAAATATGAAAAACTTAAATCCACTATAAATCCTAATTCCCATTTAACCAAATCTGCATTGTGCAGGGAAAGGAATCTGCACTTGCATTCTGCCATAGGCAGTGATCTATGTCACAAACACCAGACACTAAGCCCGTCCACCCCTTCTCCCAGTCCCCAGGTAGTCTCTCCCCATTCACCCTCCTCCCTCCATTCTCCCCCCTTCCCCAGTCTCTCTCCCCATCCACCCCTCCCCCCATTCCCAGTCTCCCAGTCCAAACTTCAACAGATACCCCACAGAACTCCCCCACCATACCTCACACAATAGACACCCCACAGATCTCCCCCCACCATAACACAGAACTCCAGCCCACCTCACACAACAGACACCCCACAACCCCCCCACCATATCATAGAACCTGTCCCTAGTAGCCCCAGCTCACCTCACACAACAGACACCCCACAGCCCCACAGAACTCCCCCCGCCATATCATAGAACCCCAGTCCACCACCTCCTCACACAATAGACACGTCACAACTCCACAAAACGCTGACCCCAGAACACCATAGAATCCCAATCCCTTGCTCCACAGGACACCCCATACTAGTTCCACAAAACCCCACACTGTAGAACCCCCCCACACCATACCACAGAACCCCAGCCCCAGCTCACCTCTCACAACTGACACCCCACCGCTCCACAAAACCCCATAGAACACACACACCCGGCCTGACTCTGAGTCCAAACCCCTCCCTCAGCCCCTATTGCATCCCCAGTCTCTCTCCACCCACCCTCCCAATTTACTCACCAGGCAGCAGGCAGCGCTGCAGCGGGAATCTGGGAGGTGCGCTGTTCGTTCACTTGGGTCTGGGAGCTGCTGCACAGCTGCTCCACGTCCCCTCCCCTCCCTCCCTCCAACTCTGGGAGGGAGGGGGGGGGAGCTAATCTATCGTTGAGTTAGCAAACAAGCACACAAAGCCTGCACTGAGAAATTTCAAAAACAATCACACAAGCATTTTAGCTCCCCCACCTATTTTGGTTATTTTAGTTTGTTTATTATATTTATAACTTAACTTTAGCCCTGTTTTAATATTTTATTAAGTATTATTATGATTATGAGAGTTTTAAATGGTTTTATTGTATTTTTAAATTGTTGTAAGCCGCCCCGGGCTGCATGGCAGGAGGGGCGGGGTATAAATTTATTAAATAAATAAATAAACAATCACTCTTCCCCCACCCGCCACTGTTCCACCAGCCAATCACGTCTCACACACACACCCCCATGTCCACCACCCCTTCCCTCTGGGCGCCAAGGGCTATAGCCCCAATGCATACCTGCGATTCAGGTTTCCCTATCCATAGGATCCAATGAAAGCCTGTCCCCAATGAGGCTCGCATGCATTGACAGTTTTGTGAACACGGGCTGGACGGCACCCCTAGGTGCCCAGTGCATGTTCTTTAAAGTTTTGCCCTTCCAGGGTTCCGTCTGTGTAGGCTTAGGCTTAGGCTTTCTCGTGGCCCCGCCTCCCTCCTGATGGCATTGTAATGATGATTGCGCATGCGGAAGCATCAACCCGGAAGTTCAGAGCCCCGGCGCAGCTCTGAAGTTGCCGGAATGAAAGCTGCCAGCTGCCAGCTGTAGCACTTTTAAAAATCAAATGTTGGGGGTGCAGAGGAGGCTGTAGGGGCAGTGCTCCTGGCACCCTGCGACGAGCACTGCCACTGGCTGGAAGTCAGCTGAAAGCTAGTTCTAATGAGGAAAATAGGAAAGAGCATAAGCACTGGCAAATTAGATGTAAAATGTTAATAAGGCAGGCCAAGAGAGAATTTGAAGAGAGACTCACTAAAGAGGCAAAAGCTAATAATAAAAACTTTTAAAGTACATCAGAAGCAAGAGACCTGCTAGAGAGTCAGTTGGGGCATTAGATGACCAGGGGATAAAAGAGGCGCTCGCTCGCTCGCTCGCTCACTCAAGGAGGATAAGGCCATTGCAAAGTAGCTGAATGAATACTTTATTTCGGTTTTCACAGCAGAGGATGTGGGGGAGATACCCATGCCAGAACTGTTCTTTGTAGATGATTAATCGGAAGAGCTATCAGATCAACATGACTCTGGAAGAGGTTCTAGAGCAAATTGACAAACTAAATAGTAACAAATCATACACCCCATAGTTCTGAAGGAACTCAAACATGCAATTGCAGACATACTACTGGTCATCTGTAACCTATTGCTAAAATTTGTCACTGTACCTGAGGACTGGAGGGTAGCGAATGTAACGCCAATATCTAAAAAGGGCTCCAGAGGCAATCCTGGAAACTATAGACCAGTGAGCTTAACATCTGTGCTGGGCAAAGTGGTGGAAACTATTATTAAAAACAGAATTATGGGACATATTGATAAACATAGCTTAATGGGGAAGAGTCAACATGGATTTAGCAAAGGGAAGTCATGCCTTACTAATCTCTTGAAACTTATTGACGGTATGAATAAGCATGTGGATCAGGAGAAGTTGGTTGATACAGCATATCTGGATTTTCAGAAAGTGTTTGATAAGGTCAAGAGTCATGAGTAACTCTTGAGGAAATTAAAAAGTCATGGGATAGGAGGCAGTGTCCTATCATGGATTGGTAGTTGGTTAAAGGATAGGAAACAAAGAGTTGGACTAAATGGTCAGTTTTCACAGAAGTAAATACTACAGTGCCCCAGGGATTTGTACTGGGACCGGTGTTGTTTCATGCATATTTTAATGATCTGGAAAGGGGAATAAGGAGTGAAGCCATCAAATTTGCAGACGGTACCAAATTATTCAAGGTAGTTAAAACACGAATGGACTGTGAAGAATTTTCTGACGGGTTGGCAAGCAGTTCCTCCCCTTCAAAATTGGAGCCAACTACGTTTGCCTTAGCTCCTCATAAAGGGAGCACTCAAAGAGGAGGTATTGTAAATCCTCTACTGCCAGATTCTCACATGGACAGAGGCGGTTTTCATATGGAACGTTAGAGTATCTTCCCTGAACAATAGCAGAAGTAAACAGTTGGAAGCGCAACATTGTAAAGGCCCTGCGTAGTATAGGCTCCATCAAACTGTGCAAATAGGGTTCAAATCCATGTGAATACTTAACATATTGCAGACATGGTGTCACCTTCCAGGCAAGTATAGCCGCCAAGTCAACCTGCCTGGAGATAGCGCTTGCCCTAAGTTTAATAAGACTTTTCTGTAAGGTGACACTTTTTCCCCAGAAGGAGATGAAATTTAATGTGGACAAGTGCAAAGTCATGCACATAGGGAAAAACAATCCATACTTTATGTATACAATGTTTGGTTCTAAACTAGGAGTTACCACTCAGGAAAAGTACCCTGGAGTCATTGTGGACAATACCTTGAAATCCTCAGCTCAGTGTGCAGCAGCCATCAAAAAAATAAACAGGAATTATTTGTAAAGGGATAGAGAATAAAACTGAAAATATAATAATGCCACTATATAAATCTATGGTGCAACCACACCTTGAATATTGTGTACAGTTCTGGTTGCCCCATCTCAAAAAGAGATAGTAGAAATAGAAAAGATACAGAGAAAGGCAACAAAAATGATATGGGGTATGGAACAGCTCCCCTACAAAGAGAGGCTGGATAGGTTGGGGCTCTTCAGCTTGAAGAAGAGATGACTGAGAGGGGATATGATTGAAGTTTATAAAATCATGAGAGGTGTGAAACAAGTTAATAGGGAATGGTCATTTATCCTCTCAAATAGTACTAGGACTAGGGGACACTCCATGAAATTAATGGGTAGCAGATTTAAAACAAATAAAGTATTTTTTCACTCAATGCACAATTAAGTTGTAGAATTTGTTGCCAGATGATGTGGTCAAGGCCAACAGTATAGCTGGGTTGAAGAAAGGGTTGGGCTAGTTTCTGGAGAATAGGTTATTAATAATAATAATAATAATAATAAATGATTAATTAGCAGCTGTTAGTCAGGTAGGCTTGGGGAATGTAACCTCCTTGGGTGTTAACAGACGCGACAGTGGCCGGTTAGGCTTGCTTTGGCCCGACTGGGCCAGCGTCATGTCTGTGTTTGTTCTGGACCTGCCAGATGTGGGCCCAGAACAAACCCTGCCTGAGGTGGCGGCTGGGCCCGGATGGTGGACCTGGATCAAAGCAGACCCACGGTCTGGGCCCAGCAGCCATCCTGCTGGGCCAAAGTGGGTGTAAGTGGGTGGGAGTGTCTATTCCCAGCCCCAGCTCCTCCTGGCATGTCACCCAGCCACGGCTGCCTGTCATTACGGGGAGGCAGGGCAATGCCAGGAGCGCAGTGACATGGCTGGGTGACTGCATGTTGCTCCCCATTTCTGCTCCCTCGTCAGGGGAGCTGCAGGATTGTTTGTTCCTGTGGCTGGAGTTTGCCCGGCTGGGGGAAGCCCTTCCCCTCCCCTGGGTGGGACAGATGTCCAGGAGGATGTCTGTTAACACCCTTACTGTCAGCATCTGGGAGTGAACAACAGGGAATGGATCACCTCATTGTTACCTGTTGGGTACTTCTTTCAATCGACGAAGGTTGGCCACTGTCAGAGACAGGTGCTGGGCTCAGTGGACCATTGGTCTGATCCAGTATGTCACTACATATTTCTTATGTTCATAGGGGAAATACCCAAAGAGTACAGGAAACACGGAATCAGGGAACAAGGAATTAACAAGCCAGAGGTATGGGGACATAAAATCAGGGAGCACAAGCCTAGCACCATAGGCAAAAGAGCCGGCAAAAGAGGCTGGGCACAATGGGCTTGGCACAGGGGGGCTGGGAACCAAAAGACAAAAGGGGAGTCAAGGGGGCAGGAACACAGCAAGGAGTGGAGTACAAATTAGCATTGCTCTGCCCAACTTCCTGCTGGTACCAGCATGCATTTTATGCTAGCTGGTACCCAATCAGAAAGTTGGGAGGCGGGGCTGGAGTACAGAGGAAACACCTGGGAAGAGCGTGGTTCAGGCAAGGGCTGGCGAAACACTAAAAGAACCGTTGGGAGGACAAACAGGGCTGAAGTCAGGCCTAGGGCATGGTGCCAGAGGCTGAGGCAGCACCCCAGAATTCCAGGAGTTCAGGATCCACATGACCTTACAATGACATACTGTTTGGAGGTGTATTGTGTAGGGGACATGATAGATAGCTACCAAAAGCTGCCCTCCATCTGTCCTTAGAACAGAGACTGATGAGGTACACACCTCCTCAGGTGTAGATTGTGCATTTAAAGAGAGAACAAATTCACTGCTAGTATAATGTCATCCACCAAAGCTGGATTGGGCTTACTGGTGTTCTTTTACAGAGATATTTTGGGATGTCTGGAAAATTTTGAAAAACATTAAAAAAAAGAGTTTAAAGGAAAATGGATACAATAAATTGCCCACCACACTATGTCAATAAGTGGAGAAAATGAGTGTTTGAACAGCTGGAATTTAAAACTTATTATATTCCCAAGTTATTTATTTGAATAAGTGATCAGCTATAATTAAGGGTACAGTGATCACATAAGCAGGAAGAAAAACAAGCCTGCCAGCACAGCTTCCAAGAACTCGTAGCCTGAGATAGTGTTGGTAAAGGGCTTTATATTATTGATGGTAATTTAAGACAGGAATAAAAGACATTTTAAAGCCACAACCACTCAAAGCATGTGAACCGCTATCCCAATTAGTGAGGATCAAGTGAACAGAAGGCTGAAGTGGGCAGTTTTCTGCAGCTATATATTTAGCACCTTAACAAAAGTGTATCTTATAACTTTTAAAAGCGATGGGCAGACCGAGCAGAGGGGTAGTCCTCCTGGTTGCAAAATCCCTGTAAGCTGAAGTTTGTATGTTGACAGGATACCCACCCTTCTATATGGTTGTGAGGTTGGTTTCACTAGGTCTCCCAATACCCCTGGTTATAATTAATGTTTATATCCCTCCTAACTACTCAGTGCTTCCGAGAGAAATACTTTAGAGTCAAACAAGTATAATTTGTTATTATCGAAACTTTTATAAACATCAAAATACTTTTTAGAAATACAGACTTGGAGCCTCAGTGCTTACAGCATGTAGACAGGTGTCTATGCCTTTGGGAAGTGTGCTAAAATAAAAATGCAAATGGTAGCAATTTCAACTCCAGCAACATTACATAATAAATAACAGACAAGCGTAATCAAAATCAAATCAAACTTTATTTGCCATAACGTAAAAAGTTGTTGGCAATTATCCGCCACAACCTACATAATATATACAAAATACAGTTCTCAACTATAACTTTAAGGGGAGTATATCTCTCGCGTACAAATGCCTTTTACTCACGAGCTCCAATTGCAATTATCAGTAGTGCCAATCTGAAGTATTTTTAATACTTCTGTGCCTTAGACAAGATACAAAAACAGAGTTCCCCCACTGAAGCTGCCAGCATCAGGAGAGCTACTCGCGCTAGTCGTGCTAGTCAAGCTGTCCTTCCATGGCCCTGTCCCCTTATAGCACCTATCGCCTTCGATCCTTCATCACTGTAATCCCAAATGCTGCCACTGACCGGGATAAGTCAGAATCCCTGCCATCCATACACAGTTCCTGAGATTCAACCCAGGGATATTTGGCCTGGGAATGACCATGTGCCCCAACCACCTTACCCCTTGATTTCTCATATCTTGGACAAACTAACATGATATGATGCGTACTTGCATACGGCAAGAAGGGCATCTTCTCCGATGGAATGGAACCCCCGTATATCGCCCCTCCAAAACTGATGAGGGGAATACTCCGCATCGTAACCATGTGAAAGCTTGTCTCGGGGGGAATTCTGTCCAAGCAGTTAAATAATTGGAGTCACAAAGCGGTCTGAACGGCGGTCTGTATATTGGATTAACCTTTTGATTTTGAATCCTCTCCGAATCAGTTTGGAGCTGTTGTTCACCCAGCCTCTGTTTAACCAAACTCATCACGTGCTTTACACCCACAGATAGTAAAGACCCCATACAAAGACCAAGTCGTCCCAAAACAACCTCCATCTTCTCTAACCAAGGAGTCAACAGCCCCTCGTCACGAGCTCTTCCCAGAAGGGAGTTATCTCCCAATGGTAACAATTCCACCTTCAGCCAGTAACGGACAAGGGATTGGATAGCCGATACCCTAATTGGCAGGGAGCCAGTCTCTGCCCGCAAAAATACTTGTGGGGTACCTTGAGGAACACCCAAGGTGGCCCTAAGGAACCCATTTTGGATTGACTCCAATTGTTCTAAGAGATCGAGGTCCCAAACGGGGAAAGCATATAACACCTGGGTTACAACCTTGGCCTGGAACAGTCGGAGAGCTGGCAAAATCATCCGACCGTCCTTGCCAAAGTAGAACCCACGTATCACTCCCACCGTTTGTAAAGCCCGTGCCTTTGCCTTAGACCAGCAGTCCCTCCAACTGGGGGAGTTGGAAAACGTCACTCCCAGGTACTGAAAGTTGTCTACCTGGGCTATCAGGTAGTTCCCAATTTGCCATCTATGCCTGACCCCATGACTCCTACAGCCAACAACCATAACCTTGGTCTTTTCATAGTTGATTCTTAGTTCCTCGTTACTACAGTAAACCCCCAACTGTTGCATAGCTCGGCGGAGGCCCACTATAGATCGAGAGATCAAACTGTGTCATTGGCGTATAGGAGGGCAGGAACCCTCCTATCTCCTATCAGCGGGGGATGGGTATCCACTTCAGATAAAAGGGGAGGAGATCGTTAAGAAAAATGTTAAACAAGGCGGGTGCCAACAGGCACCTCTGCCTCACCCCCCTACCTACCCCCACTTCCTGTGACAAATCCCCCGCTCCGTTGATCTTCACCTGTAGGGTATTGTTAGCATGAAGCCGCGATATCAAGAAGAGGAGTCTCGGCTCCATCTGCAGGGCACGAAGTTTAACCCACAATTGTGTCCTGCAGATGGAATCGAACGCCATCCTCAAGTCTACAAAACAAAGATAGAACTTTAGATCCTGGTCCAAAGACTTCCTAATCAAGTGGGCAAGGACCAAGGCATGATCGATCATAGAGCGGTTCCGCTGGAACCCTGCCTGCTCTGGCATAATAACCTTCCTGCCTTCCAACCACTCCTGGAGATGGGACAGCAAAAGCCTTGTGTAAAGTTTTTTAATTATACTAAGAAGGCTGATGGGTAGGTAATTCCTGGGGTCCCTAGCATCCCCCTTCTTGTTTGTATATTGGGACCACGATACTATTGGCCCATGAGCTAGGGAGTCTCCCCGTGGCGTTGATATACGTAAAAATAGGAGCCAAAAGCCCCGCTCACCATTCTGGATCCACCTTCAGGTTCTCCACAGTAATTTAGTCAGCACCAGGCGCTTTCCACCCCCCTTGCAGTCAGAGATCAGATCCCTGACCTCTGTCTCCGAGACTGGGGGCTTGTGCGGGAAGGAGTCTGCTTCTTCAACATGCGGATTAAACCGAGGCAACTGGGAAACTGAAAAAAAATGGATTCATAGAATCTCTCCCAGACCCTTGGAGAAAGCGATATTGAGGACATAACGTCCTCCCCCAGCTTCATCCAGTGAATGCAGCCCCAAAACTGGGATGAATTACCCTCCCTAGCTGCTTTTTCCAACTGGGTCCATTGGCGTACCTGAAAAGCCAACGCGTAGAGACTAGCAATTGGCGATAGGTAGCTCTCATTCTCAGGAATGCTGTTTTGCTATCTGCCGTAGGATTATTCTTAAGGCGACCTGCCATTTGTCTAAAATGTAGATGAACTGACTGGCACTCTGCATCAAACCATCTCCCCGGATTCTTCCCGTAAGAAGAAGGCGAAGAGTCCCCCGGCCGTAAGAAGGAGATAAGAAGAGGGACGATCTGCTCAAGACCTAA
This sequence comes from Sphenodon punctatus, assembly GCA_003113815.1. NCBI lineage: Eukaryota > Metazoa > Chordata > Lepidosauria > Sphenodontia > Sphenodontidae > Sphenodon > Sphenodon punctatus. Next base: position 874,407 of record QEPC01005014.1, on the reverse strand, counting down.
CTGGTCCAGTGCCCCAGATTTTATTGAGGAATATAACTGTATGGTACCCTGATCCTCTTTAAAGTCCCTAAAGCGCTGAGCCACTCTGGATGACCAGCGTATTATATTATAGACTGCCTGTTCACCCCGGGCAGGAGTCCTCTGCCCCTTCAGGTCATTCCACATTATTTGCAGGGGAAAGTGGACTGTACCAATACTTGGGAGGACCACTAAGTTTGATATCCTCGGGAAAAGGGAAGGGGAGACTAAGAAAAAGTCGATAGTACTTGACCCTTGGTACGAGTGAAAGGTATAAGAGCCC
>QEPC01005014.1:796581-831447 GCA_003113815.1 Sphenodon punctatus | reverse complement strand
TTGTAAGTACACTGGGCAGGGAGTGGGACCTGTCTAAATCAATCACTCTCTCTTAGGGCATTATATCACTGTCCTTTGTTAACTACACAACAATACAAAGGCTCTGATAAAGTATAAGATTAAAATGCTATTTCCTCTCAGTCCCTCACTGCCTGTATATCTCTACTGTTTCTGCAATCGAGAAAGATGCAGCAGAGATGCAGTTAGTGCACTAAGGGACAGGGTGTTTTCTGACATGACAATAACCACAGTTTAACCGCAATCAAACATTTCAAAGTCAAACTATGCCAGCTAGCAGCTACCAGCCCAGGTACACATGGCAAGTTGGAACTTGGAACTTAAACAGCACTCTCGGGTGGGGGAGGGCATGGGAGTGGGGGTCACTCGGGACTTCTAGTTTCATAACGCTTAGAGGGTGGGGGAGGTCACGTAACGTTCACTCCTGTCACTCCCTCCCTCCCGTCCCAACTTTACTTACTGCAGTTAGCTGTTTAGTATTAACTGTTAACATGACAAAGAGGCAGGCGTGGCGGCTGGCGGGCGTGTGATGCGGATGAATGTCATGTATTCATGTTAATTTATTAAAACAATTAACAGGTGGGTTGTGTGGATGGGTCAGTCAGTGAGTGAAAAAAGAAAGTGTCCCCCGACCCCCAGCCAGGACTCGGGAATCGGGATCAGGAGCAGCAGACAGCCAGTCACTGCCAGCAAGACTGACCGGCCGGGCACGGCCAGCACCACACACACACACCTCTCCCTGTCTGTTGCTGGTTGCCACCCACCAGCGCGTCTAGACTCTACAGAACTCTGGTGTCCGGGGGAGGGAAGGTGACTGGGGGCAGGGCAGTCAGTGACGGCATCAGCGACGGCGGTCGGCGACTGCAAGTGAGCATAACGCCGGTGGCGCTAGGGGGCGGGGCATAATAGCACTCATCACGCCGCCTGGCTCGGCTGCGCTAATCAGTTAGTCTTGGGTTAATGTAATAAATAAGCATTTTAAAATTATTTATATTACAAAGTATGCCAAACACAGCAATAATTTTATGATTAACAAAACAAACAATAACACTAATGTAAAAGTAAAAAAAATTAAAATAAAGTTACATTTAACAGTGGGGATTTGAACCAGCTGAATGACAGCTACAAATTGTATAGCAAGCGGGGATTTTAACAACTATGCCAACAGAGTTCTTTTGCTCAGCTCAATTCTTCTAGACTGAGGAAGTGCGGAATGAGGATTGTTAGAAACTCTTCTGCATGGACTTCACACTCCATTCCTTCAACTTTCTGAGCCGGTCCTATGATGTAAAAAATGACTCGGTCAGCCAATACACAGGTCACTTTAAACTCCCACCAGGAGTTTTGGTCAAAAAACTTTAGTTTGGAGATCAATTTACGTTTACATAAAAGATCAATTTGCCATAAAATAAAAACACCGTTCCTTGAACTCCCAACCAGAACATGTTGTCCATGCATGTATGTATTGAGAAGAATGGGCAGTTATTGCGGCACAGAGAGACACACAGCACCAGCAGTCAGCATGACAGCACAGCGCAGCAGCAGCTGCATAGTCATACTCCCTTTGCGGAACCACGATAAACACTCATGACTGTCTCTCATATATTAAATTGGCGGAACGCGGGAAAAGACCGCTGATTTTATGCGACAACGGTAACTATCAGCAAATCGGTGAAATACATACATGCCGCATCTGCGGATTCTTGTAGCGGAACAATTGCAGAATCGTGGGGTACCGGGCGGAATTCTGCGAGGTGCAACGTGGGATGCCAAGGTTTAGGAATGGAATTGCGGTGCAGTAACAGCTGCTGCCACATCAGCCCTACTGGCAGCTCTGCTTTAAGCTCCCCAATCCACTTCCAGGCCTGGGGTCAGGGGACGAGTCGGCCTCAGTGCCCGGCATCTTGCTTCCCCTGCCTCCCCTCCCCCCCCCGGAACTCACTGACAGTGTGCTTCTCTTCCCTGCAGGTCGTCAGCGGGAGTCAGGAGCAGCGTCCAGGAGCAGCAGCAGGGTCCCCCCAACAGAGTAGCGGCAGTGGTGGCAGTGGCAGTGGCAGCGGCAGCGGCGGCACAGTGGCCAGTCCCGGCCAGATGGTAAGCGCCTAGTGAGTTCGTTCTGCAGAAGCCGCTGGCAGCTCTGCTTTAAGCTCCCCAGTCTACTTCTGGGTCCGGGGTCAGGGGACGAACCGGCCTCAGTGCCTGGCATCTTGCTTCCCCTGCCCCCCACGGAACTCACTGACAGCATGTTTCTCTTCCCCGCAGGTCTGCGGTGGCGGTCAGGAGCAGCATCCAGGAGCGGCAGCAGGGTCCCCCCTCAGAGTAGTGGCAGCGGTAGGAGCGGCACGGAGGCCAGTCCTGGCCAGATGGTAAGTACATATGTGAGGGGAGCAGGCAGAAGTGTGCTTTACTGAGGGACTGCTTCTGGAAACTTCCAAAGCCTGACTGCTCCAGATCTAGTTCAATGAGTGCATTCAAATTTGATATTTACTCCTGCTTGCATGTATAGGAGAGTCAGCTGGATTCCAGGGTCACCAATTCCTTGGGTTCCTTCACACAGGCTCCTGTAGTGTATCCAGGATAGCTATGTCCCTGGCAGAGTGACATGCCACTTATGGGCCAGGGGATGGTAAGGGAAAAGAACAGAAAGGCCAGGATATTTCTGGGGTTGGAGGCTCAAGGAGGGAAGGTATGCCGTCCTGGTGGGGTGGAGGGCCCAGAAGGAAGCACATGGACACACTGGAATCAGTTTTAATGGCTTTATTCAACATTTGTGAAAGAGTCTTTCACATTAATGATCAAGAAACTTAAGACTGGCTGTTTGTACTAGCAATGCAGTCCCCCGACTGTGTGCCACTCTGCTCAGTTCACTGCTCCCAGAACAAGGGCACTGGTTTGCTGGAGGTAATGGAGGTGTTTCCAACATGGTCCCCGCAAGTCTCACAGATGTTGTGCAGAACATAAGCAGCTGTGGCTAGCAGGGGGGCGGTCTTGAGGTGGAAATCGATCTGACTCGCAATTGCCCTCCAGTGCTATTTCAAAATCCCAGAGCAGGTGGCACTGAGTTGCCTGTTGAAGTACCTTTCAACATGGGTTGTGGGCCTGCTGTGTGCCTTCATGAGTCAGCGCATCAGGAGGAAGGCAGTGTCCCCCAGAACAAGCTTCATGAGCACCTCTCAATGCAGGTTATAGTGTTGAGTCCAAAGACCCTGGTGTACACACACGCCCAAAGAATGGGGACTGGCACAGGATGCGGGTGTCATGGTTCTTCACAGACCACCCAGGCAGCACATCCAGGAACTGGGCACAGTGGTCCACTACAGCCTGGAGAACCAATTACGGTTCAGGTAGTCATAGTTGCTATGAGGTGGGCAGGTGATGGTCAATTCATAGGGCTCCCATCAATTGTCCTGATACAGTTCAGGAACCCCCTTCTGCTGAAATCCCTCCATCACTTCTGTGGGGTCAACCAACTGCACCACCCAGTCCAGCAGCACTTCCACTATCATGGTACAAATCTCATTAAGGTTGGCACTCACCATGGAGGTCCCAATGCCAAATTACTAGGCAATGGAGTGGCAGGAGTTAGGGGTGTGCGAACACCCGGGGGTTTGGGGTTTGGCCCGTTTGGGGTTCGCCCCCCCCGAAACCATTTTGGGTTTGGCTGTTTGGCCCGAACCTGCTTGGAGGGGCTGAGCCCATTCGGGCATGAGGCAGGGGAGAACCCGGTTTCCCCTCCCTCCAGGCTGCGCGGGTGGAAGGGGTGCCGGAGCTCACCTCCCTTCCCACCCTGCGCAGTCTACTAAATTTGTTTTTTTAAACCCCACATCCCAGGAATCGCCCTACCTGTTGGTGCCAGGGCTCTGGCCCCGGGTCCCTCAGCGGCAGCGGGGCTGGCTCTGGCGGCGCTGTGGAGCGCTTCAGGCCTCTAGTAGGCCTGAAGCCCTGGTGCCACCAGGTAGGGCTATCCCTGAGGTGGGGGGGTGTTTAAATTTATTAGGCTGCACAGGGTGTGTGTATGGTGGGGAGGTGAGCTCTGGCACCCCTTCCACCCGTGCAGCCTGGAGGGAGGGGAAACCGGGTCCCCCCCCCAACCCCCTGTCTGAATGGGTTTGGAATCCGAACTTTGTTCGGTCGGTTCGGGCAGGGGGCAGTTTGGGTTCGGGGATGGGCTGAACACCCCGAGTTTGGGCCAAACCCTGAACCCCCAAACCGCATTCGCACATCCCTAGCAGGCGTCTGGAGTAGCGAGCTACCAGATGGTGATGGCCAGTGGCCACATACTTCTCCATGAAGATGAGCGACCACATCACTGTGTACTCTTTATCCAGCTGTGGCCTGAAGATCCAATATTGGGACAAAAATGGGGCATCTTGAAGTTGGAAATCCACCCCTCATCTCCCCAGGAGGACAGCATGTTCTCCCACCAGTCTTTGCTTTTCTTCTTGACCCAGGAAAGCTTCTTGATGGGTACAGCCATGCGTAGGGAGTTGGTGACTGTCAACTGAAGCAGTGTCTCCTGACAGGTATCAGCTTCCCTTGGAGGGCTTCCATCCTCTCCAGTGTGGCCAGTTGGCACTGGAGGAAGTGCAGTTTATGGCACTGAACTCTGTGCCAACTCTGTGATGTGGTGTGCATCACTACCCTGGCCACAGACTGAAGGAGAATCTGTCCGTGCTTAGCAATTGTCTTGAACCAAGCACAGCAGACTGTTTGCTGTATCGCTTATAGGACCATCAGCACCCCTATCTTCTCGGGTCCCATGGTTGTGTGGCAGGTGTCCAGGGAGTCTGTAGACAATGTGTCAAAGTTTTTGAATTACTACACAGCTGGACAGCTTCCAGGTTAGGATTGACTGCACATCACACGTGATCACCTACTGGCCAGTCCTGTTGAGCATCTATCACATGACTGGTATGGCTGAAACTTGTTCTCGCGGTTCTTGAAAATCTTATCGAGAACCAGGTTCTTGACAAGACTTTCAAGAACAAGAACAAGTTGAGAACTGCTTGATTCTTGACCGGTTCTCATGAGATTCTCGAAAACCTAAAAAAATGCTCTGCACATGCACAAAATGGCTGCTGGGGAGACACACATGTACAGAATGGCTGTGGTAGCCACTTTGTCCATGTGCAGAATGTTTTGGGGATTTGAGAGAACTTCATGAGATTCTCATGATAATTTTTACCATTCTTGTTTTATCCCTACTGGCTGTGCACCTAGCCACATGTTGGAAATATTCTTGCAAAGCTGAGTGTGTTTCTCTGCTGTGCTGGGACTGTAAACCCTGTCACAAGCATGTAATAAATCTTTCAGCTATTAGCATCAGGGAAGCATGGATTTTTAAAATTGGGGCAGGGAGAGGAGAAACTCTCAATGTAAAGACATGGCGAGTTGTGGGGAGCTGCTAGGCATTCAAGGTTGCTGTCTGAGGAAAGTAGAAGTAAAGTTAGCCATTGGTGGAAACCAACTCAGATCTTTTATCTTTTTAAAGTAGCAGTTTTGTGCTTGCAAGCAGCATGAACCAGTGTTTCTGTCATTCTCCCATTGGGAGCTATTTGTGCTGGTTGTTTGCCAGGGACACCCTGACAGCCTCAGCTTTACTCTGTGTGCTGCAGGTGTCCGAGATACAGGGCAAGAGAAATTGGAAGGGTGTGTGTGTGCTGGATAACCTGGCCTTGGCTGACATTTGGGTGCAGCCTGTTGCACAAAGCAAGCTGTCAAACTCATACTTGCAAGGCTGCCTAAGCAGTCATCTGGCTGGCACATGCATACAATGTTGTTGTTGCTAATTATTATTCATAATTTATATAGTGTACCTAGTGTTTCACAATCATTATTATTGGAGACAGATCCCTGCCCAGTAAGATTACAATCTAAGGTGGGCAAGGGTGAGGGGAGTACAGGGAGAGACTGACACGTTCCCATTTACTACAGATGGGAAACTGAGGCTGATAGGTAGGCTGTTTTTACACAGACCCAGGGTGGGTGGGTGTGTTGGCATGACAGGTGTAGGTGTGTGTGTGTGCCCACTTACATGGACATCCACCTATACCTACCGACATCCATCTCCTGAAGTTCTGTTGGAGGGCTCAGTGGGTGGGCGTGTGGCAGAAGCACACACACACACACACACACACACACACACACAAACTCCTGCCACCCATGGCATTTACATGGGTACACACCCACCGCACAGCCATCCCCCCCACCTACCTGCAGCCATTTACACGGACTGCCCCCCCTGCCTGAACACCGAGCAGTGACAGGGGGTTGGGTGGGGATTAGTGACTTGTCCAACACCACCTGGTGAGGGTGGAATTTGAACCCTGGTTTCTCAGGTCCAAATTCTTGGCACCTTATCCACTACACCACACTGGCTCTCCAGGCTGAGAGGTTGCGACTTGCCCAAGGCTATCTAGTGAGTTGATGATGGCGAGGGTGGGATTTGAACCCTGGTTTCCCAGGTCCAGGTCCAGCCCCTTACACCGCACTGGGCTTCAGTGTGTAAGCATGAAAGAGTGCAGACACCACACAACACTGCTGTAGTTCCATGTTCAGCAGAATGGAAGAGTGGGAGCCCTGGAGGAGATACGAGTGTGATCCAAACCAGACCATGACTCTTGTGGATATGTGTGCCCTGCCAGAAGTTGGGCTGTCCCTAATGGAGGCTGGACCTTCCCTGCCACTTTTTCTCACCGGTGTCTTGATGAGAGTGAGAGGTTTCCTGCAGGGCCACTGGGAGTGCCTGGAGCAGGTGCTGTGAAGCAGAATCTCTTCAGGGAATCAAATGCCTCAGAGTACAGGGAATGTGAACTGTCTGAAGGGGAGCTTCTTGCCCTAAAGGAGGTTTGGACACACCTGGAAGTGCAGGGCACCTTGGTGAGCAGGAATGTTTTCAGTCTCCACTGCATGGTAACGCACAAGTTGGTAGAGAGGGGCTACAGGAGGCACATGATGTGTGAATGGCTGATATAGGCGAATAGGGAGAGATTTCCTACCCTGCGGCAGGCAAGACCCCAACAGAATGGTGTGTGCTGCTAGCTGCCGGTGAGCCATGAATTGTGTTCTGTCATTGTGCAGGAGATGTGAGAAACCCTGCTCACAGCATGCAAAGAGTGCTTGCTGTTGCTTTCACTTGTCAGTACAGGCACTCAGTAAAGTATGCAACTTGCTCAATGCAGTCAGCATTCTGTGGCTAGCCAAGTGATGGCAGGTGTAAACTCAGGTATGAACCTTCATGGGTGAGTATAGCGGGGGCTGGCCTGCCTCCCAGAGTCATAGCCCAGAAGAAGGAATCCGCTGGTGTGGCTTCTTCTTCCCATAGTTCACCACAGCTGAAAGTCATGGGAGGGGGTGGAATACTGGGGGGGTGGGGGGTGTTGTTGATGGGCAGAGTGGGACAAAAAGAATGCCTGCCTGGGTGTTAGGTTTCTCTGGCTAAACCTGTGAATGGCAGCTGATTGGTGACTGCCCACACAGCCAAGGAATATACTCTGGGGTCTGCCCGTTTATTAGTTTGCACATGCCAAACACAGGAGTGGCTGCTGTGTGTGGCTGCATAGACCAAACACGGGCTCCAGCAGGCTAACATTTTGTTTCTTAACACCCTTAGGACAGCAAAGGGGGAGGGGAATCTTTTTTTCCCTGTGTCTCGTGGCATTTGGCCACCAGGGCTATTAGCTCAGGTTTATCTGTTGCACATTTCCCCATCCAGTTACCTTTCTCTTTTTCTGTGGGAGAACTATCTGTAAGATGTGTTCTTCCTTCTGTGCTAGATGGACATGTGAGTCCACTGGCTTCCAGGGGTTACAGATGTGGAGAAAAAGAGAGAGAGAATAGCAATAATCTCACCCAGAGGTTAGCTCTTCATAAAATCACACAAAATATTAGCAAACTGATAAAAGGTACATTAGTTATCAAATCAGGTATTAAGCCTACCATTATGGCAGCTCGCAGACACGTTATATGATCCACTCTTTGCTGCACAAAGGAGCAAAACTATGGCTATAACAGGTCAGCTAAACTGGTATAAAGTTGATAGAGCTGAGTCCTGTGCCAGTTACTTTACCACAAACTGGCATTTTGGAGGAGAGTGGAGATCCACTCTCTACATTCTCCCACGAACTCAGATATGGGGAGGACGGAGGGGGGAGATCAAGCCATATATGTTCTGTACAGCACCAGGTCACACTACTGGCACTATATATATGTTTATAATAATAATAATAATAATAAATAATAAATAATAAAATCACAAAGGACTGATTTTGCAAAGCACTGGTAGCCTTCAACTTCCACTGACTCGACTGACGCTCAGAACTTAATGGGGTCAAGCCAAATGTTGTTGCCAACTCTGGAAACTTTTAGTCAGATCGTTACAATTTGATGGACTTCCTGAGCAATCACCATCAGGCTTCAAGACATCTCCCATGGGAAAGAAAACAAAAAGGCATGGCATAATCCAAACCATCTGAAAAACAACTGACTTACCCTTCCAGATAATGCTAGGTTCTGCTGATAATAGTACTGCAAAGCCTGTCCCCATTTCAGCAAAGTCAGATTTCAAGGATAGGGATTGCTGCCAGGTGGTCTGTGTAGCATAGGCTACATCTGGGAAGATGTGAATTCTTTGATCACTGGATATCTACACTCCCCCCACCCCACTACATAACAGCACATTGCCCGATTCCTAGGCTTGTATTCTTGCTAAGGTGATAATTAAAGTGTGAGAAGATGCTGTTTTTTCCCATGGAGAGCCTTTAGAGACAACTTGAGAAGAACTGATTCTCTTGAAAAGAAAAAGGAAGCTTTAATATGTCCCATGGGGATAATCCTTTCATTCTGAAGACATTAAAGTAAAAAAAGAAAAAATGTTAACTCCCCCCCCCCCCCCCAAATAATGTTTGGCCCCTTTTAGCAAGACCAAATACTTTCAAACTGTAATGCAGACAATTTTTCTAGAATCCTAATATGCCTGAAGTGGAGAATTCCTCCACATTTGCTCCAGTGCCCACTCCAGTTACTCAGGCTAGGTCTTGTGAGAAGTTTTCCCTTTTGTGTATAGGAGGGAGGATGATACTGGAAGTAATCTTGCTTCTGTTGTAGGCTCTGCCACAGATTCTCTGTGAGGTCCTGAAGCAAGCCACTTACCTCTTGCCTATCTTTGACAGAGGTGAACATGAAGCCCACAAGAGGATCAGAACTTTTATTTCTAAGTGACTTCATTCCCCTGGGTAAAATAAAGACCATAATATTACATTTCCCCACATTTTGTCTATCTTCTCTATTTAGATTTTAAAGTCTTCAAGGTAAGGACTCTCTCTAAACTTTGTGCTTTGGCCTTAGCATAATGAGAAATAGCTATTGAGGCTTCTAGGAATATCATCATATAAAAATACATTATTATTAATAAATGATTCAAGTAATTTTATCTGCACTGTATACCATTCATTTCAGATTTTCTGGATCATTTAGCTTCTGGAACAAGGGCGGTTCCCCTTATCTTTTTTATATCGTGTACTCATGTTAGTGAAAGTTAACAACAAACCTGACAGATAGAGTGACCATGCAGAGAACAGCTGTGGAATTTATGTCCTAGATCTTCCTCACAGTGTGAGCAAAAGCATTTGTTTGATCATAAAGATCAAACCTTGGACACAGGACACCTGGTGGATCTAGGATTCGAACCCTACCCCATGGGAATAACTCCAATGAGGTCTGTGGAGTTACCCTAGTGTAAATTTGTTGTAGCATGACTGGTATCAGCTCCATCTTCAGGGGACAAATCTGACATTTGGAACTACATCTCTGAAAGAATATCACCACTGCAGTGCAGACAACTTTGGTAATGTGAGAATCAGCATGCCTCTCTTGTGTTTTGGGCCTTCCCCTTTCATGAGCATGACAAGCTTCAACCATTTTCTGAGCTGTGAGCTGAATTAGGCTGCATGCATTATGCTAATTTAAATTAACAAAATTCCACTCTTAAGAACGCTTTTAAAAATTGATTTCGCCACTACAAATTATATGTGAGTGTGTGCATTCTCATGGCAGGAGTTTAACTTCTCAGAGCTGTTTATGGTCCTCCTTTTTTAAAGGCGGAAATAAGTATGTAACCAAATTTGAAGCAAAGGGAGATTATAGAAGCTAAATGCAATACTTCCTAGAGAATTAGGTCTGCAAAAGCAATCATTCACAGCATCAGCCTAAAATGTCAACTGGGTGAGTGACAAGAGGCCAGGCTGGAGAGAACACTACAAAACTGTGAAGCTGAAATATTATTGGAGAGCTTTCTGTTCAGCCAAATGTCTGCAGTAATTTACACGTTGTCTTGGAGGAATGAAAGGAATTGTTTGCTTTGTCTGCTTCAAACCTCTTTTGGTTCATTCTTGTACGATGCTTTTCATGTGCTGATCAATAAACCTGATTTTCCTATTGGTTTTATTTAGCACTGTAAAAACACTCTCACTGAGTCTAACTGGTGAGATAGTTCATTCCATTTTCTGACATGGAATATTATTTTGAATAGCACTTAGAATCCAAATTCTGATAACATTTATGGTCAACCAAATACTGCACTTCAAAAAGCAAATGGTGGGGAGCTGTTGTGGGATACAGAAACGAACTAGTTAGTCCCCAGTTTTGGAGCCAGTTCTATGCCATAATCAAGTAATAATAATAATAATAATTATTATTAATAATAATAATATACTGACCCTCCCCTCCCACCAAGTGGCACTTGGAGCACTTTACAACATACATTAAAGAATAGTAAAATACAATGAAAGCTTAAAATCCATCCAAATGCTTTGCTAACCCCTTTGCAGTTAGCTGAAAGGCTTAATTTTCAGAGCTGAGTTTCGGAAGACATTGGGTGAAAACAGACATGACGCTAACCACCCTTTAACCACCCTTGGTGGTCAATTATGCATGGGTGATTTCAGACGTTACATGGTCAAAGGGCACCACAGTCAATCCCCTGTGGTGGCAGCGACCACGTAATGTCTGTTGGGGGAAACGGATGTTTCTCCCCAGATGTTACCACGGCGGGGAATCACATTCGCCGCGTGAACAGTCGAAGCGGTGGGGCCGGAGGTTGCCGCGCGGCAAATGTGATTCCCCGCCGTGGTGACCCCTGCCGTCACGTCTGGACGGCGGCCACGGATCGGAATCCCCGCAGGGATTCCGGCCCGTGGCCAAAGCGGGCGAGCGCTGCGGTGGCATTGGCCGCGGCGCCCACCCGTCTCCCCAGAGGGCGGGCAGTGGGGAGCGTGGAGGGGGCGGGGCCGTGCGGCCGCACGTTGCACCGCGCGGCTCCGCCCCCTCCCCGATTCCCCGCTGGGATCTCCCGGCACGTCTGTTACGGCGTGACGGGGTCATCCTGGCGGGGAATTCAAAATTCATTTTGTGAGGAGGCGAATCCGCCCTGTCACGTCTGAAATCACCCCATGTTTCAGGGCTGCATAGGGCACCAGTACAGCCCTGCAACATGCATAAATAACCACCAAGGGTGGTTAAAGGGTGGTTAGCGTCATGTCTGTTTTTACCCAATATTAGCAGGGAAAGAGGTGGGGAGCTAAGATTATATTTAAGGATTCTAGCATCGGTGGTGATTATGGACTCAACCCGACTGTGCTGAGTACACCGATTCTGCAAAATACATAAAAATATACTTAATGAGTATTTGGGATAAGGTGGGATATAAATTTGAAAAAATAAATATTTCCATTGAAGTCAATGATATGAAACTATCACTGAATTAAACGAGCAATGTGTACCTATCTGATGAGGAAATTGTGATAAAGTTTTAATATTTATAACTGTCTTAAAGACCTTGATGGGACTACTGTTGTGCTTAAAATTAAGCTCATTCTTAAGTGCTTTGCAGACTCAGGGCTGCATAATGAACAGACTTTCCACAATGAAGGATTGTACGTCTGCTTGAAGGCAATCTCAAGATACATTTTGCCTGCTGTAAATCATAGTTAATTATTATGAACCCAGGGCCTCTATGCCTGATTTTTGACCCATAATTTAAGTATATGGCATGGAAAATTCAAGTGATATTTTCAGTGGCTTGGAAAAAGGAAATCTTTATTTATTTTATTTAATCAAATTTTTATGCCGCACTTCCCATAGGCTGTGGCTTACAAACCATACAAACAGTAAAATACAAAAACAATCCCTCCAAACCTTCCCACAACCCCCACAAAAACCACCCAATACTGTCTCCCCATTCCCCACATCTAACCCCCCCCCCATGCCCCTACCCTGAACCCACTCACTGAACTTCCCATTCTGTATCCCTGCCCTGCTTAAGAACATAAGAATGTAAGCAGTGCCATGCTGGGTCAGACCAATGGTCCATCAAGCCCAGAATCCTGGCTCCAACAGTATTGGTTGCTTAGGAGAAGTACCCAACAGGTCATAATGGCATGATCCATTCCCTGCATTCACTCCCAGCTCCCGACCATGAGAGGTTACATCCCCCAAACATACTTGGCTAATACCCATTAATTGACCTACCATCGAAGAACTTATCCACTCCCTTTTTTAGGTATACTACTGGCCTTGACCACATCCTCTGGCAACAAATTTCACAATTTAATTGTGCATTGAATGAAAAAACACTTTATTTTATATGTTTTAAATCTGCTGCATTAGTCTCATGGAGTGTCCCCTAGTTCTAGTACTATTTGAGAGGATGAGCTAACACGCCCTATTTACTCATTCCACACCGCTCATGATTTTATAGACTTCTGTCATATCCCCTCTAAGTTGTCTATTCTCTTAGCTGAAGAGCACCAACCTATTAAACCTCTCCTTGTTCAGAAGCTATAACATATCCGTTATCATTTTTGCTGCCCTTCTCTGTAGCTTTTCTCATTCTACTATGTCTTTTTTGAGATGGGTTGACCCAGAACTACACAAAGTGTTCAAGGTGAAGTCGCAACATAGACGCATATAGAAGGATTATGATATTTTCAGTTTTATCCACTCTTCCAAATATTTCCTAATATTTTTTGCTTTTTTGGCCACCAGTGCTGCACACGGAGCTGAGGATTTCAATGTATTGTCCACAGCTACTCCAAGATCCTTTTCCTGAGTGGTAACCTCTAATTTAGAACCCATCATTGTGCCTTATTTTTCCCAGCATTGGATTATTTTTCCCTATGTGCATCACTTTGTATTTGTCAGCCTTAATTTCATCTGCCATTTAGTTGGCCAGTCAGTAGTATAGATGCAGTCAGTCACCCAGTCTTGCAATATCCTCCAGCAATTCCTCACAGTCTGCTTGGGTTTTAACAAACCTGAATAATTTTGTGTCATCTGCAAATTTGATCCTCACTCTTTACTCTTTTTTTTAGACTATTAATGAATATATTAAACATAAACACTACCCGTTCATGTACAGATCCCTGGGGCACGCCTCTACTTACTTCTCTCCATTGCAAAAACTGACTATTTAGTCCTACCCTTTGTTTCCTATCCTTTTGTTGGAAAATCAAGCTAAGATTCTGTCAGTGGGTCTGGATCAGGTTCGTGGGGAGTGACTGGAGAACCGCCCAGAGACTGGGTAATCAGAGAATAGCCACACCTAGTGCAGAAGTCTTCGGAGACACCCACAGACACCCTGGAGCTAACAACAATGTAGCTAAAAGTTTGCTCTGGATGTTACAATGGGTATGCGGCAATACCACAGCTGGAACTCCTCACAGGGAGCTACCTTTTTGAAATGGGAGAAAAAGACCCCATGGAGGTCAGAACAGTGTAACAAGAGCCCGCAAATCTAAGAACCCAAATTCCCTGCACTAAAAGACCACAACAAAGATAGCAGAACAACAAGGACAAGGTAAGTGATAGCTATAACACAGTAAGGGAATACACGACAGACAGCAGTACACCAGGACTTGGAGGGAAGAACCTAATAGGACTGAATGGGGAGCAGGAGCATTAGAGACAGGAGGAGGGAGGGAGAGAGTGCCCCAGCGGAGGGCATCAGATAATGAGGTAGGAAGGTCTACCATCAAGAAGGGCTAGCTGTACTAAGCAGTTCACAAGCTACACAAATATGATAAATGAGAAAGGAACTCTAAGGATAAGTGAAATGCCACAGCAGCAGAGGGAAGAAAGTGCTAAGAAGAGAGCAAATGCTAAAACAGGGAGCTATTGGAGCAGGGAAAGAGAAATGGAACCAGACTCTAACAAGGCACCAAACACAGCCCTAGTCCAAGATCACAAGGAGGGGAAAAACCCTATACCAAAGCTAACAGGGCAAGGGGCATCAAACATGAAAAGAACTGTGGCTATGAGGGGTAACAAGGAGAACTAAGACTAGGCTGGGCTATAACAAGCGAGATGAGAAGGGGAAACCAAACACAAGAAGGAGAACTATACAATGGATAGAACTAGGAAAAACATACCCCAGGGGTGGGTGGGAGAAGGGAGGCTGGGAACCATAAGGAAATGGGAGTATAACACAGTTCAGGGGGAGGAAAGGAAGTGTTCTAGGCAGGAATAAAGACCACAACCAGACAGGAACAATAAAGAAGGGGACAAGCTGAAGATGGGAAGGAATCCAGATCACAGGCCAAAACACCAACAGATGCTCCACCAACTTCCTGCATCTCCCAGCTTGCCTTATATAAAGCTGGAAGCCTATCAGGAAGCTGGCGGTTGTGACCACAGACAGGGAAAAGAGAGAGAATGAATACACACACAAAAAAGATCCCAAACCAAACAGGTCAGGCAGTGGCACAGGGGAACAAGCTGCTGCCGCCCAGGGTTCAGGGCTGCACTCTGACACCTTTAACAAGTTATTACGGATCCACAATAGGATGCTGCTTCCTATCCCATGACTATTTAATTTCCTCAAGAGTCTCTCCTGAGGGGAGGGGACCTATCAAACACTTTCTGGAAATCCAAATACACTAAATCTGTTAGTATATTAATCTATTCATGACTCATCTGTGCAGTTTTTTTTTTTTTAGAAGACAAACAAAAACCTTCCATCCTATTTACTTGTATTTACGGAATGTTTTCACAATAAGGCCGCTTATTTATATACTCCTAACATAGTAACTCCTGCAAATAGTTGCAAGCCAGTAGCTGGGATGATATTGTGGTGTTTCTCAGTGTGATTTTTCCTTCACTATTTGGCTAATAGCAGGAGAAAAAAGCTCATGGCAGGAAGCCATTGGGGGCAGGACTATGGACCTCAATCTCCACTGTCTTGGGCTTTGCACAGTTATTTAGATCTGTACAAGGTAGGTATCATACACTGCCAACTGAGAACAACAGGGCCAGAGACTCAGGGTGATTTCAGATGTGACGCGGTGACACAGGCCATCCCCTATGCTGCCCTGCCCCTGCCCCTTCCCCGTTCCCTGGTGCCCCTTGGCCGGCCCCTTTCCCTGCCAACAGGGATGGCCGAGGCTACCAACCCCCCTCGTCCAAGGTGGAGGAGGAGGTGCTGTCGGCTGGAAGGGCCAGNCCCCCCTCGTCCAAGATGGAGGAGGAGGTGCTGTCGGCTGGAAGGGCCAGGGGACCTGCCTCTGCCCCCTGTCTGCCGCCCCTGGGGGACCCCTGCCCCTCCTCCCCTGCGCTGCCTGAGGCCGTATCAGGGCCTGGCGGGCCAGCTGCTGGTGTCTGCTGTGGGGGAACTGGTCCCCGAATCCGCATCCCTGATGCTGCTGGGGAGGCGGGGGTTGCGGCGCTGGCAGGGCCTGTGGTACGGCCAGTGGGGGTAGAGGGGGCACGTGTCCAGGCGCTGGCACGGCACCCGGCAGGGCTGCTGCCATTATGAAGGCACTCAGGGCCCCAGCCTGCAGGAGGAGGGATGTGCCCTGCTTCAGGGAGTGGTCTGGTTTCTGGCCGAGCTCCGCGGACCGGCAGCCCTGCCAGTCAGAGTGAGCCTGGAGTGCCTCTACTTGGCAGTTCATGTCCCGCCTCATCAGCCGCCGCTCCTTCCTCATCTCCGCCACCAACACCCGGTCCCTCCCCTCCACCCATTGCAGGGTCCTCGTTGTCCCCTCCTCCAGCCGGTTGACAGCCGCCAGCATCTCCTCCGTTTGCCGCGTGCTGGCGGTACTGGCGGCCCATGGCCACAGCCCTCCTGTGCTTGGTGTGGCTCTGTGGGGCAATAAAGGGGTCGGTTCATCATGTGGGGAGCCGTTCCCCGGCCCCCCCTCCCATCTCCGTCCTCTGGGCGCCTCTTCCCCCCGGGATGGGCACCACCGGCCCCTGTGCCTCTCCCTCTGCCCTTGCTCCATCCCTGCCTTTGGGGCTGCGGGGGAGGAAGGCTCCATCCCCTTCCACCACCTCAGCCCCCCTCCCCTTGGGGTCCGTGCGTGTGCCCTGCCTTACCCTTACCTGCTCCCTCGGTGTCCATTCTTTCGGAGGCAGCTTGGTCACTGGGGCTGATGTCTGCCTGGTCTCCGGGTTGGCAGGCTGTGAGGTTCAGGGTGACGGTCTTCTCCTCCCCCTCTACCTCCTCAGAGTCCACTGGGGCGTGTGTGGCCTCGCCGGAGGTTGGGCTGGGTGTGTGTCGGCCGCGTGTGCCCGAGGTCCCTGGCATCTCCTTTGCGGTTCCCATGCCCGGTGCCGGGGCTTGCTCGGTACTCTCCAGCTGCAAAGGGGGGTGCTCATCCGTGGGTCGCTCCTCCCAGGCACCCCCGCTTACTAGGTGCCGGGCCACTATGGAGCCCTTGCGGTGCAGCACCCGGCTCAGCACGTCCAGGTAGGGGGAGGCCCGTGTCACCCGCCCAGAGCACCAGTTGTTGTCGGTTATGTCCTTGCACCCCATCTTCAGCTCCATTATTTTAGTCCAGCACTGTGTGGGCATTTGGTCGTATCCAGCCTCCCCCATCTCTGTGGTTATCTGGGTGAACACCTGCTCATTCTGGGTGTTGACAGCCAGCTCGCCCTGCATCTCAGGTGTCGCCCAGATAGCTATGAGGTCATGGGTCTCCTGGAGCCCCCACTGACCCCCCTATGGTACCGGCGCTTGGGTGTCGGCCCCTCTGCTGCCTCTTCCTCCTCTGTGGCCACCACCGCCTGGCCCTGGCTCCCTCCGGCCTCGGCTTCCTCTGGGGCGCATGCCCTCTTGTTGGTCTGTTTGGGGGTATATTGGGGGCTGCTGGTTAGGCTCCTGGTGGCTGTGGTCCCTCCCTCCTGTGCCCCTCCTCTCCCCGGCTCTGACCCACCTGCTCCCGTCTGCACCCCCTACCTTCTTACGGGGTGGCCCCATATGCTGCTGGGTGTTCCCCGCTGGGCCGGGTTCCCCCTGCTGCTGCTGCTGCTGCTGCTGCTGCTGCACCTCCTCCTTGCCCTCTCACTCCATCATCCACTCTGTTTCCTCCACCCTCCTCTCCATCGACTGCTCTGCCACATTCCCCTACTGCTGCCTGCCCTTTAAATCTCCCTCTGTGTGCCGCTTGTTGTCGCTTGCCTGGCAGCGGTGCTGCATGCCATCACCACGGCCCGTGGTCATTTCCTTCCACCGCAGCTGGGGTTTTCCGTTCAGACGTTACTTTTCATTCACCCTTGCCGTGGTGAACATTCACCACACTTCTGGACCTCCTCCCGCCCCAACCTCACGAAGCGTGGTTAGGTTCATCCTGGTCCGTGTTTGACTGTGGTGAACATCTAAATGCGGGCCAACAGACATGCACGGCTCTTTCACCGCCGCCCACGGTTGACTGTGGTGAATGCTGAAAACATAACGTCTGAACTCATTCTCAGATGGTGTAAAGTTAATTAGATCCCCTGACTTAAATGAAATCACATTTATTTACACCAACTGACCATCTTTTACATTCATAAAAAATCTTTTACATTCATAAAAAATGTATTTTGAACTAATGAAAAGGACTATAAGAAGCAACCAAACTTTGTGACTTTGTGAAATGCCTAGTACACAAATTAAGACTGCAGGGAAGAGGTTCCTTGCTCCTGTGAAGTAGCAGCATCTTGGCCTCCAACTGCTATTTCCAAATACAGTCAAGAGAAGGGGGAGTGGAGGAGTGAAGTTAGGAAAAGTCCTGAGGGGAGAAAGATGAATCAACCTCTCCATTTGCCAGCCTGTACATTGCTAGCCTCTGATTTTCCAGCCTGGTGAAATGACATTTCCTAGGCTCTCACAGCACTGGTTAGGGAGCAAAACAAACTGGATTATGTTATCATCTGTAATACTAGAACACACATTTTTCATTCTCTGGCAGCTTCACCACCAGCATTCAAAAGAGAACCAGAACTTGGCTCACTCTAAAGTCCAAGGAAATCAGAACATGAAACCGTTGTTGATAAATTTCCTTTTGACATATACATTTCTCGAAAAAGCGCTGACTTGAAGTTCAGAAAATTGAGATAATTGAAAATTATACAGTACAAGGACATTGAGGGTTGGGTTATTTTGTTCTTTGCAGACTTGTGCAGGTTCATGGAGATGTCATCACAACAATGTGGTTAAATTTTCAGCCTGATACATATGGACAGTTGTTGATCAGCACATCATCAATTGCTTAAAAGTGCCCATCCTGCCAACACAGGCCCTAAAATCTGAATCTGTTGGATAACCTATAATTCTAGGTACAAACCATTTTTGTTCTTCAGTCACTGTGAAGTATTCCATGAAGCACTGGTGCTGATGAATATTTGTCCTAAATTTTTGTCCTGATGAATTAAAGTTTGGACATCGTGCAATGCTGCCAAGCTTAGTCTTTAAGCAATCAATGTTCATGAGCTGAAATGTTCAGTTTTCTAAGGAAGATACATGAAATGGAAATTGGCACACTTGTGATTCCACTTAAGGGTGTCTGGTAAAAATTATTTTGGATCGGTAACCTATATGAAAGAAGTCTGGAGAGTTGGCCAGACATGCTGCATGTTACATGCCAGAAGAGCCAAAGAAGGATCAATCTGAATTCCAACACTTTTCCAAGGATAAATAAAAGTTTAATTAGTATAGTAGTTACTGTTTGTAAAGCATGCATCACCAAAGAAACATACAAGAAAGCGGAAATTAACCATTAGTTGACAGTTCTGGGGATAGTTCCCCTCAATATAAATATTTGTCTCCACCATGTTAAAAAAGTTACAGGAGACTAGCAGCTGGCCAAATACTTAGTGGTTTTCTGAGTTTGTTTGGTATTCATGTCTACCGTAGTTCTTCAGAAAACAGTGCTGAGTGTTGTGTCCTTTGCCATATGGCATCCTCAGGCGGGGCGCCGGATTACAAGCCTTAGGATGTGACAAAGAAGAATGCGAGTTGTAACTATTTTCATGCTTGCTTTGCAGAGAGGCTTGATTCATGTCCTGCCAATATTTGTTACAATGTTTATCATTAGAACTGTAATTTTTCACATATTCAGTGAATTATAATGGATGGTGCTGTAATACTTTCAGCTTGCGCGCTTCCTACTTTCCTCAAATTTGACTGACTACTATGGAAATTCTCCCTCACCTCTGTCTTCTAATCCTTTGTTTCTCTAGAACATACAGTCAACTCCATTTAACTGTGATAGCGGCTGACATGGGACACAACTTTGGGAATGGTCCTCCCCAGTGCTAGAAATGACTAATGCCTCTTTAACTTTAATTAGGACAGCTACTTATTTAGAATACTTTTGCTCCTTCAGCATCACCTGTCTGACTGGAGGACCCTTCCCCCATTCCAGGTACAGAGTCTTAGGCAAGGGACTGCCCAGGAGGTGGCGGCCGAAGGGCGAAGAGCCGTTGGCGGGCCGTTAGCGGTGGAGGCGGACATCATCGCAACTGCAAGACCCATCCCTCCCCTCCTCTGTAACTCACCCACAAAGATGCCTGTCCTTTCTCTCACCCCCCCTTCCCTCATCCCCTCCCTCCCCATTCCATCTTCCCTGCTTCTCTCCCTACTTCTTTCCCCACTCCTCCTGCCTCCCACTAAGCCTGTCATCTCTCCCCACCATCCACACACCCCCTTCTCCTCCCCCACACTTCTTGTCCCCTGCTCCAGTGCCTGTCTCCCGCTGACCACATCACCCCCCCTTCCCCTAATCTTATCCACATTACCTGTCTCCCCCATGATCAACTCCACTTCTCCTGCTCCCTCTGGAACTGTCGCTTCTCTGATAATAAAGCCCCCTATATCCATGACCCTTTCTTCTCTCGCTCCCTTCACCTTCTCGCTTTCACTGAAACCTGGATCTCCCCCACTGACTCTGTCACCCCTGCCACCATCTCCTACAGAGGTCTCTCCTTCTCCCACCAGCCGTGCGCCGAAGGTGGCGTAGGCCTCCTCCTTGCCTCTTCTTGCCAGTTTCAACCCCTTCCCCCTCTTTCTCCTTCCCCTCCTTTGAGTCTCACTCCGTCCACCTCTACTCCCCTCTCCACCTCCGTGTTGCTGATATTTACCACCCCTCCGGCTCCCTCTCCTCCTTTCTCTCCAAGTTCAAATCCTGGCTCACCTTATTCATCTCTGATGACATCCCCACACTCATCCTTGGTGACGTCAACATTCATGTTGATGCACCCTCTCAGCCTAGTATCACTGCTTCCTCTTCCTAGCCTCCTCCTTTACTCTCCACCTCTGGACTAGCTCCCCCACCCACACTGATGGTCACTCTCTTGATCTCGTGTTCTCTAGGAACTGCTCTGTCTCCGATCTCTCCTTCGAGCCCCATCCCATATCTGACCATTTCCTTGCCTCCTTGTCAAGTTTCGCCAGCACCCCCGAAGAGTTAATGCCGCCCCAGCAACCTCAGCCACGCACTCCAGCCTCCCCGCTGCCCCGGTGTGAGGGGAATCCCCAGCGCCAACAACCCAGGCAGCGCCGCAGTGGGATGAAGGAACTGACGCAGCAGCAGGGCAGGGCACGCCCCCACACCAGCATGCGGCGCAGGGGGGCATGGCCTCAGAGAAACAGGCTGCGGAGCCAGCGAGCATGCCCCCGCCCCCGCCCTTGGACCTGCAACGTTCACAGCGTCTGCGGCACCACCCGCAGGTGAACTATAAAGGCAGTTCACAAACACAAGAGCCTCGCTGGTGATCGGAGAAACCCCGTGAGACCGCCCCCCCCCTTATTGCAGTCTGGTTGTTGTTAAAGCTCTTCCTGGATTGTGTACATGTAGAGAGCGAGTGTGTGAACGTGAGTACGAGTGCCTGGTGAGTGCATGTCCGGAGTGCATGTCCTTCCCAAATGGTAAGTGTGAGATTCTCTTATTGTGTTCCACACTCCTGGGCCCCCATACATTGTGTGTTTGCACCCTATTCTTTCCATCCCTTCCTGGGGGTATCACTGAAGACCTTCCCGCACTGCCTCCACATTTCCCCCCGCTACCCTAGCCCCGTGTGTGTGTAGCCCTTCCCGTACGATGCCCGGTGGGTGTTCCCTCCAGATACCCCGTGATGATCTAGGCTGGGGATTATATATGTCTGCATATGCCCAAAGGCCATATAAGATCCTGAGGGTTTGTTTTCCGAGCCTATCCGGGTCGTCTCGTGTGTCTGCGAGCACGAGAGCCCCTGCCTTCCCTCTTCTTCTCCCAAAACCTCACACTCCTTCAACCTCTCCCAGTGCTCCCCCTCCTCTTCCCTATCTCCCTGTCCCTTCTGTGATCTTCAGGCCATTGTGTCCCAGGACTTTGCCTCCCTCTCTCCTCTTCTCCCTTCAGTCCTCTCCTCCTTCTCCTCCTCCTCCTCCTCCTCCCCCGATTCTGCTGTCTCCACCTTCAACTCCTCTCTCACCTCCACACTTGACTCCCTTGCCCCCCTCTCCTCCTGCCCGGCTCGCTCCCGTAACCCTCGCCCTTGGCTCACCTTCACCATTTGCCATCTCCGCTCCTGCACCCGGGTTGCTGAACACCTCTGGCGCGAATCCCACTACTGCGCCGACTTCCTCCACTTCTAATTCTGCCTCTCATCACTCAATTCTGCTATCTCCCTCGCTAGACAGCAGTACTATGCCTCCCACATTAAATCCTGCTCCTGGGACCCTTGACGTCTCTTTTCCACCTTTGACTCCCTTCTTTCCCCCCCTTTCCTCCTCCTCTCTTCTCTCTCCGCTCAGGATCTTGCTCTCTTTTTCACCTCTAAGATTGACAAGATCTGTCTGGATATTGCTTCCAAGTCCCCTTCCGCTACTATTCCCCCCCTCTCCCTCCTTCCCCAACCTCTCTCCTGTCCTCCTTCCCTCCCGCATCTCTTGAGGAAATCTCCTCCCTTCTCTCCTCCTCCAACCCCTCCACTTGCCCCCTGGGCCCCATTCCTTTCCACCTCCTGACCTCCATTGCCTCCACNCTCCATTGCCTCCACCATCGCCCCTCCCCTCCTGCACATCATCAACCTCTCCCTCTCTACTGGCTCCTTCCCCTCTGCCTTTAAACACTCCACTGTCTCCCCCATCCTCAAAAAGTCCACTCTGGATCCCTCTGAACCCTCTAATTACCATCCTGTCTCGTTCCTCCCTTTTGCCTCCAAGCTCCTTGAATGGGTTGTCTACTCCTGCTACCTCAAACTCCTCTCCGCCAACACCTCCCTTGACCCCCTCCAATCTGGCTTCCGCCCCCTTCACTCCACTGAAACCGCTCTGGCTAAAATCACTAATGATCTTCTTGTGGCTAAATCCAACCGCCTTTGCTTTATTCTTGTCCTCCTTGAGCTCTCTGCAGCCTTTGACACTGTTGACCATTCCCTCCTGCTTGATTCGCTCCACTCCCTGGGTTTCCGGGACTCTGTCCTCGACTGGTTCTCCTCCTACCTCTCTAACTGCTCCTTCAATGTATCTCTTCCTAACTCCTCCCCCTCCTCCTGCCTACCCATCTCGGTTCGGGTTCCCCAAGGCTCTGTCCTTGGCCCTCTCCTCTTCTCTATCTATACCCTGTCCCTAGGCAAACTCATTGCCTCCCACGGCTTCCAATACCACCTATACGCTGATCTTCCCTCCCAATTCTTCCTCTCCCTCTTCCCTGTCAATTACCATTCCCACTACCATTCTCCCTGTCCCCCAAGCCCACAGCTTGGGCTTCATCTTCGACTCGCACCTCACCTTCAAACCCTATATTGACTCAGTGGCCAAATCCTGCCGCTTCTCCCTCCACAACATTGCCAAGATCTGCCCTTTTCTGTCTGTCTCCTCTGCCAAAACTCTCATCCACACCCTAGTCATCTCATGCCTCGACTATTGTAGCCTCCTCTTCACTGGCCTTCCCTGCTCTCACCTTTCTTCCCTTAGCTCTGTTCAAAACTCTGCTGCCAGGATCATCCACCTAGCCCGTCGCTCTGACCATGTGCAGCCTCTCCTCTCCTCTCTCCACTGGCTTCCTCTTCCTGAGTGCATTCTGCACAAGCTCCTTGTATTCACCTACAAAGCCCTTCACAACCTCGCTCCCTCCTACTTCTCTGTCTTGATCTCCCTCTGAACCCCTGCTCGAGCCCTTTGCTCCTCCTCCATCCCCTCCCTTACCCTCCCATGTCTCCCCTGCTCCCACAACCACCTTCGTCCCTTCTCCCTCGCTGCCCTGCACGCCTGGAACTCCCTCCCTACCCTCATCTGCCTGGCTCCCACCCTCCACACCTTCAAGTCCCTCCTCAAAACCCACCTCTTCCGCTCCGCCCTTCCTAACGCCTGCTAACCGTTCCTAAACTCCCAACTTACTGCAAACAAGCCAAGAACGTGTACCTGAGCTTTCGCATCCTCATGAATGTCGCATCCCTTGTCTCTCACTCTGTTCCCCCTTCCCTGTCTCCCCTCCCCATCTTTAGATGTAAGCCCCACCAGGCAGGGACCATGTCTATCTTATTCTTTGTAAAACGCCAGGTACATTGCTTGTGCTATATAAATGCTAATAATAATGCTAATAATAATAATAATTAATAATAAATAATACATCCTGATAAAGAGGCTTCTACTGAACTTAAGTAGTAAAACTCTGAAGAGCTTCAATATATCTTCAAGGTTTTATTTATTAATTTTATTTATTTATTTATTTATTTAATAGGCCTCCTATCGTTTAATAGGCAAAAGGCCTCTAGCAGCTCAGAGAAACTTACATCAAGAAAATATAACAATAAAATACAATAATAAAACCAAGTTAAACAGTCAGTTCAATAAAAGACAACCAAAAAGTGTGCAAAGAAAACCCCACCCACATCCAGAACCTCCCCTTAACCATTCCCCCCACCAAATAAATGCCTGTCGGAAGAACCACTTCTTACATTGACGCCAGAAGGTAAGGAGATCTGGACTGAGGTGGATACCCACCGGGAGCGAGTTCCACAGCACTGGTGCAGCCGCTGAGAATGCCTGCCTGTCGGTTGCCACCTGCCTTTATCACACAGACAGTTCTTGACCTGTGAGTCAACAGGTGGAGAGGGTGCAAAGAAATTTCCCTCCATTATGCTCCCTTCACAGAAGCTGGATGCAGCTGCAGTCTCTGATCTCATTAAACTACTGAAAAGTATGAAAAGTCATGGGGTGGACTGGTTTTACATGTCATACCAGCTATGTGTTCAAGATTGCCAATATAGGCTGGTTGTGTGTCAGTGTTTACACATAACTTCTTGTGGGTAACCTGTTGATCACTGTTCCCCAGAACTGTCCTGCTGTCACTTGGGAGGCATGCTGGCAATACCTCTCCAGCCTGGCTGTAGAAGCAGAGGTGGAGAGATGCCACTTCCCATGCTGCCCCTAGGCCTAGAAAGCAACCAGCTGTAGTGGCAGGAGCAGCGCTGGGTTCCCACTGTTTCATCTGTCTCCCTGGAGCACCTCCTTGGAAGCAAACAGCCGGATAGGTGGCAGGGAAATTGGCACTGCTTCTGCCAGCATCACTACTCCTGCTCCTGGGGAGCTGCATGTAGCTGTTGCGAGTTTCTGTTTAGACCTTCAGTCCTCACAGCTCCTTGATTCTTTGCTCCGGTCCTTATTTCCCCCTTTCCCTGTCCCACCTTCCTTCCTGCCTCTTGTCCCTTGGTTCTTGCTCTCAGCTTTTGACCTTGTTCCCCCCCCCCTGCTTTTCCTGACCTATTTCCATGGCCCTGGTTCCAAACCCTAAACCCCCCACATCCATCTACATCCCAGACACCCCTCACCCTGTGCCCCTCTCCCTGTTCCTCCTGTCCCTTTTCTGCATCATTCCTTGTTCTCCAGTTCCCCTTCAGCCTTGTTCCTGCCCCTGATTCCCCCCAGCTGTAGGGATGGACCCACATGTTTGGGCAACTAAAAGTGAACCAAACTATAGCTAAGAAGCTTGGGCCTACCATGTACTGAGAAACTAAACTCAGGCCACATTCACACCTTATGTCAGTGCAGCAACGGCAGTCCCACAAGGGGAAGATGCAGCGGGGGAAGGAGGCGGATGCCGTCACAACTTCCAGTGCAAATGGGGTTCTGCCGCGACAATACTCATGAATGACAGGGTTGGATTTTGAGCCCTGTTATTCACGAGTATTGTCACGGCAGAATCCCATTCACTCTGGAAGTTGTGACAACATCCGCCTCCTCCCCCACCTCCTCTTCTCCTTGTGGGAGTGCTGTCGCTACGCCGCCATAAGGTGTGAATGCGGTATATGTCCCAGATGGTCAGTCCGGGCAAAAGAGACCATTTCCTGGGAAACAAAACCTATACCCAGATGACTAGCAACAAGTGCCACAAAAGCCCCTCAGGGCCTTGTAGTTGCTGAGAGAGCAGAAACTGATGACTGAATATTTATGATAAGGGCCTCTTTCCCCAGCCAAGCTGGAGCTAGGAGAATCCATATTGATACATTGTGAAAATAGTACCTATGACTAATTCTACCAAGGTCTGTTTGAAGATCTGAAAACTTACTGTACTCCAAAATGGCACTTTGTGAAGCTGTGAAAATTCATATGCATATCTTATAATATGCCAATGAGCTCTCTCTGATTGGCCAGTTTGGGGTCTTTGTCTAAAACCTTATAACTGTACCTGGGGTGTCACCTGCACCCCAGACTCTTTTCCTGTAAGCATTTGAAGTCTCCCAGCATTGGAGTACTGGCGTGCACTGATCCAACTCTGGTAAATAAACTTACTTTACTTAGACATTCAACCTTGTGTCTGGTTCTCCATGTATAACCCCTTGGAGGACTGGCTATCGGGTCTAACCACAGCAGCTTGCCCAACCCCATCCCATGCCCCCTTCCCACTGCTGTGCTTTCCCTCCTGGTCCTCTCTCCCTGTCCCACTTCTGGCCTTGCTCCTGGTCCTGACTCAATTCCTGATCCTGAGCTCCAATCCCCATGTCCAATGATGTCCTGGATGCCCTGGACACTCCCTTACCATGGTGTCCTTACAGGATTCCAGCCCAATGCAGCAGTGTGGTTGAGAAAGGCAGAAAGACAGACCAAGAATTGGTTCAACTCCCAGAGGGACTTCACCTGGAGACACAAGTATGTGCAAAAATAGTATTTTTTTTAGTGTGCATGTGCAAAATGGCACTGCACTAGGAGAGGGGATGCAGAAGCTGCCATTCCAGATCTCCATTCGAATGGGGGCCAGATCTTGAGAATTTGCTGCAAAGATTCACTAAAACCCTAGGAGGCAGGAAATATCTGTGTAGGGTGGGGAAGGGGTACTTCAAGAAAGTCTATGTGATTATGTGCGTGTGCATGGTGTTGCACCTGGCAACAGAGCGTGTGTGTGTGTGTGTGTAGGTGGTGAAGTGGGATATGCCAACATCCGGCTATGGTGGGAGAAGAGGATACAGGGTAGTGGGAAAGAATATGGAGCTATTCCCTCTGTTAATTCTTTCTGCCATTATTTGTGCCACATCAGGTTATGTGCATACAGATTTAAACATGTGCACATGAACAATGGGTGTTTTTACACACACATTAGTCCTGCATGTTTGCTGTTACATCACTCACCCAGATCTTAAACATCCGGATCTTTGAACTTCTACGTTGAACCTCTGCCAGAACTTTTGTGTGTAAAACATTCTCCTGGTAAACTGCTTTGGTCCAGGCAGCTGTGCTCACTTGGTTTCCATGGCAGCCTGTTACGTCTACAGCTGCGGCTATTTTAGGCTGCCTCAGGGCAGTGTTTGTGTGAAGAATGTATCCAGGAACTGCCTCAGGGCAGTGTGTGTGAGAAAAATGCATCCGGAACTTACTTGTGGACTTGTAAGCCCAGAAGACTGAAGAATCCAGAACTTTAAGGTATGTGTAAAAATGCCCATTGTCACGATACACTGGGGGTGGGGAAAGGGAACCTTAGAAGGAAGTTTTTGCACAACCTCACTTTACCCTTTCCCATCTGCTATCTACCCCAGACGTTCAACTCACCTTCTCACCTTAGCCACCAATCAAATGCCTACAGCATTCCTTACTGCTTGCCACTACTACCTGCCACAGAACCTTCTGCCTCCCATCTCCCGACTTCCTTTTCCTTCTGCTCCTCCTCCATTGCTAAGTGGAGCCATTCTGAGATCAGCAGTCAGTGAACCAACCACCACCCTAACGTGTAAGACTGTTCTATGGATTTTAATTAAGTGGACAAGGCAGGCTGGTTAAGAGCTGTTGGGGTGGAACCATTTGGGGTTTTCCAAAATTAATAAGGTTCTTCCCACTGATTCTTAGAACATTCCTTGAAATTTTGGAATGGATTTGATGTGGTTTTCCAAAGTTATTACATTAGAGACAAAGGAATACCATGGAGTTGAGTCTCTAAGACCTTGCTTCACTTGGCCAGTTATGATCATTTTTGTGCCAATGCTCACGACAGGTGGATTTTATTTTTAATTATTTTTTTTAAAAAAGGACTTGTTGACATTGCCTGGACTGGTTTTAAGTTTTCAGACTATCTGGGACAAGAAGATGCCAGATCATGGGCAACATCCATTCCCTTCTTTGCACACTGTGGTTGAGAGGCAAAATATTAGAAGAACATTTACAAAAAGCACCATCACTCCACCCCACATATTCTTTCTCCTATGTTCTCATTTGGATGTTTATGTGCATATGCAGCAGGAGGCAAGGAAAGGTCTATGAATAACAGGCTCCTACTCGCAGTCTTTGGCATGGGTGTGTGCTACCATTCCAGGTGGCAGACAAAGGAGGAAACCAACTCTGACTCCTCTCATTGCCAGACATCTGCTCCCTGTTGCTGTTGTTGCTGTGTCCCATTCACCTCTTGCCACACTAACCATCCTGTCCTGTGCTGCTGCCCCCAGCTGTGCTGTTTGAGTTGAAATGGAGCATATACATCTAATTTGACTTACACATTTTAACAGGTCTGTCAAGACCATCTGTGGTCTTCTGTCCAATCTCTGCCCCCACTACATTTAATCCTGGAAGAGTAATTTAAGTTTCCCTCTGCTATAGACCACTTAATTCAAACAATGGGTGTTCTTACACACACATTTCTCCTGGGTGTTTGCTGTTACATCCTGAACTTTCTGTGTGTCTAAATCACTCAGCCAGATCTTAAACATCCGAAACTTCTCCCAGAACGTTTGTGTGTAAAAGGTTCTCCTGGTAAACTGCTTTGCTCCAGGCAGCTGTGGTCACTTGGTTTCCATGGCAGCCTGTCACGTTTAAAGCTGCGGCTACTTTAGGATGCCTCAGGGCAGTGTTTGTGTGAAAAATGCATCCGGAACTTACTTGTGGACTTGTAAACCCAGAATATTGAAACATCTGGAACTTTAACGTGTGTGTAAAAATGCCCAATGTTGCCCCAACACATAACAATGGCTAAATGAAATACAGAAATATTTATTTGTCTTGCCAGTTTGAGAATTCCGAGTTAGCTTCTGTGTATTGTTATGTGGTTTCTAGGCACGTAAAAGCTGCTTCCTGAAAGCCACTACTTTGGGGATTTTAGCAACCAATAAAACATGCTTGGTTCAACTGGCAAGGAACACTCTACAATCATTGGCAAGGTAATTACACCCTAGCAGAGGTCACAACCAAAACTCAGCACAGCTCTTAAATCTGGAAGATGTCTGAATCCCACAATCCAATAATCAGGAACTATGGCATGAACCTTGCTAGGACGTTTACGAGTCTTGATATCCAATACATGAGATCTTACTCTATATTACTGGTGCTTGAAAATAGATGGGCAAACTGGTTTCAGAAAACTTTGGCCTCTTTGACAAACAAAAATACCCTAAGAAATTGAACATCTAATTGAGATATCGGCTCTTATTCTGATCTCACTAAGGCCAATTTTTACTTGGAAACAATTCCATTTACTTCATTAAAAAGTGCACTCTACTATGTGGTGGTATTCAAGAGAAAATTATCTATAGAATGTAGGCCAAATCAGATCAAATTTTATTATGGTAACTTTGCCATTGGCTTTTATATCAGTAAAAAAGATAAATAAATAAATAAATCAGGCAACAAAACATTTAAAAGCGATTAACAGTTGATCAGTTAAAAACAAGGATACCAGCAAATTAAAAGTTATATTACAAAAACTAAAACTCAATATTTAAGATATAATGAATTCATCTTCCTCCCATCTTTTCCTTGTTTCCTCAGCTGCTAGTGAAAACAGTGCCACAGTACAGAAGATAGATAAATTATAATTACCCAGTAACCTTTTCCATTTTTGGCTTGAAGAATAAAAGAAAATATTAGACAGCAAAGGAATTATAAATTTGTCCTGTACAGCTGTACAGTTTACAATCCAATAAATAATGGAATAAATCTATCACTATCCTTAATTCGCAGGGAATAAAACCAGAGACTTGGCTGTTTCCAGAATATCTTCGTGTTACACTGTTCTGCATGTATATATCACAAATAGGGTGGCCTTATATGCAAATTTTAGGGGACACTTATGAGAAATACAGGTTGCAGGGCTGCAACCTGTATTTCTCATATGTTTCCTCTAAATTTACATATCCGGCCCCCTAATCACAAACAGAGAGCAGGAAAAGCTTTTCTGTGATCAAAGTTGTTTAGCACGCAGATATAATTCTCCACAGCATGGCTTTTCTTGAAGCTAGAGAAATAAGGAGTTGATAAATTCAGAGAAGATTTTGCAAGATTAGCCTAAATGGTCTGCTTTATTATTTTGTTTTTCTAAGCATAATTTAGGTAAGCAATCCGGGTCCATAGCATGGCTTTTCAATATGTGATTAAGGCCACTTGCCCATGTTACCGAGAGACAGCGGGGAAGCACCCGACGGCCAAACTCTTGAGTAGTTCTGAAATTGGGTGCGGGGGGCTTACAATCTGAGGGGGTGGAGGTGTGTGAGACGAAGGAAGGGGAACAGAGGGAGAGACAAGAAGTGTAACATTCATGAAGATGCAAGGTCTCAGGTGCATGTGCTTGACTGGTCCATGTCATGAGGATATGAGTACACAGACCACAGATAACAGATTGTACTGAATGGAGGGCATCAGCAGGAGTTAGGTGAGGGGAGCGAGGAGTTGGGGAGGGCAGAGCGGAAGAGGTGGGTCTTGAGGAGGGATTTGAAGATATGAAGGGAGGGGCCGAGGTGGATGTGGGCAGGGAGGTAGTTCCAAGCATGGGGAACAGCTAGGGAGAAGGGACGAAGATGGTTAGGGGAGCAGGGGAGGCGTGGGAGGGCAAGAGAAGGGACAGATGAGAGCGGAGTTCACGGACTGGAGTAAGGAGGGAAATTAGCGCAGAGAGGTAGGGGTGAGCAAGGGTGTGAAGAGCTTTATAGGTGAAGACTAGGAGCTTATACAGGATTTGTTCAGAAAGGGGGAGCCAGTCAAGAGAGGAGAGATGGGGCTGCACGTGGTCGAAGAGATGAGGGAGATGAATGACCCTGCCAGCAGAGGTTTGGACAGAGACAAGGAGAGAATGGTGAGAGCGGGGGAAGGCCAGTGAGAAGGAAGTTACGGTAATCGAGGCAAGAGATGACCAGGGCGTGAACAAGGGTTTTGGCAGAGGAGATAGAGAGAAAAGGGTGAATCTCAGCAATGTTATGGAGGGACAAGTGACAGGATTTGGCAACAGAGTCAATGTAGGGTTGAAAAGAAAGGGATGAGTCAGGGATGAAGCCTAAGCTATGGGCTTGGGGGACTGGAAGGACTGATAAGGATCGACAGGGAAGAGGGAGAGGGAGGATGAGGGGGGAAGATAAGTAGTTCAGTTTTAGCCATGTTGAGTTTGAGTTGACGTTGAGACATCCAGGTAGAGATGTCAGCGAGACAGTTGGTGAGGCAAGGTTGAACAGATGGAGAGAGAGAGGGAGTAGAGAGATAGAGTTGAGTGTCATCAGCATAGAGGTGATGTGCTACTTGTGAGTTTGGCCGCCGGGAGTTTCCTCACTATATCTCTATAATGTGGCCAAGTAGCCTAAGACATAGATGGTTTCCAAACTTTCTTCCTGTTTGACATCATGTCAAGACTTAAAGACAATCCCATGATAGAAAGCAACAAAGACCTGAAAAGCAGGGGTGGGTACCCTCTGGTCCATGTACCAAATCCAGCTCATGGCTAGGTTTCTGTACCCTCTGAAAGAGTGAAGAGGAAAAGAGTGGAGATGAGGGCAAGCCACTGAAGAATGTGAGATTGATCCATGGCAGAGATCCATGATCTGGGTCCTCCCCATCCTGATACACTCCTTCAGTACCCCATCAGCAGCTCCTATCCAGCCCAAAGAGCTTGTACTAGTTTCAATGTGGCCCACAGGTGGGAAAAGATTCCCCACACATGATTAAAGTATAAAAAATATCAAGAATGAAACTATCTGCAGATAATACTACACCTCCCCCTTCGACTTTGATGTCACGGGAATCTCTGAATAGATATTTAGCCTTAAATGTAAGGGATAATTAATAATTTTGCAGAGGCAAAATTAAGAAGCCGATGTAATGAGTAAACAAAATACATTGTACCAGTTTCAACTCTTGCAAATTTCCTCTGCCCCAAATTTCCACTCCTTACAATAAT
Organism: Sphenodon punctatus; assembly: GCA_003113815.1. Classification (NCBI taxonomy): domain Eukaryota; kingdom Metazoa; phylum Chordata; class Lepidosauria; order Sphenodontia; family Sphenodontidae; genus Sphenodon; species Sphenodon punctatus. The sequence continues at coordinate 799,558 of QEPC01005014.1, read as the reverse complement.
CTGAGATCAAACTTTGACTTTAGATATATCAAAGGCCAGAGAAATAAATTTATCCCCATGTACTCTTTAAAAAAAGAAAGAAAAGAAAAAGGAAGAAAAATATACATCGGGTGCAATTTATTTATTTATTTTTTAAAAAGGTTCATTTAATATATTTCCAACTCCTGTTAAAGGTTAGAGATGTGTGAACAGAATCGAGTTAGGAAATTCAGTTCGGTTCGAAAATCGATTTTGGTTTGAAAGTTCGGTTCGGTCAACCGAACTATTTGAGTTCGGTCGAATTCCGAACTTTGAGTTCGTACATTCAAAACTGGTTTTTTTGGCCTTCCAAACTTGCTTGGATTCGACCGAACAGTTCGGTCAAATTCGAGTTCGGTTTGAAAGTTCAGTTTGGTCGACTGAACTATTTGCGTTTGGTCTGAACTCCGAACTTCTGAACCGCGTTTGCATATCCCCATGAAAGGCAAAAAATCTCTCTCCACACTTGTTTCTCATCAGGGAGCTTTGCTCCTACTCTGCCACCACCCTCACCTGCTTGCGATTCCCTTGATGCTCAAAACGTATTCACCCCTCCTCCCTTGTTGCTACCCATGCCTGGAATTCCCTCCCTGGGTACATACATTCATTCTTCTCCCTCCCTCCCTCTCAACCTTCAAATCCCGCCTGAAAACCTACCTCTACTGTCATACTGTCAGACTTTCCCTAGCTCATCATGAGGACAAAATTGTCTCCTCTTCCCTTCCTCACTTAGAATCCTTGTTTTCCCTGTAGCTAAGGGTAAAAACAAACCTGACAGTAACCTGTTCTGGTCCACTTTGACCCAGGGGATACTGTCACATTAGTTATCAGGCTGCCAGATGTTCACCCGGACTGACCCTGGGTGTGTTGGCAGCTAGCCTGGGCTCTCACCTTGGCAAATGGCTGAAGTCGCAGCCCGGGCTATTGAGGAAAATGCAATTGAGGAAAATAAGGCCAGAGCATGTTCACACATCTGTTCCTGTTGGTCTGTATTGGGCCAAGTCACCATGGTGGGGGTTGGGTGCTGGGCGCAGCGTGGAGGCAGGCAGTCACACATTTGTGCATCTTCCCTCCCCTCCCCCCCGAAGTCCCAGCCACATGAACGTTTGTTCCATGGCCTGACCCAGTCAAGATCATGTCCGTGGCAGCTTCCTTACCCAAACTGGGCTGGGTTGCCACAGTGGTATGTGCAGGTTTGTTTTTAACCCTAAGTTAAGCACATGCATCCACAACTTCTCAATAGCATGATGAATAGCTCTGTCTCTCCTTACGTTCACCTCCATTGTCTCTCCCTCCCTTGTCTTTCATAGATTGTAAACTCCTTGGGGCAAGGACCTGTCTAACTATTGATTGTATAGCACCAGGTACATTAATAGCACTATATTAATAAATAAATAAATAATAAATAATAATAATAATAATAATAAATAAGAATGTCTATATAGGCATCCAGGCACCATTTGATACCCCCTCATAAGGCAAAATGACAGAGGGTCTCCTACAGACAGATAGTATGCAATCCAGCATAAAATCAGCAAAGCCTACTGTCTAAGTCCCAGAGACTGAGAAACATCATGTCATTGTTAACTGGAATTAAAAGTTAAATATAGTAGCCTAAAGTCTAATTTCTCTAAATTTGGATAATATTTCTCCAATTTCTCTAAGCCTAAGCCTGGATAATCAAGGGAATTATTTTTTTCCAGGTGGGGTTGGGGCCATTTCGGAAATGGGTGGGTGTGGTTTCATCACAACATTCTGGCTTAGCCATGCCAGAAAGGGGCAGGAGAGTCCCTTTGCTGGCCCCCTTTCTTACATGGAGTCGACCCCTTCAATCAAGACTTCAGGAAATGTGGCAGCCATAACAACTATACTCATTTTCAGCTTGACAGATTCTCTGTTTGAGATCTGCAATATGAATTTCTGCAAAGAAGTTACATTATCATGAATTAAAAGCAAAAAAAAATATAGATGAATAGTTTTAAGTCATCACTCCATTTCTGTACAGAAAACCAGGTATCACGAGCAGTACATGAACCCTGCCCTGCAAGACTTATAGTGTACTGGTAACTATTGTATCACTAAATTGACTTACGTTTTTTCTGCTTTTTAAAAAAAGAATATATGAAGACACCAGCAAAGAGAGCAACATTTCTGAGCAAACTTTTATGAATTCATTCATATTGACAGTAATAATATCCCTCAAACTCCAGTCTTCACAACCTTGACAAGGACTCTCCTGATTATGGAGGAAACATGATTTCACAAAGAAATATATTAGTTAAATTGTTCATTAGTTTAATGTGTAAGTCTATATAATTAGGAAATATTTTTTTCTCTTTCTGTAGTAGTTTTCCCGCTATGTAACTTTAATACAGTATCTTTTTCCTCAGTACAACATTACTACTAATAGAAAACCTGCTTCCTGGGCTATGTCCATGTGCAATTAGTGTTGGAAAGTACTGTCAGCCTGCATTCTTTGCACATCATTCAGGCTTTCAGATAGCTGGAGGTATCACCAATCACCCTAGAGAGACACTGATGATTTATGACAACTAGATAATACTTTGAAATGCCCCTGAGAAACAAATGTCTCTGATCATAGTTGTTAGGGCTCAGTACCTAGAAAGGTTTCTGAATTGAGTTATTTGGAAAATTACTGAAAGGTACATGTTCAGGATGAAGGGAGTTTTATTTATTTATTTATTTATTTATTTATTTTGTAGATTTATACCCCGCCCCTCCTGCCATGCAGCTCGGGGCGGCTTCCATACATTAAAACAATAAAATCAATTAAAAGTCAGCATAAATATTATAAAATATTAAAACAGGGCTAGATACAGTCATAAAACCAAAAATAGGTGGGGGAGCTAAAAAAAAACCCCACCCTACCCACCCTAAGGCCTGGGCGAACAGCCAGGTCTTACAATTTCGCCAGAATGTTAGCAGGCTAGGGGCCAGG
>QEPC01005014.1:740851-758487 GCA_003113815.1 Sphenodon punctatus | reverse complement strand
TGAAGGCTTCCTAACCGGCAGCTCCTTCCCCCCGCCGGTGGGTTGAAGGGGCTGGCCTGGAGCAGAGCAGTGAGGGGTTTGTTGTTTTTTTTTAGCCTAGGCTCCAAAGTTAACTGTTAAAGGGGTGCAGCTATGGAGGAGGGGCCAAAGGGTCCTCAAAGGCCAACCCTGGTTTTAAGGAGGAATGTATATCTACTTGCACCAACACACTGGTCAAAATATTTTATGCTGTATAGAACAAAGGTTGGCAACCTGAAGCCAAGTTCATATTGGGGTGCATTGCTGCAGTGCTCGCGCATATCTAAATGTTTCTAGGCTTGGTACTCTCCATTTGTGAGAATGGGAGGAGCCACTCGAAGAAGAACAGAAGGTTACTGCCTTGTAAACAAGGTTCTTTGAGATGGCTCTACACATTCTCACAAATGCCCACCTTTGGAAGGAACTGTTGGGTATCTATGAGCAGGAAGGACGTGCTTTATATACTGGGGGAGGGGGGGCTCAAGACTGTCATGGGGTGATTTTTCAAACTAGTGAGCTTGATATATGCTGGTAGAGAAGGGCGCACAAGCAGAAACCCATTTGTGAGAATGTTCGGAGCCATGTCACAGAACCTTTTTTTACAGGGCAGCAACCTTCTGTTGAGGCACTGCTGGTGGTGGTTTTTTTAAATTATTATTTTAGTAGACTTGTTTTGTAACTTTATTGGGTTGCAGAATTTTCAATTTTGGGTTGCAGAATTTCAGAATATTTTTTGCAGAAGAATCGGGGCCCTGCTTATGCCTTACCCTTACATTTTCGAGATAGTGGATATACCTCTGAGTTTTCCTTTTCCCTTCCCCTGTCTGTCTTCCCCTTTCCATATATTACATAGATATATTACATATATCCCACCTGTACAGCAGCCTCCCTGCCCGCACTGATCAAACTGGTGTCAGAGGTGGTCTTGTGGTCCCCCAGGGCAATAGTTCTGGGGGATTTCAATATTCATGCCAATGCCAGTCTTGGTGGTGGTGGGCAGAGCGTGAGTTCATGGCCGCCATGGCAACCATGGGCCTGTCTCTGAGAGTAGTGGGCCCCACACATATTGGGGGACATACCCTAGATATGATATTTTGCACAGGCCTTGAGGCGGGGGATCCGGTAGTGGGGGAGGTGTCAACAGTGCCCTTGTTGTGGATGGATCATTATCTCCTCCAGGCGGGTTTCCTGGCGCATGTCGGCCCCCGGGAGGGTGTTGAACCAGTTAGGTTGGTTCACCCCTGAAGGCTTATGGAACCAGAAAGGTACCAGATAGCTCTAGGAGATGTTTCCTCTGACCTTGATGGCCGCTCACTTGATGACCTCGTGTCTATGTGGAATTCCGTGTTGACTGAGGCCATCGACCGTGTGACCCCCAGGTGTCCACTCCTGAAGCACCGACAATGCAGCTTCCCGTGGTACACGGAGGAACTGCGGCGGATGAAGCATGAAGGGCGGTGGTTAGACCAACGGTGGTGTGTCTCGTGTGCTGAAGTTGACCGATTGCGGCACAGAGTCTGGTTACGTACCTATGCCATTGTGGTGTGGACAGCAAAGAAGGTTTTCTTTGCTGCCCTTATTCCATCTGCTAAGTCCCGCCGGCTGAGCTGTTCCGGGTGGTGAGGGGACTTGTCAGTCCGACCTTCCTCTGCCTGGACTTAGAATCATCAAATGCTCACTGCAATTTGTTTGTGGATTTCTTTGCGGATAAAATTGCTCAAATTCACCACAGTTTTGATGCAACTTTTTTAGCAGAGGACGGGTCAGAGGCAGTAGAAGTCCCATCCTGTCCTGTTTTGTGGGATGAGCTTCAGGCTGTGTTGTCCTCGGATGCGGGGGAATGCTCTTGGGACTGTGCGAGCCACCCATTGTGAGTTAGATCCATACCCATCCTGACTAGTTAAGGATAGCAGGGAGACATTGGAGCCGTTGCTGACGGGAATAGTCAATGCCTCCCTTAGGGATGGCAGGGTGCCGGACTGTCTCAAGGAGGTGGTGGTGCAGTCCCTGCTCAAGAAGCCATCTTTGGACGTTGGCGCTCTGGCCAACTATCAGTCAGTTTCTAACCGTCCCTTTTTAGGGAAGGTTATTGAACGGGTGGTGGCTCGGCAGCTTCAGGGCGGGCACTTGGACCAGGTCAATTTTCTTGATCCCCCACAGTCGGGCTTCCATACAGGTTATGGCATGGAGATTGCACTTGTGGCCTTTGTCGATGACCTCTCCCGTGAGTTGGACCAGGGTCGCTTGACCCTGCTGATCCTGTTTGATCTCTCGGCTGCATTTGATACCGTTGATCATGAGTTTTTGGTGACTCGGCTGTGGGACCGGGCAGGGATGGCGGGACTGTTCTTTATGGTTCCACTCTTTCCCGGCTGGGAGAACCCAGTGCGTGGTCCTGGGGGAGTTTTCATCTTCTCCCTGGGGCCTGTTGTGTGGGGTTCCACAGGGTTCCATCTTATCCCCGATCTTGTTCAATGTGTACATGCAGCCTTTGGGGGAGGTTGATAGGGAGTATGGAGTGAGATGTCATCAGTATGCTGATGACACCCAGCTGTATCTCTCATTTTCCTCTGACTCAGGCCCGGCAGTCTCGGTGATTACCCTGTGTCTGTCGGCTGTGGGGGATTGGATGAGGGTGAGCCGCCTGAAACGAAATTGTGACAAGACGGAGGTGATGGTTGTGGGGAGGGCTGGGGGGTAGTGGCCCCCATCCTTGATGGGGTCCATCCTCCCCTGGTTTTGCAGGTCTGGAGTCTGGGGGTGCTCATGGACACGCAGCTTCGTCTGAATGCCCAGGTGGAGGCTGTGGCGAAGGGAGCATTTTGCCAGTTACATCTGGTGCATTGGCTCAGGCCGTATGTCTTGGACTCGGATCTGGCCACAATTGTCCATGCTTTTATTACCTTGAGACTGGATTACTGCAATGCACTGTATGTGGGGCTACCCTTGGTGTTGGTTCAGAAGCTGCAGCTGGTGCAGAATGTGGCGGCCCATCTCTTGACTAGGACGGGCTGACGTGAGTACATTACACCAATGCTCTGTTCTCTGCCCTGGCTGCCGATAGTTTTCCAGGCCCAATTCAAGGTGTTGGTGTTAACCTTTAAAGCCCTAAATGGCTTGATTCCCACCTACCTGCAAGACCGCCTCACCTTCCAGATTCTGGATAGACCTCTGCGGTCAGCTGTGGATGTCTTCCTTGGGGTCCCCTGGGTTTCCTGGGTATCCACCATGAGAAGGGCATTCTCTGTAGCTGCACCCTGGCTGTAGAACTCCTTCCCATTGGAGGTCCGCTTCATTACTGACCTCCCCTCTTTCCGCAGACACTGTAAGACTTGACTGTTCCGCCAGGTCTTTCCTGAGGAGGTGGGTGCACTGGGTTAGGGCAGGAAGGAATGGGTTTTAATTTATTGTTTTATATTTTAATATGTTTTAAAATGTTGTGAGCCACCCCGATATGTCTGAGGCAGGAGGGGGTGGCATATAAGTTTTAAAAATAAATAAATAAAAATAAATATTAGTGGTATATATATATATATTAGATATTTAGATACTAGTCTGTTTTATTATATACATTAGGATTATAGGATAGGAATATTTTGTATTATACGTAGGTTAGGTTCAGCTTAGATTCTGTGTGTATTATATAAATAAAACTAGATACTGTGCATATACCAATACCTATAACAAAACCAAAATCTTCATTTGAAATTGGTACCGATACCGATAACAACAACAATAACAAAAAACTACATTTCATTATTAACGAAAACAACACATTTTAATAATTGCAGGAGGGGGCGGGATATAAATTTGTAAAATAAATTAAAAATAAATAAATAAAATAATGATAATGAAAAACAAAAAATGACATGGGTACCTGGTGCACACCCCTATCTGCCACCATTACTCCTTCCACCAGACCCTCTGCTCTGGTTAGAACAAGATCCAAAATTGCTTCTTTTGTGAGTTTTAAGACAAACTGCTCCAGGAAACAGTCATTTTGGTGTCTAGGAACTTGGTTTCTCCAACACTTCCCGAGGAGACATTTTCCCAGTCAAGCTTTTGTCCTTTAGTGGAAATAATAAAACTTTGGTGTGATGATGGTCGCTAAAGACATGTAAGAATCAGAAACATTAAGTGTTTTTCTCATCTTGTTAGAACTTTCAAACAAATGTTTTGAAGAGTCATAGATTAAAAATTGCAAAAATAGTTCCTATTTAATTCTATTATTTATTTATTTATTTATTTATTTAATAACATTTTTTATTCTATCCTATCCTTTTGACTATTTTGAACCAAGCAGAGGGTGAGAGGGAGAGGAGGGAAGAGCAGAAACTTTGATTGTTAAAAGGGAAAAGGAGCAAATGGGACAGAACAGGTGACCCAAAGAGCAGGGGAAGGAGAAAGGTGCATGAGGGGTCAGGGACAGATTAGGGAAGTTGAGAGAAGCATAAAGAATTATAGCCACAAAAATACACTCAAGATGCTGAAATGGAGAACTTAAAATCACAGTCTCAACTTTTTCTGTTGCTGTGAAACTCAATGACAGGGTGTATGTCTATACAGGCTAGTGGTTCTGGCCTGTAGCCAGACTCAGACAGAAAGGAAGCTAAAGGTCCTTACGGGGACCAATGTTGAATGTGTATTGCATTACAATAATGCAACAGTAGTTTGCTTTCTCACTAAAAATAATGTGTTAAACAAATCTGAAGATAGACAAAATGCGAGATGCTGGTGCCTCAGTATATGCTGCCTGTCTGCCCTACTTTAACAGCAGGCAATGGCATTATTTAGCAAATCGGAACTTTAATTGCCTTAGTAGACTCAGGCAGTCAATAAAGCTGCAGACAATTAGTTTTGCACTAAAGCACATCCTGTTCGGTTTAGGGGTAATTTCATTCACATATCTACAGACTCGTGTCAAAACCCTTTATTATCAACCCTGCTGGAATTCATTATATCTCCACATGATGGACTTAACCCAATTTGTAATTAATAAATAAATAAATAAATAATCAAACAGGGAATACATACAAAGAATGTTTAAGAAAATGTTAAAGTTGCCACATGAAACACAAAAATTAGGAAGTGTCAGAGTTAAGGTTGTCAGTGACCCCTTGTGTATACATTATGATACAATCTTTAATGACATGATGACATGTTATACCCCCCTTCCCCTCCAAGGCCACTTTTAGACAAGCACATGGTGCGCTCGCGCGTGGTTTCCAAAATCCCGCAAGACAGGATCAGACGAGACGCTGCCGCGAATCACGCACATGGCAGGGGGGCGCGCATTCTTTTCAAGCCGCAAATGACCTACCTCGATCAGACTCCCTTGCCTTCTTGAGGGTCGTTATGCTGGGTTACCATTTGGTTTAAGAGTATGCCCCTTTGACTCATTGGAAACGGAAACTGTCGCTCATATATTGTTTGGTGCCATCTCTATGGTGTCCCCCGTGCCCAGTTGCTGGCTCATTTTATCGACCTATTCCCTGGCAGGACGCAATTTAGTTTGTGATTTTTTCTTTTAGATACTGATATGACCCGCCTAAGGGCATTTTCAACTTTCCTTGTACAGACTTTTGCTTACAGGGAACACTTTTTAAAATCTTCGTCTGTGATTTCCGATACTAGTCTCCCCTCTGAGAATGATGGGGGTTAGGATCTGGCTTTTGCCCCTTGTCGTCTTTGTTCTTACATTTACGTTAGTTTGTTGTTATATAATATTTTTTATGTTTCATATGTTTGTTTGTTTGTACTTATACTTGTTTGCTAGAGCCTTATGGCCACGCAAGGTTAATAAATATATATATATAAAATATATATACAAACTCCCGGTCAGTTCGCGGCTTGAAAAGAATGTGCGTCCCCCTCCCGTGTGCGTGACTCGCGGCAGCGTCTCGTCTGATCCCATCTCGCGGGAGTTTGGAAACCACGCGCGAGCGCACTGCGCGCTCGTCCAAAAGCGGCCCAAGACTCCTGCCTTGGCCAGTACATGTGGATGTCAGACATCCCCCTTCCTGACCCAGATTTCCTGTTAGGCAGAGGTAGGTAAGAGTGAATGAGAAAGGGAAGCATTATGCCATCCTTAAATTTGCTACCCTGAGGGAGTGCAGCAATATTCTTTCTTAGCACACACACAGTGCTAGTCTTAAACTGGTTGCCTTGCACTGGGGATGGGGTGGGGGAGTATTGCTACTTACTAGAGTTAAATTACAGAAGTTTGGTGAAATGTTGCCACTGCTCTTGAAGTGAGTAACCTGGGAGTTGCACTGCAAGAGGACAGTAGCATTTCCCCCCTGCTCACAGTGCAGGTCTTGAGCTGGCTGCCTTGTACTGGAGATGAGACGAGAGGAGCATTGCTACTTACTAACTTTAAATTGCTGAGGTTTAGTAAAAGTTTGCCACATCTTCTTAAATTCACTCCCCTGGGGGGATGCACTGCAAGAGTGCAATCGCATTCTTTCCCAGCTCTCAGTGCAAGGGTGAAAACAAATGAGAGTAGCCCACATTAACGATCATTAGCCTGTGATTCACCTGCACATCTTGGCCACCAGATGTTTGTTCTCTTCCAACATGGGGTGGCCACGTCATCCTGAGAAGGTCATTGATTCAGAATTGGCTACGGTTGGTCCAGCTGGGCTAATGTGTGCCCTTCCATCTGATAAGTCCCATGCAGCCCCTGCATGTGGTGAGGTTCACCAGCACTATGAACAAGGCCACAATATTGGCAAGGACTGGGCCCAGAAATAGCAGCTGCTGCCCACCTGTCAGCTGATGGAACAGGGAGGGTGGGAGCAGACCGCCCCAGCTGGCTGTCAGCTGAAGACACAGCTGGGAGAAGCTGCTGCTAGCAGGGAGGGAAGGAGGAATCAAGAAAGGTCCCTGCCCGTGGATGACAGGTTCTGGGAGTGGCAGGTTCCAGAGCACAGCACAGTGCGGTCGGTCTTTCCCTCATTGTCTCTCACCCCTCATGGCAACAGGGCCCACTCCTAGGGCAGCAGCAGTGGTGAGCCAGGGCACACAGTGGGTGCCATGGGCAGTGCCTCTGCCCATGTTCCAGATTGGGGCTTGCCACACTCAGATGAGGGGGACAGACCCGTGGGACACTCTCTGAGCACAGCTCTGCCTGGGCAGAGCTGCTGGTTTTCCTGTGCCTCAGACACCAGCCGGGGGGAGCCTGGCAGGGATGACAGTATCTTGAGCTGGGGGTGGGGCCATGTACAGTCCCTGAATGGGATCGCTCTAGCCCATGGCCTAGGAGTGATCTGCTGCCAGCCGCCGGCTGCTTTTCACAGAGTCGATCCTGCTTCTGGCAGCAGCAGCCACTGCTCCTGGGTCCATGTCTTGCGTGTGTGTTTGGTTCCTCAGCCCAACCCAAGGCATAGGGACAGTGCGGTGGGCGCGGCTGCCAGGAGGCTACACATGTTCTGCTCTCTGCGCCGGCTTAATGGGTGGCAGCTGTGCTGCCGCTACACAGGTTGGGCAGGGGATCCAGCTGACCACTGTCTCGTATGTTTTCACCCTGTCTTGAGCTGCTTGCCTTGCACTGTAGAGATGATGGGGACGGGTGGGTAGGATTGCTGCTAATTTCCTGCACTGAATTATTGAGGCTTCATGAAAATGACAAGGGCAACGGGAGCCTGGTCAAGTTTCACAAAAAATGTGAATAAATAAATAAATAAGATGGGAGAATAATTCAAGTGAATAATTTATTCAATAAATTTACCTTCTTTTTCTGGTTTATGAATTGCTCAGGGGCAGCTTAACAGTTCTGAAATACATTTATTAATAGAAATGATTTGGTGAAGATGTCCTGCAATAATCAGGCCCATCGTGGCAAGATCACCCCACAATAGATTTCTGCTGCCATTAGGGAGCGACAATCTTCTTGATACCAACTACAAAACCCCATCCTTGATACTAAGAAGTTATGGTGGATAACGTGATTCATTGGAGTTCATATAACACTTTCCTCTTTAAAAGAAAAGAGAATGTCTGGAAAATGAACAGTTAACAGACACCATTTCTCACTGCCATTAAATCCTTCGGGAGAGTGTGGCTGTACATTCTCACCAACAGAATTTGGTCCAATAAAAGATATCATTTGAACAACTTTGTCTCCATCTATTAAATCCTTTATAAGGCACTATCACCCCTTTGCAGTTCCATCACCCATCAATGTTAACTTGGCCTCCTTGTTTTGTTGTGTAATGGAAGTGTTCTCTTATGTCTGGGAAAGGGATAGTTGAAAGTTGCAGAAAAGGGAGAACTGTGCTCCTTCCTATAACTCCAGAACATATAATATTGTATGTTTCTTTCCCCTGATTGGATGAGAGTTACTCTTAGAATCATGTTTCCAGTGTAAATATTTGCTGTAGAAGAACCTGGCTAGACATATAGATTGGACAGGTAGATAGCTAACAAGTTCAAAATTCTCTTTCTACAGATATTCCTTGATATTTGCTTAAACTTTACTGATTTGATGAACTTTCTTGCCAGTAAATTCACTGGCTAGAATATTTGCAGAAAGTGAGTACAAGAGGAGGATGAAGAGTCGAAGTCAATTGCATTTGTATGTATGCCAGTAATCATCAGCAGTATTGCTCCGCGCTCCATAGCTAAGGAGTTGTACCTCCTAAAAGGCAGGGTACCCATGCAACCACCTCAGACAATCCAGTACTGGAAATGGTGCTATATTTTATCAGACAAATGTTGGCACAAATAAGAGGGCACAGAAACACCATAAATCTGATGCAATATACTTTAATGCTTTCTTGAAAGTCTGTTTTTGTCATACATATCTGGGAAGGTAGCTTGGAAAATCCAAATGAGATTTTCCCTTACTTAAGTTCATTACAAGGGCAAAATCAAAAGTCATTACAAGGTCCAGTAGAAAGGCTTGTTAATTCCAGTTAGGGGACAGGCTTTTTCACTACCTTATCATGCTTGCAACATTCTTGCATTATGAGATCCTTCTTACCCTCATGAAATAAAATGTCTTGAACTTATTACTTGTCCTACCACACAGTAAATGTTGAAAAGTCATATATAGTGATTTATTTATACTCTTGCAGAGCCACAATGCTGTAAAGTGGAATCTGAAAGGTATTACTGCCTGGTGGATTTTTTGGGTTTTTCAAAAAATCCATTCTAAAGTTTCACCTTTCCTAAAATCTGGCTGACTTCCTTAACATATTTCTCATGGGAGCTACTGGGGGTTGTTATTATTAATTATATTAGCAATAAATGATAGATGTAAAAATATTTAACATACTACCAGCCAAATTATGAAAATTTGGCGTATAGTTAGAAGGCTTGACATGAGCAAATACTGTAAATTAAAAGCAACCATTTAAAAACTGGCCTCTTTTTTGGAGAGCCTGACTGAGGGAGTCTGGCCTTGTTTTTCAGCAGTTTTTGTAGAGGACACATATCTCCTCCTGACTTCAGTGAGATTTGCTCACATATTTGGTGCATACATAAGAACCTCTAAGGAAATTATTAATTATTTAGTATTAATTATTTATTATTATTATTATTATTTATTTATATAGCACCAGTAATGTACCTGGCACCGTACAATCCACAGTCAGAGGCAGGTCCCTACCCCTAAGGGGCTTGCAATCTGAGAGACAAGGAAGGGGGATATGAGGGAGAGGTAAACATCAGGAAAGACAAGAGTACATTCATGAGGCTGAGAAGTTTCAGGCTCACGTGCTTCGCTTAGTTACAGGGAATTATGTTCTGAGTGAGGGGGAAAGGATACAGTATCACTCATGACAAACTAGGGAAGGCCTGATGGAAGAGGTGGGCTTTCAGGAGGGATTTGAAAGTTGGGAGGTAGGGAGCGGAGCGAATGTATCCAGGGAGGGAGTTTCAGGCATGAGGAGCAGCAAGGGAGAAGGGGTGAAGATGTTTATAGGAGCAAGGGCATTGCAAGCAGGCATGGGTGGGGGCAGGGGAGGAGCGAAGCTCCCAGGCAGGAGCATGGTGGGATAGAAGAGTGGAGAGATATGGGGGAGCAAGGCTATGAAGAGCCTTGAAGGTGAACACCAGGAGTTTGTGCTGAATGTGTTCCTGTAGAGGGAGCCAGTGCAGGACAGAGAGGAGGGGCTGTACATGGTCAAAGTGATGGACACTGTGGATTATTTTGGCTGCTGAGTACTGAATGTAGATGAGGGGGGCCAGCTCAGAGCAAGGGAGGTCAGTAAGGAGGAAGCTTCAGTAGTCAAGGCAAGAGATGACTAGAGCATGGACTAGGGTTTCTGCAGCGGCAACAGTAAGGCAAGGCCGGATTTTAGCAATATTGTACAGAGCAAAGCGACAGGATTTAGCAACAGCCTGGATCTGAGGCTTAAAGGAGAGGGAGGAGTCAAAGATGACTCCCAAGCTACGGGTCTGAGGGACCGGCTGGATGGTGACTCCCTCAATAGAAATTGAGAGGGTAGTAGGAGGGGATCATTTCAGGGAAAAGATGAGGAGTTCAATCTTGGCCATATTAAGCTTGGGTTGGTGACGAGACATCCAGGCAGAGATGTCAGCAAGATAGTCAGCAACATGAGTCTGGATGGAAGGGGAGAGCGTGGGAGTGGAGAGACAGAGTTGCGTGTCATCAGCATACAGATACTGGAAGTTGTGGGTTTCAATGAGTTTACCTAGAGAAACAGTGTAAAGGGAGAAGAGAAGGGGGCCCAAGACAGAACCTTGGGGAACTCCCACAGAGAGGGGAAGCAACGTAGAGGAGGTACCAGCAAGAGAAACATTGAAGGAGCGGTATGAGAGATATACCCCCCCTCTGCTCGCCCCGTCCGCCCCCTCGACCCCCGCCCCTGGCTTACCCCCCTGCCATCCGCTACCTTCGCTCCTGCGCCCGGGCTGCCGAACGCCTCTGGCGCAAATCCCGCTCCCTCCCTGACTTCCTCCATTACAAATTCTCCCTCTCCTCCCTCTCCTCGGCTATCTCCCTAGCTAGGCAGCGCTATTATGCCTCTAGGATCGAATCTTTCTCCCGCGACCCTCGCCGCCTTTTCTCTACTTTCGACTCCCTTCTCAAACCCCCCTGCCCTCCCCCGCCCTCTTCCCTTGCTGCTCGGGATCTTGCGTCGTTCTTCACCTCCAAGATTGACAAGATCCGTCGGGATATTGCCTCCCGCCCCCCTCCGCCCCCCGCTCCCCTCCCGCCCCCTCCCCCGCCCCCCTCCCTCCTCGCATCCTTCCCTCCTGCCTCTCTCCAGGAAATCTCTGCTCTTCTCTCTTCATCCAACCCCTCCACCTGCCCCCTTGACCCGATCCCCTCCCGCCTCCTGACCTCTATTGCTCCCACTGTCGCTCCCCCCCTTCTGCATGTTGTCAATCTCTCCCTTTCCACAGGCTCCTTCCCCTCTGCCTTCAAACATGCCACTGTCTCCCCCATCCTCAAAAAGCCTACCCTGGACCCTTTCGATCCCTCTAGTTACCGGCCGGTCTCCCTCCTTCCCTTTGCTTCGAAGCTCCTGGAACGTGTCGTCTACTCCCGCTGCCTGAACCTCCTCTCTGCCAACTCCTCCCTCGACCCTCTCCAGTCCGGCTTCCGCCCCCTCCACTCTACTGAAACTGCCCTGGCCAAGATCACCAATGATCTACTTGTCGCTAAATCGAAGCGCCACTACTCCGTTCTTGTCCTCCTTGACCTCTCTGCCGCCTTTGACACTGTCGACCACTCGCTCCTCTTGGACTCCCTTTACTCTTTGGGCTTCCGTGGCTCTGTCTTTGACTGGTTCTCCTCCTACCTCTCTGACCGCTCCTTTAATGTCTCCCTCCCCGAGTCGACCTCCCCCTCCCTTCCCCTCTCGGTTGGGGTTCCCCAAGGTTCTGTCCTTGGCCCTCTCCTCTTCTCTATCTACACCCGGTCCCTTGGTGAAATTATTGCCTCCCACGGGTTCCAATACCATCTCTATGCTGATGACACCCAACTCTATCTCTCTACCCCCTCTCTCTCCTCCTCTGTCCGCTCACGCCTCGTCGACTGCCTCTCTGATATCTCCGCCTGGATGTCCCGACGCCAACTCAAACTGAACATGGCCAAGACTGAACTCCTCATTTTTCCTCCCTCCCCCTCCTCTCCCTCTGACCTGACCGTCTGCATTGATGGGGTCACCATCCGTCCTGTTCTCCGTGCCCGCAGCTTGGGCTTCATTTTTGACACGCACCTCTCCTTTAAACCTTACATTGACTCTGTGGCCAAATCCTGCCGATTCGCTCTCCTCAACATTGCCCGCATTCGCCCCTTTCTATCTGTCTCCTCGGCCAAAATCCTTGTTCATGCCATGGTTATCTCTCGCCTCGACTACTGCAACCTCCTCCTTGCTGGCCTCCCTCGCTCCCACCTGTCCCCCCTTGTGGCGATCCAAAACTCTGCCGCCAAGGTCATTCACTCTGCCCGTCGCTTCGACCATGTGACGCCTCTCCTCCTCTCCCTTCACTGGCTCCCCCTTCCTGAACGTATCCTGTTCAAACTCCTGGTTTTCACGTTCAAATCGCTCCATGACCAAGCTCCCCCTTACCTCTCGGACCTAATCGCCCTACGCGCTCCTGCGCGCGCTCTCCGCTCTTCCGCTGTCCCCTCCCTCGCTCTCCCTCGCTTCTCCTGCTCGCCCAACCGCCTTCGTCCCTTCTCCCTCGCTGCCCCGCATGCCTGGAACTCCCTCCCTGCCGACGTCCGCCTCGCCTCCTCCCTCCGCTCCTTCAAATCCCTCCTCAAGACCCACCTTTTCCATGCTGCCTTTCCCAATGCCCTCTAGTCTTTCCCCTTGCTCTTACTGTCAGCCCTCCTCTGCTGACTGCTGCTACCGACCACCTTGTAACCAAGCCAAGTACACGCACCTGAGACTTCGCATCCGCCTGAATGTTTGTTTGTCTTCTCCCATGTCTCTCCCGCTGTCCCCTCTCCTTGTCTCCCCCTCCTTGTCTTTTAGATTGTAAGCCACAGGTAGGGACCACAGCTGATTGTATGTTCTGTACAGCGCCAGGTTGTTACTGGCGCTTTATAAATGTTTAATAATAATAATAATAATAATGAAGAGAACCAGGCAAGAACTGTGTTCCAGAAACCAAGGGAACATAGCGAATCCAGGAGGAAGCCATGATCAACATTGTCAAAGGTGGCAGAAAGATTGAGGAACACAAGAACAGAGTAGAGGCCCTTAGACTTAGCTAAGAGAAGGTCATCGGTGATTTTGACGAGGGCAGTCTTGGTCGAATGGAGATGGTGGAAGCCCGATTAGAGGAAGGGAGGAGTTTGAAGAGAGGAAGTCCAGACAGCATGTGTAGACAGCTCACTCCAGGAGCTTGGAAGCAAAGGGTAGGAGTGAAATGGGACAATAGCTGGAAGGGTCAGAAGGGTCAAGAGTAGCCTTCTTAAGGATAGGGGAGATGGTAGTGTGTTTGAAGGCCAATGCAAATGACCCAGTAGAGAGGGAGAGATTGATGATGTGCAGCAGAGTAGGTGCAGTGGTGGGGGAAATTGACATTAGGAGGCGAGAGAGGATGGGATCAAGGGGGCAAGTGGAGGGGTTGAACAAAGAGAAAAGGAAGGTGATCTCATCAAAAGAAGCTGGGGAGAAGGAGAAGAGCGGCAGGAGGGGGAACATCAAGGAATGAGGTGGAGGATGGAGAAGGTTGAGAAGCGATTGCAAAGCGGAGTTTATCAATCTTTTTGTTGAAGAAGTGGATAAGATCCTGTGCAGGGAGTGAGGAAAGGTCGGCAGGACAGGGAGGCTTCAGGAGGGAAGCAAATGTGGAGAAGAGACAGTGTGGGTTGCGGGAGTGGGATTCAATTAATGTGGCAAAATAGTGGTCTTTGGCAAGGGAAAGAGCACAAACCTGAGGGTGGGGGGGGTCCGTGTAAAAACGGCCTTAGTTAGAGACAGGTCCCTGCTTCATGATCTAAGGGCCTTACAGTCTAGGAAAGACAAGAGAGAAGGGAACATGTTATTATATTATTATTATTATTATTATTATTATTTATTTATGATTTATGCATTTATTTAAGTTCAATTTTTACCCTACCTATCCCAAATGGCTCAGGGTGGCTTACAAAACAGATAAAAACAGCATAAAAAGAAAAAAAAAAACCAAACCCTCAGCCTTTCCACCCCTGCCCAACCCCCCATCACACTCCTACCCCAAACACCCCCAACCCCCATTCTCTATCCCTACCTGCCAAATGCCCTAACAAATAGAACAGTCTTACATTGCCTCTGGAAGATGCCCAGGCTTGGGCTCAAACAAACCTCTTGGGGAAGGGAGTTCCATAGCATTGGGGCAGCAACCAAGAATGCCTCCCTGCGAGCCCTCACTGTACAAACACGACTAACAGGTGGTACCCACAGGGAGGTGCTCCCAGCCAATCGCAGGGGTAGCAGTGGGGCATAGAAGGACAGGCGGTTTCTCAAATATGTGGGACCCAGACCATTTAGAGCTTTAAAGGTCAAAACCAGCACCCTGTATCGTGCCCGGAAAGTTATAGGGAGCCAGTTCAGACTTCAGAGCACCGGTGTAAATCTGCTCCCGGCACCTCGCCCCTGAAAAGAGGCGAGCCGCTACATTCTGCACAAGCTGCAGCTTCTGAAAAGTCACCAAGGGCAGTCCCACACAGAGCGCATTGCAATAATCTAGCCTCGAGGGACAGAGGGCACTTTTAGATGAGCGGGTTGCCATCACACGACCCACTCGCATGATGTTTCAAAATCCTGCAAGGCGGGATTAGATGGTCGCGCATTGTTTGCAGACTGTGAATTAAATACCTCACAATTGAGGTATTTAATTCACGGTCAGCAAACAATGTGAGACCACCTTTTACGCGCATGATCCCGGACTTCCGTCTCGTCTAATCCGGCCTTGTGGGATTTTGAAATGTCGCGCACAACCCGCTCCTCTAAAAGCAGCCAGAGACAGAGACAGGGATACAGTTACAAAGTTGAGAAGTCACAGGTGCACGTGCTTAGAGGAGAAGATGACCCTGAATGATAGGACATTAGAAGGAGCATCTGTCAGAAATCTATTGGGGGTGAGAAGCTGGGGAGAACTTGCCAGAAGAGGTGGAGGTTTAGGACAGATTTGAAGGTTAGGAGGGAGCAGAGTGAATGTGTTCAGGGATGGAGTTCCAGGCAGAGGGAGAAGCAAGTCATTTCCAAAAGCAGGAGACACTGAGGTAGAGGAGGGTGGTAATAGAGGAGCAGTAAAGTTTCTAGTGGGGAATGTAGCAGAAAACAAGTGCAGAGGGCAGGGAGGAGGAAGTTTCTTAAATCCTTTGAATTTGATTTAAAAGGAATGTATCAGTTATTGCATATGACGACCTATAGCAAATTCAGTTTTATACCAGAGCATCTTAACTGGTGGCAACTAACTTTTGTGAAAACCCTATTCACTTGAAGGAATCCGAAATCTTTGAATACCCTCCAATATTTCACCAACAGTTCACCAACACTTGCCCCACCCCCTCACTGAATAAGCCCTTCCCTCTCACACACTCGCACATACACTCCCATGCACTCTCTCACACAGGATGTTTTAAAATGACACAGGTGGGCAGGGTGTGTGTCCGCAGTCAGTATGTGGGGCAGTTTCATGGGACGCCATGCATGGGGGTGGGGGGAGCTTCACACAAGTGGCCCCACACATGGCTGCCCCTTCCATGCACTGCCCACCCAGTCCACACACAGGGCACTCTGGATTTTCCCCAAGTGCCCCATGTGTGGGCTGGGTGGGTGGTGTGTGACTCACGGGAGCACACACCCCCACGTACTGTATTCAAATGAGACATCCCCCCCATGTGGACGATGTGGGTCCATGCGTGGTGGTGTCTCACATAAAAACACCCACAGACAAGCTGCAGAGTGAATCCTGAGCTTTTTAGCAGGTGGAAGATAGTGTCAGTCTCAAACTCAGGAACAGGCAGGCTCTGCTGTGGGCACAGCCTCTTTTCCTCTCCCAATGAAGCATCATGTTGCTCCTCAGTATGTAAGGGACCAAACTGGGAAACAGTTGCTGGTAAAGCACCCCTGGCCAGCGTGGCAGAGTCAGCCACTATCCTGTCAGAGCAAGAGACCAGAGTGCACAGGTTATTCTGTTCTGGGGGTTGGGGGGCTGTTCTAAGGTACAGGGTGAAACAGCCAGCATCCCACCAGTTCCAGGAGGGCAGGGCTGCTGCCTCCCTGGGAAGCAGCCTCCGCATATCCACCGTCCAGGCATGTTGCTCACTTCCATCCCCTCTGAGTCCCAGCACAGAAGGCTCTGCTTCCTCACAGGAAGTGGCTGCAGCAGTGGTCCGGCTTCTGAATCAGTTGTGGTGGTGACTGGGCAGGCAGCAAGTCAATCCAGCTCTTTCTCCCCACTCGGAGCACTCCCGAACTTCCAGGCAGGCTGGTGACAGTTTGCTTGCACCAGTGCAGTCACAATTCTTGCTCCCCAGAACTCCTTGGTGCTGGCACCACAGATCAATGGCATGAAGCCAGGTGAGCAGACAAAAAAGCCCTACTGCATCCTGCATCCTCTCCCCTTCCCCACCTGGCACATGTTGGAGCGGGAAGGAGAGGGGGAATGAAAATGGCTGTTTTTAATTTTATTTTATTTATTTATTTTAAATCATGACCCATCCTGTCCTTGCGGTAACTCGATACAGAGCTTGCACCTCTGGAAAAGCAGTACAAGGTCCAAAAGAGGTGAGCAATATGTAGGGCACACTGGTGTTGCAAATACAGATGTAAAATACACTGAAAGTAGCACTGGAAAACAGATCCTATTGCTGCCCCAGCCACCACAACACACCACTCAGCCTCCAACTTGGAAATCACAATTTCTCTGTTCCTGCCCAGAGCTCAGTACAGCCCTGTGGCTTTGAACAGTAATTATAATTAACTATTTTCACACTGGATAGTGGACACTAGGTGACAACAAACATAATCACTGATCAGTATATTTACATTATTTATTTATTTATTTATTTATTTTATGCATTTCTACCCCGCCCCTCCTGCCATGCAGCTCGGGGCGGCTTCCAAAATATCAAAACAATAAAATCAATTTAAAAACATTCAACATATTATAAACATTAAAACATTAAAACAGGGCAGCGAGTGGCATAAAACCCCAAAATAGGTGGAGGCACTAAACACCCCCCCCTACCCCTCCCTCCCAAAGGCCTGGGTGAACAGCCAGGTCTTACAATGTCGTCGAAATGTTAACAGGCTAGGGGCCAGGCGAGCTTCCTCCGGAAGGGAGTTCCAGAGCCGCGGCCCCACTACCGAGAATGCCCTCTCCATCGTGGCCCCCCGCTTAACACGGGGGACCTCCAGGAAGGCACCCCCGGTGGACCGCAGGAGCCGCTCTGGGGCACGGAGGGTGAGGCGGTCCCTAAGGTATGAGGGGCCAAGACCGTGTAGGGCTTTATAGATCATCATCAGCACCTTGAACTTGGCTCAGCACACTATCGGCAGCCAGTGCAGAGCTCAGAGCACAGGTGTAATATGCTCCCGACGGCCCGTCCCCGTAAGAAGATGAGCCGCCGCATTCTGCACTAGCTGCAGCCTCCGAACCAAGCACAAGGGAAGCCCCACGTAGAGCGCGTTACAGTAATC
>QEPC01005014.1:721532-736757 GCA_003113815.1 Sphenodon punctatus | reverse complement strand
CCTTCATACCTTCAAATCTCTCCTTAAAACTCACCTCTTTCGCTCTGCTCTGTCTGACTCTTTATCCTGCTGAACCACTATTCCTATACCTACAATCGGTTTACCCTTATCCTTGCCACATGGACCTGCCTGCTGTCATTCTCATCGTAACCAAGCCAAGTACATGCACTTAAGACCTCGCATCTTCATGAATGTTAGACCCCTTGTCTCTCCCTCTGTTCCCCTTCCTAAGTCTCTCCTCCAGCTCCTGTCTCCCAGATTCTAAGCCCTAGAGGCAGGGACTGTGTCTATTTTATTACTTTGTAAAGTGCCAGGTACACTGCTGGCGCTATATAAATGTTTGTTAATAATAATAAGAAGAATAATTAAAATATCATAACTCAGAAGTAGAGGTAGATTGCCCTGATCCTCAGGCAATTGCCAAGAATTATTCTTCCCTCTCTTGCACAATTGGTGTACTACTACAAATCAAGTCTCTGAATTTGGGAGTCCCACTGGAATGGTGCAATGGAACCACCTGTGGTTCTTGACAAGTTGCAAGTGCAGAAATGTCAAGATACTGCAACTGTCTCTGCAGGGTTAGCTTCCAGGTCTGTTGTGCTGTTTGCTTCAAGGTCCCCTCTGCATTGTCATCTCTGGGTGTAGCAACTGTGTGGCCTGGTACATTCTCATCTGAATGAGGATCTGTGGCAGGTAACTCCTCTTAGTACTTCAGAAGAACTTGATTATGATGTCCATTGTCACTCACCACTGTTTCAGGCAGTCCAAAAGTGGAAAATGTAAGTCACAGTTTATTAACAGTAGCTTCAACTGTAGAAGAGGATATTATGTGTGCCTCAATATATTTAGAACGAGTATCAAGGTGCTTTTGGTGGAGCATTGCAGTTGGACTGGCAAGCTGAACACTGTCGCATGACAGTCTTGATCTGTTGGTCTATTTCTGGCCACCATACATAACTGTGTGCAAACTCCTTCAGGTGTACCATGGCAGAGTATGTTTGATGCAACAACTATAGCATTGCCAGCTGACTTGCTGGTAATATGCTCACTCAGGCTCCTAATAATAAGCACCCATCCTGGACGCTAAAAGACTCACTCCAGGAATAATAGGGTTCCCTTCTTAGTCTAGCCATTTCTAACCGTTCTCAATACTCGAGATAATAATGTGTCTCTCCTCATCTCATTTTTCATTTGTGTTCCTTCAATTAGGGAAGTGGTAGTAGAACCATTAGGAGGGCAGTTTGTGTAGGCTGAGGTATGGTGGATGGACTGTCTGGTACACAAAGTTTACTGAGAGCATTTGCATTACCTAGTGCTTTTCCAGGTTTGTACTCAAACTCAAAGTCCTAAGTAATATGGGGAGCCGGCATCACAACACAACATTAGATCTTTCTGGCTATTATAACAAAACAGAAGGTTTGATGACATTAACAATTTATTTGCTTCTGCAAGAGCTGGTTTTTGCTTTTGACCCCAGTGAAATGTCACATGCTTCTGTAAAAGTTTGAGCCAGTACCATGAGTGAAGCAAACTCTGCTTACAAAGCAAAGGGTGAACTCACATGTAAGCTGCTAGCATCTGTTGTTTGCAGACCCCCAGAAGCTGTATAACGAGCCCTGGATGAGCCTTGGTTCCAGCCCTGCTTTAAACTCTGATCTGACAATTAGATCAGATCTAATCGGATGTAATAATTATATCTGAGTTTAAAGCGGAGCTGGAACTTGGATTGCTTGGAGCGATCCGGGGCTCATCTGGGGCTCATTATACAGCTGCCGGGGGCCCGCAGACATTGGATTCTAGCAACGTACGTGTGAGTTCACCCAAAGAAGTGCACCACTATCCACTATCAGAATATTTCTCATGTAATGTCTGCCTCCTAGCCTTACCTATGTCCCTAGTTATGTATGTAAAGCTAGATAGGTAACAGTTTTAAATAGCAAATAAATTTCTTAGTGAGAATGCATTCGTACATGCAAAAATGTTCAACATTCAGCGTGCAGCTTGGTGACATTCTAACAAACTGCATATGTGCTGTTAAAACATTTATAGTTCACACACAGCATGAACATCTGACTTAGCCAGAGCAAATTGGAAAAGGCATTAAGCAACGTAAAATGCCCACTGTGACTTGGAAAATATCTTTGTAAGTCCCTGAATACACACACACACTTATCAGGCTGTAAATGAGTCAGGGGAGATATCAACACCTAGAGCAGCTGCCACTGCATTTCAAAGAGTGCAGGTTTACAGAAGTGATTAAGTAGTAATATTTGCTAGAAAAATCACAAAAATAGATACGTTTCAGAGCAGAAACCATCTACTTTTCATGCTATTTTTCTTATGCTTAGTCATTACGCATGTTACACACTGATGTTCAGCCTATAGATAAGATACAGAACCATCATTTCAGAGTGAAGATTATTCATTCGTTAAGAAAAAAGGCAAGTTTTTTACCATAGGCTGTTTTACACTTATGCCTCCCCTCCCACCCCCACCCCCCGTGCTGCTCAATGTTCAGGTGTGTGTGTGGTGGTGGTGGGGGGGGCAGTTCGTGTAAACGGCCGCCGGAAGGTGGGGGGATGGGTGTACAGTGGGTGTGCACCCGCATAAATGCCACTGGCAGTGGGTGTTTGTGCATGCGCACTCCTGCCACACACCCACCAACACCTGCCGCACACTGACCCACACCCACGGAGCCCTCCGACAGAACAGAGGATGCTCCGTGGGGGAGATGGGTGTCAGTAGGTGTAGGTGTGTGTGTCCCCGTGTAAATGGGCACACACCCACCTACACCCGCTGCGCTGACCCCCCCCCCCCAGTCTGCGTAAAAATGACCATAAGTGAACTTGTATCCCTTAACGTTCGCCAAACTTCTTGGCTGGTGAGTTATAATGGGATGAAGTACAAAAAGTTCCTTAATATTTAGACTGGCTTTATGAAAGGCATGGACTCATTCATTCATATTGAATGGTCACGTATTTTAGTGCATCTGGTACATAAATCTCCATTCTGTCTATATAATTCTCCATGACTGTTGAAAAAGAATGTGAAGAAATGGATGGGAGGGTTGTAATACTCTAGCAACCTAGTCCTGAATATTGTTTTATAAATTGTTTACAGCATATATTCTATAATCTGGCCCTTTCACTAGTTATAAATGGTAACATTTTTTGTGTACACCTGGAATAGGGAACCTGTGCCCATTCTCCGCTTTCCTTGGTCTGCTATGGAATCCTTGCCAATGCAGAAAGTGTCAAAACATGGAAGAAAATTAAGTTTTCTAAACTGACTTATGTTCTTTCTAAGGATAATAGAGACAAAGTAGTACAGTGATATCTTTTATTGGACCAACTCCAGTTGGAGTAGGTGTGCAGCTTTCAGACTTGACAGGGTCCTTCATCAGAACTCTCTAAGGGTTCTTTCTCTCTAAGATCAATCTATTCAGATAGATCTTGCTGAAAGTAGAGAAAGGCAAAGCTTTGATGTCTGAATCAAGGCCTGAACTTTCTGTATGGTTGAGGAAGTTTGGAGCCAGCATCCCAGTTTGGATTCATCATAGGCAGAAGAGAAGAACTGTTGAGTTTAGACCAGGACTTTGGCAAAATTCCCATTTAGAACCCTCTCAAATGAAGCATACTCTATTTTGTCCACATTAATCACAGCGTCTGAAGCAAAAGAGGTTACTCTCATTGTATATACTTTATGATCAGCAGATTTCTATTTTTGTAGGACCTCCAAATAGCTCTATAAAGTTAACTGTCCCAATACCTTGGTGAAGTAAGTCTATTATTATCCCCATTGTACATATTGGGAAATGGAAGGTAGTGAGTAGGTGATTTGATCAAGGGCATATGGAGCAGTGGCAGAACTTGGCTGAAAACATAGATGTTTCTGGCTGTTAGGCATCTGGTCAGCCTACTAGGCATAACACGTCTACCTTCATTCTCCAGGGATAGGCCATGCACTTAATTAAAGTGTTCCAGGCATTGCTCTGCATCTACGCATCATCCTCATCATTGTGGCATCTGAACAATGAAATGGATTTTGGTGCCTCTTAGCCAGTTTGATCAGGAAAGGTAGGAAGGGCCTGGTTAACTTAATACTAAGTCAACTATACATATACAACTATTTTGTGAACAAATCCTCCTCCACTCCAATATCTAAAGTGTGCATTCATATCTTTGTGTTTTTAGCTACAGGCAGAAAGATGCATTGGCTAGACTAAATTAAAGTTCTCAACCTACCTCGTTTGTTCTAGCCAGTTTTGGAACCTTTCAAAATTGTAGTTTATCTGTCTAGTCCAGTGGACTTTGATACCCAGCCCAAGTCTTGTGAGCAACGTATTGCTCTCAGTGGGTAATTTCAGACGTTACGAGACCACGGTCAACCATAGTGAATTCCCTGTGGTGGCCGTTTGTCCTGTAATGTCTAAAAGATTCCCACCAGATGTTCACTATGGTGAATACCTGGCGGGAATCAAAATAACCACGATTCCAGAGGTGAGGCCGGCCTCACCTCCGGAATCATGGTTAGACTGGCCACGATCCGGGATGGGGCTGGCAATGGCCATGCTGAACGTCTGGCCACCAGCCCCATCCAGGAATCCAACCCCAACTATGGGATGGGATCAAGCGTAGCAGCTGGATTGGCTGCTGTGGCCACCCATCTCCTGGAGGGTGGGCGGTCGGGGGAGTGGGACTGTGCAGCCGCATGTCGTCCCACGCAGCCCTACCCCCTCCCCAATCCCCAGTGAGAATCAGGCTGGCACGTCTAAAGGATGGCCAGCCTGATTCCTGACTGGGATCTGAAATGGATCCCGGTGCGTGATTCAGCGTGGTGGACCTCTCGGTCCGTCAGGTCTGAAATTACCCAGTGTCCTTTCATGTTGTTCATGACAGCTTAGTAAACAAATGCAAAATATCGAGAGGGAGCTCACTTTGAAATGGGCAAGGAAAAGGTTAAAATGTACCAGACACTCCCCTGGATGCTCTGATATACCATTTGCTGACTACACTGCTCTGCCCAGAGTGGATTGCCATAAATCTTGAACTTAAAAATGGTTCGGAACCACAAAAAGGTTGGGAACCATTCATCTAGCCAATTCATGTTTATTGTGCGCAGCTTTGTATTGTATCGAACCAATTCTATACAGTTTTTTACACTAACATTTGCAACGTTTCATTCTATAAAGAGTATACAATTTTTATGTGTAAACGACAGAGTTAAGACACTTTGAAAAAATTGTTTGTTGTTAAATTATGAAAATAAATCAATATTTAATCATGAAAAATGTGATAGTTTACTTAGTGATAAGTATTAATAAGAGTACGTATGTATTGTAAGGAATTAAGTACATATATTACATTCATGTTGATGGTAAAGTAGATCGATCGATCGATCGATAGATATTATCACGCGTAGCCAATGGCCATAGCGTTTTATCAAATAAAATTACAGTTCAAATAAAGTAACAGCTGTATACTACAATAAATCAATTATCCTAATGCAGTACACAATTCAAATAATCAGCATGTAACAGGGATTTAACAAGTTAACATAACAAATTGCTGGCATGACAACAAGGAGACTGGCTTAGCTTTGGCTGCTTTTAAATGCCAAAAAATTCTCCCTAGCCTGAATCATAAGGGTGAGGAAAATGGCTATAGATTTAATTATGCTCCTATCTGTACTGTCCAACAGGAAAGAAAGAATCTCCTGTTCGGTCTGACCCTGGAGGTTATCTAAATATTCCTTCAAGTATTGGTGTCTCAAATTGTCATAAAGGTGGCAATAGAGTAACATATGGCCAACTGTCTCGACTGACTGTCTGTCAAAAGGACAAAGTCTTAAGAAAAAAGGAATATCTGCCACCCGCCGCTCCATTACCTGTGAGGGTAAAGCGTTACATCGAGCAGCCAGGATTAAATTTTTGCCCCGGGCTGGAATCTGGGCCTGTAGGTAATTGGCCATCTACCCTAAATCGGGAATCAAGCGAAGGTACAATGTCATATGTGGGGAATCAGAGATTATACCTATTTCCGTTTGCCTAAAGATGTCTTGAGACCTGGTCTTAATCTCCTTAACAAGGGCTATTGGGGGATTATGAACAAGGCTTTCTGGATGCCAATTTGCCAAGGATTGTGATAGCTATCCAGCCCAATGGCACGCAACAGCTCGGGGGAATGGATGTCAGACAGTCTGCACCATAACCCAAAGCCACGATCCATTGCAGTTTGCTGCCAGCTAAGCTGGCCACATTCAGCTCTTATAGCTGCATATGGCGTGCCTCTAGGTGCGTGTATGAGAGCCCGTAAGAATCCTGCCTGTATCGCGTTAAGATTTTTCCCATAAAAAGGGGCCCAAAGTTCCGCCCCGTACAGCACCTGGGCCTGGACTTTTGCATCAAAAGTCTGACTAGCAGGCATGACAGCTGACTTGCCTGCCCGAGCAAAAAAGCCCAACAATGCTCTAGAGGGGCCCTTAGAAGTCAAGATGACACGTTGTACATGGGACTTCCACTGCGTTGATTGATGGAACAATAGTCCCAAATAATGGTAGCTGGGGACCTGCTGAAATATTTGCCCCTTAATGTCTCATTTCCGCCTTTTAGCTCTAAAGACCACAACCCTTGATTTAAGAGTACTGATACTGGTAAGTTTCGTGGCTTTGCAGAATGACACGAATGCCGCTAACTGACGTTTTAGGCCTAATTGCGTTTGTGACAGCAAAACCATGTCATCTGCAAATAGAAGACACCCTATCATTTTGTCCGCTATTTTAGGGGGGAAATACCTTGGGTCCATCATCAAGGAAGCAACATCGTTAATGTAGTAATTAAACAGGGCTGATGCCAACACACAGCCCTGCCGGACGCCTTTATTGGTGGTTATAGGAGGCGTCCGGTGCCCCTGGGAATTTACTTTGACAACACAAGAGGAATGGGTATATTAAGAGCGAATTAGTTGCAGTAATCGACTGTCTACAGTAGAGCCTGCCAACTTCTCCCATAGAAGTGCCCTGTCGATGGAATCAAATGCGGCCTTGAGATCTAAAAAGGCCGCAAAAAATGACCCATTCCGTGCCTTGTATTTACAAATGACATGGTAGAGGACTAGACTCAACTCGATTGTCGAGCACCCATGCTGAAACCCAGCCTGCTCCATTGCAATAATGTTGTCTCCCACCAGCCAATCTGTAAATCTGTGCAACAAAATCTTAGCGTAGATTTTAGCAATGATAAAGTATGAAATATTAATAGAAAATTTGAAATAATTTCCATGCTTTTGGGCATTTAATTTTTGTTGTAATGTATGTTAAATATTTTTTTAAATTAGAATTGTAACTCATTTTCATGTTTTTTGGAGTTTAAGTTAGCGTAAAATGTATTTTGTGAAATGTTTTTTAAACGGTAAGTTTTTTGTTTTGGAAATGGTTGTGCCTTTACGGTATTTTGAAACTGTTAGGTTTTTTGTTTTAGATAATTTATTCATTTGGGGGGGAGTTCCTGGATCTGAGCCCTCGATTCAGTTTGTTCTCCTGTCCCCAAGTACTGAAAAATGAAGCTCAGGGTAAGGGAACAGAGGTGAGGGCATACACACGATTGGAAACACATCTATGATGTGGATCCTACTCTTCCTAAGTACAGTTGATGGGTGTGTACCTTAAAGAACTCATAGAGGAGGGGGGGAAGCTCAGAACGGGGGAGGAGAGGACTCCTATGCTGTGATGCTGCTTTACAGCAGTGGGGGGATCTGATACCATGTGCTTCAAAACAAAACACGGATTTACACCATTTATGGACCGAAATGGAGTAAGGTCAGCTTACACTAGCTGGGAATCCTTTCCCCATTGACTCCAATGGAGTGATGCCTCCTGCTGCCAGGCCTTCTCATTAAAATCATACCTAATGCTCCTGGCAGGATCTAGCCAGGCCTTCTCTGCCACCCCGTTCAAGTTGTCCAGGGCGAGGTGATACAGATCGCTCAAAATCCTCCCCATGGAGTGAATGACTAAAAAGGCACATAACTTTCCATACCACTGTGCATGCACCTGCCTGCAGAACTGAATTTTGTGTTTTTAATAACTCAGTTTTCGCTGCACTGAACACTATCATGTTAGAATAGCACTCGGTGATGATGTCATACTCGAAGCCTCTGAATTCTGGGGCTCAAGTCATCGGGGGGAGGAGATATGGATCACTCAAAATCCTCCTGATGGAGTGAATGACTAAAAGGGGCATAATATTCCTAAATGTCATGTACCTTTGCAGATGCTCTTTTTTACTTAACGTAAATGGTGGTAGGCGGCTTCCCGATTGTGCATGCGCTAGCCAGCAGAACTGATTTTTTAATAATTAATAACTCAGTTTTGGCTGCACCAAACACTCCAAGACACCAGCAGCACTTGATCTAGATCTCAGATTACAAGGCTGTGAAATCTTGGGGCTTAACTTGTTGGGGAGAAGGTGATATCGATGATTCAAAATAATCAGGATGCTGTGCATTTTGACCACAAGCAGTTAACTTTTAAACAGCTGTAACTTTTGGTTTTCAGGATGGACCGTCTATAAATTTTGCACGTATGATGGTCCCCACAAATGTAAGCCATGAATAAATTTTCAGAACTGTAGCTAAAGCGGTTTCCTCAATATCGGGGGTTAAGATGTCCCCTGATTATAATAATGGAGAGAGGTTATACCTTTAACTTACTTGCAGCTAGTGCTGCATGTAAACCTGCCAGTTAGATGCCCAGTCACCCAGTCTCCCAAGCTCCTCCTGCAATTCTTCACAATCCACTTAGGTTTTAACTACCTTGAAGAACGTTGTGTCAGCTGTACATTTGATCTGAAATTAATTTGATTTGAAATTAAGTGACTTGCTCACTCAAAGTCACTTAACAAATCAGCGACTGAGGTAGATCAGGGTTCAACGTATCCTGAGACCAATTCAAATTTTATGCCCTATCCAGTCTGGCTGCATTAACTTGCTAATTTCCCTATGAATTATGCTTTGAGCTGGTCAGAGCTTTTATATTTTCAGTGAGTTAATTAGCACTAAAACATTTTTCCTCTATGGTCTAGACATAGAAATATCCAGATTTTGTTTCCCTTGAAAGGCAGCCATCCTCGAGAATGTACTTGATCACCCCTTTCTATATTTTTCTAAGGCCAGATGAGGCTAAACATTGATTTGAAGATTTTTTTTCCCCTTTTCCTTTCTTTAATGTTTCTTTTCCTTTCTTTCACTTACTAGCAGCTTGTTTGTTTTCTTTTGAGGATGATGCCAACTATAAAATACAAAAAGCAATTTTCAAGGTGGGGAAATTAGAGAATGATGGATTTACTGTTGCCAAGAAGGAAAAATAATCCCTGGACCTAACAAATTAGCCCCCCAAAAGAAAGAATTATAAAATGTTATTTAATTCCTGCATTTGAAAAGCAGAATAAATTTTAAGGAGTTCACTGTGATTTTTTACTATCACACTAAAGGCTGTGGACCATATTCTGTTTAAGTTTTACTGCTGTCATTTACAAACATTTAAAATTCATTAGTTATACCAGATTCACACTGGTACAACAAAGCAGAATTTGTCTCTGTGTCTCTTGTCTCTTTCTCTCATTTGTGTATAGAACAGTATATAGACTATAGTGTGTAAGACTTTATACAGTAAGTCTGAGCCTTAGCATTGTAATATGAATTCAGATCTGAATAAGAATTTTCACAGTATTTTGGGATTTCACATATGGGCCTTCTTGTCTGAAACCATTTATCTAAGAAGGTTTAGGACATGTTCACACAAAGCCCATATCCTTGGGGAACTATAGGTCATACTGCCTTCCTCTTCATGAAACAGTTGACTTACTGGGAAAGACAGTATGAACGACATTTTCCACATGATATGGTTTGTCGAGGAAAATTTCATACTTACACTGTTGGTAAAATCTGTCAGAGTTCTTTATTGATCTCAAAGCGCAGAGAGAGAGAGCAGCACTGAATCCACACAGGGAGACAGCCTGGTCTGGCTCCTCCCAGAATGCAGAGGTATTTTATAGGTTACAAAACAGGCAAAAGATACAGGCATGTCAGTCAAAGACAACGTCATACAATAATGGGGAGGTTACTGCAATTGTTTACCTACTAAGCAAATTATTCTCAAAACAATATAAGCTAGACTGTTTATAAAGTAAGATGCCTAAACAAAGCTAATTAACTAGCACAGCTGCAAGGCCATTTTCTACTATCTGCTGTAAGGAAGAACAGAATGGCGGCCCTCTGTCCAATGCTTATCATGCATGAAGCTGTTTCCCAGGCCTTGCTGTATGAAACAGAACCCAAGCTAGCCTCATGATTATTTCTATCTAATAGGCTAAAGCTCACTTCTGTTAAGAATGAGTATTACCCAGCATTCATCTGTCTTCAATTTTGTGCTACCTTCCTTTTGACTATTGTAATGCAATTCCATAGTGTCCCTTATAAAAATTCCTCCACAGGTTTTATGTGAATGCACCCTTACTGTCCAATCCATTTCTAAATTTGAACTTCATTGCTATTTATCTATTCACTAGTGTAATTTGTTGGCTTCATACAATGGATCTATGTTGCTACACCAATGGAGGGTTTGGCCCACCTATTGCAGATATAACAGAATTACACAATAGTGCAGAGTTATAATAGGTAACATGGCACGCCTCATTACCTTAGCTCTACTTTGTGGTGAACCACCAGTGCGGGGCCCTGAGGGCAATGAGTCTCTGCGGGATGGGTAGCAAAATGCGGGACACACTTGGTCCAAGTTTCAGTGCTCCTTTATTCACAGTGGATCAAACCATCACCAACAGTTCCACATAAGATCTCTGGGTGCCTTTTACCATAGGCCCCCTGGCCAGGAACAGCCCCTACTACTAATAATCATTTCAATAGTACTACTAGGCATACGCAGTGCTTTACAGTCACAGATTTTGGAGACAGGTTGTCATCGGGCTGTCACCGGTGTTGAGGTCCTCACTCCCTTTAGAGGAGTCCCCGTATGCCCACCAGGCCAGCCACAACCCAGTTGCCGGTGCCCGCGTGGATCCCCACGTGATCAGAAAACCTTCACTGCAATCAGGGAGCTTTCAGAGGTCCGCACTCCTAGCCAAGCCTCCCCTTGATCTCCCAGTCCAGCTGTAATGCAGAGAACGTTCTCTGGCCACCTGTAGCTTGGAAGACTTTGCAGTGGGGTTGTCTTATATGAAAAAGGTTTGTCTAGACTCTCACCTAGATAGAGTGCCCCTCAAATGAATCACCCAAGGCCGAATAAACACACAAGCACACTAGGCTTGATTATAAAACATATATTGAGTACATATAAGTACAAGGCTGTTGATTAGGTAGTGCAAGTCAATAAATCAAACATAAAGTACATGCTTTCTAAGATATACTGAGATTCCCTAACTGTCCCCTTACCCTAAGAGGTACAATACAGGTCCATCAGAAGCTGTCTCGGTCTGGATGTTGAAGACTGGATGTTAAAGTCTTAGTTCATGGCAAAGTTTTTAGTCCATAGTTTGCATTCTTGCATCAGCTACTCCACTGAGCTGTTTACTTGTTGAAGTCCAAGATGAAAGAAAGTTTTTGTCTCTAGAGATCCTGTATCTCCTTCTCCCCCTCGCAGGGGCTTCGGAGACTTCCTGTCTCCTGCTGCTATTGTCTTTCTAATCAGGTGGCCGGGGTGACCTGGCCGTTGCTTGGCAATAAACTGCCCACTTGTTATAACAAAGGGACTCTCTCTCCCCACTCTGGCAACTGGTTTCAGTATATTGCTGTAACTGAGCTTACAATCTGTTAACCCTTTGTGTTATCTCCCCCCAAATGGGTGTGTTGCCCCCATGTCCCCATGACACAGGCTTACAATCTAAGATGGACAAAGGGTGAGGGGAACACAGGGACAGACAGACACACATTCACATTTATTACAGATGGGGTGCTGAGGCTGAGATATTGCATCTTGCTCAAACCCACCCAGTGAGTTCATGGCTAGAGCAGCTTGATCAACCCCTGGTTTCCCAGGACCAAGTCCAGCACTTCATCCACTATACCACACTGGCTCTCTGGACTGAGAAGTTGTGACTTGCCCAAGGCCACCCAGTGAGTTCATGGCTAGGGCAGGATACAAACCCTGGCTTCCCAGGACCATGTCCAGCACCTTATTCGCTACACCACACTGGTTCTCAGTCCCTCCTAGCCAGGTTCCTTAAGTCCATTATATACAGTCTCTGGGTACCTGTTCAGCAAAGGTGCTCTTTGACCAAGCAAGCACAATCCCTCCCAGCCAGGTCTCTCAAGTCCTTCTAGCCAGGGCTCTTGCTAACTAGCTTCCAGGTTCCCCTCCTTGGGCACTGGGCCAGCTCCTCAGCCTCTGAGCCACCCTTGTGAGGCAGAGCTTCCAAACTCCCACCTCTTCCTGATCATCTCTCTCTTGAGACAGAGCTCTCTAATTTCCTGAGTCTCTCCTGGCTGATCTCCTTTGTTAGTATCCAAGCACCTCCTTATGTGGCTGAGGCACCTGTGGTTTACCTAGCCACACTCAGACCCAGCTAGGGCCATTGAGTCTCACATTAGACAGTTTACTTGGCCTTTTAAGGACAGAAGCTCTTATGGCTTCTCTGCCTGATAATGCTAGGTGTGGTCCTTTATAGCACCAGCACTAGGGATGTGTGAAAGCATTTCGGAGTTCAGCCCGAACTCACTCGGCCGTGTTCGAATGAGTTTGTGCATGTTCGGGTGGGAAAAACCTGGCTGGCAGGCCCAGGGAGGGGAGGGCACCTAAGGAGCAGATGTCCTGGCACCAGGGGTGGAGAGGCTTGAACTAGCAGCCAGCCTGCCCAATTACCATCCCTCTTTTCCTCAGACCACTAGCTTTGCAGTCTGAAACTGGCATGGAGCTAGGCTGCAAAGAGCCAATGGGGCTTGTGGTAAGGCAGGCACAGCAAGTAACAAAAGTCAGTGCCCTCCCCCCTTCCAATTCCTTCTGAGCTAGCCACTGATCCAGTCACCAGGTGTTTTCAGAACTCTCCCTCTCCCAGCAGTTTGTATTCCGCCCAATCCATTCCATCCTCCTCCTATTTCATCCATTTCCACACATTTACCTCCATAGTTGCATTTATTTAGATTAGATTAGATAGATTTAGGTGTTATACCCAGCATCAAGAAGCAGCCACTCCAGCCCCAGGTCCCACCCTCAGGGTTCAGGGGCCTACGTTCCAGCAGGTAGGTTTCTTTTTCCACTTCATTATGTGCAAATGCTCCACCAATGCCTGGCAGCCTGCAACACCCAGCCGAGTAGGGGTGCCAGCCACTTCAGTCCTAGGTCCCAACCTCAGGGTTCTGGGGCCTATGTTTCAGGCAAGGAGGGCTGTTGTTCCACTTCATTGTGTGCAAATGCCCCGCTGATGCCAGCCAGCCTGCAACATCTGGCAAAGTAGGGGTGCCATCCACAGAGCCCTGGCTGGGCCTCTGCTCCACCAATGCCAGCCAGCTTGCAATGCCCAGCCAAGCAGGGGTGCCAGCCACTGAGCCCTGGCTGGGCTCTCCTGCTGCTCCACCGATGCCAGTCAGCCTGCAATGCCCAGCCAAGCAGGGTTGCCAGTCACTGAGTCCTGGCTGGGCCTCTGCCGCCTCTCCGCTGTTGCCTAGCAGCCTGCAACACCTGGCCAAGTAGGCGTGCCAGCCACCAAGCTCTGGCCAGGTCTCTGCCGCTGCTCCACCAATGCCAGCCAGCCTGCAACGTCCAGCCAAGTAGGGGTGCCAGCTATCAAGCCCTAGCCGAGCCTCTGACACTGTGCCACCAATGCCTGCCAGCCTGAAACACCCAGCTGAGTAGAGGTACCAGCCACTCCAGCCCCAGGACCCACCATAAGGGTTCTGGGACTGTCATTCCGCTCACAGGATGCCATAATTCCACCACATCAAGAAACAGCCAGCCACTCCAGCCCCAGGACCCACTGTCAGGGTTCTGGTGCCATCATTCCACTCATGGGGAGCTGTAATTCCACTGCATCAAGAAGCAACCACTCCGGCCCCCACTGTCAGGGTTCTGGGGCCGTCATTCCACTCACAGGGAGCTGTCATTCCACTGCATCAAGAAACAACCACTCCAGCCCCAGGACCCACCGCCAGGATTTATTTATTTATTTATTTATATTTATTTATTAAATTTTTAACCCGCCCCTCCTGAAGAGAGCTCGGGGTGGCTTACAACAACAAAATACAATTTAAAACAATCCAAACACTTAAAATAACATATAAACATTAAAATACCATATAAACAGGGCCTGGGATATAAATTACTTGGGATTGTGGAATAAAACTCAACTACCCACCCCCCTCCCTAAAGGCCCAGGCGAACAACCAGGTCTTGCATTTCTGCTGAAATACTAATAGGCTTGGGGCCACCCGGACACTGAGAATGCCCTCTCCATTGTGGCCCTCCACTTAACGCGGGGGACCTCCAAAAAGGCACCCCCGGCAGACTGAAGGAGCCACTCCGGGGCATGGAGGGCGAGGCAGTCCCTGAGGTATGAGGGACCGAGACCGTGCAGGGCTTTGTAAATCAGATTGTAAGCCTTAGGGGCAGGGACCGTGTCTGTTTTATTACTTTGTAAAGTGCCAGGTACACTGCTGCCGCTATATAAATGTTTGTTAATAATAATAATAATAAAATCAATACCAATACCTTGAATCTGGCTCGGTATGCTATCGGAAACCAGTGCAGGGCCCGGAACACCGGTGTTATGTGCTCCCGGCAACCCGTCCCCGAAAGGAGACGGGCCGCCGCATTCTGCACTAGCTGCAGCCTCCGAACCAAACACAAGGGAAGCCCCACGTAGAGCGCATTGCAATAGTCCAGCCTCGAGGTGATGAAGGCATGGATGAGGGAGGCCAGGTCCGGGCCGGAGACGAACGGACGCAGCCTCCGCACCAGATATAACTGGCGAAAGGCAGCCTTTGCGACTACCTCCACATGCCGCTCCAGGCGGAGGTCTGCGTCCAGCACCACCCCCAGACTCCGGACCTGTTGAGCTATGGGAGGGCGAACCCCCCCAATCAGGGGGGCCAACACCTCCCTCGCTCTCCCCACCACCATCACCTCCGTCTTATCGGGGTTGAGCTTCAGTCTGCTCTGCCACATCCATTCAGCCACGGCCTCCAGACACTGGGATAGCACCGAAATGGCAGGGTCTGGGTC
>QEPC01005014.1:684138-696747 GCA_003113815.1 Sphenodon punctatus | reverse complement strand
GTAGGTCTGTGTACTTATTAGATAATCCATTTAGTTCATAGCATTTAGAATAGTTAATAGCAGTTAGATTTAGTGTAGATAGATATATCTTATATTAGATAAAATAAATAAATAAATAAACCCATATAAAAACAAAAAAACCAAATAAAAAACAAAAGAAAACCATATAAAACCCAATAAAAAACCAAAAGAAATATAAAAAACAAAAAAACACCCATAACAACATTTCCCGAACGGCCGAACGGCCAAACCAAACAGCTGAACAGCCTAATCAAACGGCCGAACCGAACAGCTGAACCCGAACTCGGCGAACTAGCCGAACTGCCAAACCGAACGGCTGAACTGAACGCAGCCGAACAGAACGGCCGAACAGAACGGCCGAAACAAACGCAGCTGAACTGAATGGCTGAACCCGAACCGTGATCTGTTCGCCCATCCCTAAGGCTCCCACAGGTGGGGAGGGATGGAAAGGGCACCCAAACGAGAGCCAGTCTGGTAGGTAGAACTGCATAAAGCCTTCTGTTCACACCAAGGGGTGCCTCCGAGCCCCTAAAGGAGCACCTTGAAACCCCCGACACGTCTCATGAACAAGTCACTTCACCCCCACTCTCCAATCCATACACTCAGCTGTCCCCACACTCCCCAGGTTTTCTGCTAGGGGGCACAGATCTTCCCAATGTGGGGCAGCCCCGCTCCAGACCCTGTAACATACGGGGATACAGGATGGGGCTTCGTGCCCCACCCGGTCCAAGGACCTTCATCCCCAGCCCTGAAGTCTGAGACCCTGCTCACAGCCCTAACCCCCCCCCCACAATCCCATCTTCACAGGCTGAGCACCCCTCCCAACACCTCTGCCCTCCTGGCCCCCTTTGCTAACTGGGGTGTGTGTCTTGTTCCTGCAGCTTGAGCCCCCCTCCTAACCCCACTGCTGGGGGGCAAGGAGTCTTGCTCCTGAAGCCTGTGGGGCCCTCCATCCCTGACCCTCTTTGGTACTGGGGAGGTGGTCTGGTTCCTGCAGCCTGTGATCTCCCAGCAGCCCCATCCCTGCAGCCCCCAGCCCCTCTTCCTTGCAGCCTCAAGAACCCCATCCCCTCTCCCATTGCTGCAGCCCCCTAGATTGTGAACTCCTTCCCCTCCCCCATCCCTAAAGCCCCCCAGACCTAGGATTGTCATACCTCCCCTTTAATCCAGGATGCTTATGAAAAATACATGGTGCAAGGTTGCATTGGAACCAATGCAATCCTACACCATGTATTCATCATAAGCATCCTGGATTAAAGGGGAGACCT
Source organism: Sphenodon punctatus (assembly GCA_003113815.1). Lineage (NCBI taxonomy): Eukaryota > Metazoa > Chordata > Lepidosauria > Sphenodontia > Sphenodontidae > Sphenodon > Sphenodon punctatus. Next base: position 695,458 of record QEPC01005014.1, on the reverse strand, counting down.
CCATCCCCATCCCTCATCTGAGGGGGTCCAGACCCCACCCCCCGTGCGCCATGTGTTGGGCTCCTTCTCGGGTCTTCATTTTTAAAAGACCCCCCAAAACCCACAGCTGGAGCATGCTCAGAGTGCTGCTCAGCTCTGCATGCCCTTTTCAAAGATGACACCTGCAGGGCCCAGCAGCTCTTATGAGCATGTGCAGCCCTGTGGCCACCATCTTTGAAAAGGGCACGCAGAGCCAAGCAGCATTCTGACCATGCTCCAGCTGTGTGTGTCAGGGGTGGGTTTTCTTTTAAACTGAAGACCCAGGAAGGGGCTCAGCACGGTGTAGAGCACCGGGATGTGTGTTTTGGACCCCCCCATGGTAAGTACACCCTGCCGTACCCCTGCTACCCAGCAGCAACCCCAGCAGAGCCAGCAGCTCCAGAAGCCCCAGCAGAGCCCCCTCCATTGTGATTCCTCAGCATCCCTCCATTGTGAGCCCTCCGCGCCCCCTCCCTTACTTACCAGCTGAAGTTTGCAGGAGTCAGCTGCTGTGAAGGGAAGCAGGCAGAAGCAACCTGCCTCTTTAGTATGCGGTCAGCCCTGCCCCAACCCTGATGTGAGGGGGTGGGTCCAGCCACAGGTAACCAATGTGGGGGCTTAAGCCTCTTTAGCCCCCCCCCCAGTGAATCCGCCCCTAATCTTACACACATTTATTATATGTGTTTGCACATTTAGAGAATGTATCCTTGATAACTAATATTTCCAGCTCCTTGATATATTCTTAATGATGACCATTAGTCAATTATTTCTTTCTCCAGGCATGTCATTATAATAGTTTAAAATGGAATCAGACTAAACCCAAGTAGTAAGTGGCAGAAGTATTTACTTTGGCACTTAACTACAGAAAGTTAGCTCTTTTGGCATTCAGGGATGTTAGCACTGCCTGGGAAAGGGGAAAAGGCTTTTGTGAAATAGTCCTATAATTCCTAATAGCCCCTGCACCAGCTGACACAATGGAAAATAAAGATTTTCCTTGTACCTATCTGAGAACAAGAACACAAAATCTAAACAAAATTAAATACTCAAAAGTGATTCAGCAGAACACTCGGATTGTGAACAGTATAAAAATGTAGCTTTTAAATATTTATTATATGCTGAGAGTAGAAAGGATTATTATATAGCAGAGTAAATGTAACCCATTTTTTTGGGGGGGGGGTTGCATTAGGGAATATATTGTAAATAACACTAACTGTAATTGGCATAGCTATTAAACTGAAAATAGCTCCTTAAGGGACATTTTAGCAGATGTGAACTGATCATTTTTTTTCTTTCCTTGTCCAACTATGTGATAAATAGTAAATCAATTATAATAATTCCCTCCAAGGATCTTAAAGTGCTTCCATCTCTTTGTGAGGTTAGCCAATATCATTGTTACCCATATGACAGCTAGGGAATAGAGACATATGCAGGAGACAACTTTCCAAAGGTTACACAACTAGGCAGTGGCAGAGATGAGAACAGAGCCCCAGAGTCCTGAGCCATGAGACTGTCATGGATCCCAAGAAACACCCCCTGCCTAGACTTCAGTGTTCTGGCACAAGAATAAGCTCCAGCTTGGCCCTACAGCCTGATAAGGATTAGGGGACTTGATTTTCCTAGGGCTCCCAGAAGATAGCTTTCCTGTATTAGGCTGGGGTCATTGACAGTGACAGATCCTTGCCTTAACCCCCTTCTCTGTGTAGTACACTTCCCTTGGTGGGCAGGCCTCTAGGGTGACAATGGAGAACTTTCTTTTCAGTACAGTAGACACATTTTGGGAGAAAGCACACTTTCCCTCCCTGCAGATAGCACCCTGGCAGAAGAACAACAATGGGGTGTTCCAAGACAAAACAACAACAACAACAACAACAACAAAAATTTAAGGGGTGGATGTGAGGGGTCAGATAAGGTGAACACAGAGCAAGCTAGCTGTCACCATTTTACAGTTCAGTCTTTAGTGGGGAAGAGTCCATCTTTTTGGCTGTCTGCAGCTGGCTGAGTATAGCCACATAAATGATCATGGATATGGAATGGCTTCCATACAAGGAGAGGCTTGATAGGTTTGGGCTCTTCAGCTTGGGGAAGATATAGTTTATAAAACCACGAGTGGGGTAGAACTAGTAAATAGGGAGCTTTTATTTACCCTCTCAAATACTACTAGAATTTACTAGGGGATACTCCATGAAACTAACTGGTGGCAGATTTAAAACAAATAAAAGGAAGTACTTTTTCACTCAACACCACACAATTAACTTGTTGTTCCTGTTGCAGGAGGATGTGGTCAAGGCCAGTAGCACACCTGGGTTTAAAAAAGGATTGGATAAGTTCTTGGAGGACAGGTCCATTAATAGGTAAGTATTCAAGTAGTCTGGGGGACGTAACTTCTGATTGTCGGGAGGTGGAACTGAACAGCTGGGAATGGATCACTCCATTATGACTGGTTGAGTAATTCTGTGAAGTAACCAAGATTGGTCACTGTCGAAGACAGGATGTTGGGCTTGATGGACCACTGATTTGACCCAGTATGGCACTTCTCATGTTCTTCTGAATGTTGTGCCATGCTACCGATATATGTATATTTTTCTGGAACAAAGTCTAAAAATCATAGATTTCGAACTGGGGGTCATGTCCCCAACTGGGGTCATGCTATCTGCAGAAGGACACATAAAACTGACTGATAATGGGTATGCTTTGCAGGTCTTTGGATGTTTTAAAACATGATGGTGGAGTGCCTCTATCACAACCCAATCTAGGTTGAGAACCTGTCACCAACACAGTCCCAACCGGGCCAGCCAACAAATGTACCAGTGGCCAGGCTGCCGGGGAGCTGCATGAACGTGTGGCCAGCTGGCTGGCCCCATTCTCACACTGTGCCCAGTGCCCCACCCCCTGCCATGACAGGCATCCATGGCAGCCAATGACAGATGCCATGGTGCCCAGTCATGGTGGGCAAAAACACATTCCATAATAAAAAACGGTCCAGTTTACAAGAAGAGATAAGGCTCTTCTAAATTCAATCATGCACTTAAAAGCATGGAAATTGCAAGTTCAGGCTCCTGCCTTAACATCTGTGCCATGTTAGCAGCAAAGACATTGTACATTCTCATATATTGTGCTCACTTACAACTTAGACTCCATGCACCCACACTTTGCCTTCATCTTTCAGCCCCAATACTCTTCCTCTTTGCAGGTTGGGGGTAACACTAAAGCTGGGCACAGGAGGATGTGAGCTGGTCCCTCAACCCCTCAGTTTCCTCTATAAGAAAGAGAGAACTTAGGAGTTCTGACTCTCACCCCTTCTCCCCCTCTAATCTACTTGGTCCCAGTCCTGTAACAGATAATGCAGGACTCCTGGCTTCCAGCATCTCCACCCCATTCTAATCCAGTAGGCTGCACTTCCTTCGCAGGCAACTCAATAGTCCTTGTTCCATGCCTGTTCTCCTCTCCCCTGCTCTCAACTTAACAGACAACCCAGGAGTCCTGGGTCCAAGTCACCCCTCTAAACCTGTAGCCCCCACTCCCCTCACAGAGAACTCAAAAGTCATGGGAAATACAATGTTTGTCTGTATGTGTCATATGGAACAGAACTGTGTGTGTGGAATGACAAAAAACATTTTTTTTTAAAAACAGGAGAGGAAATGGACTAACAGGGAGGGAGGGAGGGAGGGATGTGCGAACACAACGGGGTTTGGATGTTTGGCCATTCAGTCCAAAAACTTAGTTCGGGTTCATGGGTTCGGTCCTGCAAAGTTCGGACCCCCCCAAACATTTGGAAAATTCAGCCGCCTGGAGGCTTGGGGCACTCCAAGGGTGCCTGTGGGGGCATGGCAGGCCATTGGAGACACAGAAGCAGCAGCAGCAGCAGAGACCAGGAAGGCTTGGGACTTGTTGCCCGGGCAGGCAGGCTCGGTGCTTGGCCCCTGGGGGTGCCCGTGGGGGCATGGCTGGCCATCTGAGACCCAGCGACAGCAGCAGCAGCAGCAGCAGAGACCGGGAAGACTTTGGGCTTGGTGACTGGCCTGGCAACCCTACTTGGCCAGGCATTACAGACTGACAGGAATCAGTGGAGCAGCGGCAGAGGCCCGGCCAGGGCTTGGTGGCTGGCACCCCTACTCGGCCAGGCATTGCAGGCTGCCAGACATTGGTGGAGCAGTGGCAGAGGCCTGGCCAGGGCTTGGTGGCTAGCACCATTACTTGGCCGGGCATTGCAGGCTGCCTGGATTTTTGGTGAGCACTCTGTGCATGGCCATGAGTGGGTGTTCTGTGGTATGGCACCTGCCACCGATGCGTTATGCGGTATGGCCACCAGTATGGCACCCCTACTTGACTAGGCGTGGCAGGCTGACATCGTACTCAACTGATTTGAAGCTCTACTGCAAATTGGGCAAGTTTTGCCCAGTGGTGAATCTCATGGACACCCAGCCCCCGCCCACTGGCGCACTCCTCTGAGCTATGCCCGGCTACAAGAGTTAGGAGCAAATGGCATCAGTGGAGCAGCGGCAGACTCCAGGCCAGGACTTGGTGGTTGGCACCCTTACTTGGCCAGACATTGCAGGCGGGATGGCATCAGTGGAGCAGCGGCAGAGGCCCGGTCAGGACTTGGTGGCTGGCACCCCTACTTGGCCAGGCGTTGCAGGCTGCCAGGCTGAGACAGGGTTCAAGGTTGGCAACCAGGGAAGGCAGACAGGCAGCGTGGCATGAGCATCAGAAGGCAGGCTGAGGCAGGGTTCGAGGCTGGCAACCAGGGCGGGCAGACAGGCAGCATTGCATGAGCATCAAAAGACAGGCTGAGGCAAGCTTTGATCTTGGCAACCTGGGCGGGCGGGCGGGCAGACAAGCAGCATGGCATGAGCATTGGAAAGCAGACTGAGGCAGGGTTCAAAGTTGGCAGACAGACAGCGTGGCATGAGTATAGGAAGGCAGATTGAGGCAGGGTTCCAGGTTGGCAACCAGGGCGGGCAGACAGGCAGCGTTGCATGAGCATTGAAAGGCAGGCTGAGGCAGGCTTTGATCTTGGCAACCTAGGCGGGTGGGCAGACAGGCAGCATGACATGAGCATTGGAAGGCAGACAGAGGCAAGGTTCAAGGTTGGCAGACAGGCAGCGTGGCATGAGTATTGGAAGGCAGACTGAGGTAGGGTTCGAGGCTGGCAACCAGGGCAGGCAGACAGGCAGCATGGCATGAGCATCAAAGGCAGACTGAGGCATGGCTCAAGGTTGGCAGACAGGCAGCGTGGCATGAGTATTGGAAGGCATACTGAGGCAGGGTTCGAGGCTGGCAACTAGGGAAGACAGGCAGCGTGGCATGAGTATCGGAAGGCAGACTGAGGCAGGGTTCAAGGTTGGCAACCTGGGTGGGCAGACAGGCCACGTGGGATGAGCATTGGAAGGCAGACTGAGTCAGGGTTCGAGGTTGGCAACCAGGGTGGGTGGGCAGACAGGCAGCATGGCATGAGCATCAGAAGGCAGAGTGAGGCAGGGTTTGATGTTGGCAACCTGGGTGGGTGGGTAGGCAGTGTTGCATGAGCATTGGAAGGCAGACTGAGGCAGGATTTGAGGTTGGCAACCAGGGCAGGCAGACAGGCAGCATTGCATGAGCATTGAAAGGCAGGCTGAGGCGGGCTTTGAGCTTGGCAACCTGGGCAGGCCGGCAGACGGGCAGCGTGGCATGAGCATCAGAAGGCAGAGTGAGGCAGAGTTTGATGTTGGCAACCTGGGCGGGTGGGCAGGCAGTGTTGCATGAGCATTGGAAGGCAGACTGAGGCTGGGTTCGAGGTTGGCAACCTGGGCGGGCACACAGGCAGGGTACCTGAGTATTGGAAGGCAGACTGAGCCAGGGTTTGAAGTTGGCAATCAGGGCGGGCAGACAGACAGCATTGCATGAGCATCGAAAGGCAGGCTGAGGCGGGCTTTGATCTTGGCAACCTGGGTGGGCGGGCAGACAGGCAGCATAGCATGAGCATCAGAAGGAAGAGTGAAGCAGGGTTTGATGTTGGCAACCTGGGCGGGTGGACAGGCAGCGTCGCATGAGCATCGGAAGGCAGACTGAGGCAGGGTTCGAGGTTGGCAACCAGGGCGGGCAGACAGGCAGCATGGCATGAGCATTGGAAGGCAGGCTGAGGCAAGGTTCAAAGCTGGCAAAAAAGGTGGGCAGTCAGGCAGCGTGGCATGAGCATCGGAAGGCAGGCTGAGGCAGGGTTCGAGGTTGGCAACCTGGGTGGGTGGGAAGACAGGCAGTGTGGCATGAGAGGCAGTAGGGAAGGCGGGCTGGGACCTTGGCAGGGCATTCACATAGGCTGGCGAAGACTGTGCAGAGAGAGAGAGCCAGTCAGATAGGAGGGCCAAGATTGTCTAGCCCAAGGCAGGCTGGCAGGCTTACAGTTTCCCAATATCACCCGGCATCGTGAGATCAGTCAGATAGGCTGGCCGAGGCCGTCTAGTGAGAGAGAGAGAGAGAGAGAGAGAGAGAGAGAGAGAGAGAGAGAGGCAGGGCGGGCGCCGGGATTGGGAGTGAGGGACAGCACCTCAGCAGCAGTAGCCCAGATTGAGGAGCCCCGTCCCAAGACTGCCCCTGGCATGGGATGGCATTCCCTCACTTGCAGCCCACCTTAATCAGTTATTTCGCTAACTTATCAGGTCCTGCAGAGGGGAGAATCCTTTTGCCACCCAAAGTCCAGAAAGCTTCCCGTTCACACACTCTCTCTCTGGGTTCGCAAGAGCTTGAAAGCTCAAGTTGCTCACTTGTGTTCCCAATGTTAGACCACAGATACTTCTTAATAAAGATAAGAAGAAAGTTTATTGATTACATAAGCAAGAATAATTTGACACAGAATGGCTAATAAAGTAAACAGTAAAATAACACATTCCTATTCTATACTGGGTAATTCCCGACATAATATCTTACCCTACAGAAAATCCATAAGCTTGAGTCCATTCTCAGTCAATGATGTAAATGACTGGGTACTGATTCATAGGTTGATTAGAATCAAAGTCCCTTCTCTCAGCGCATCTTCTGGCAAGCAGGCTCATCCGAAGCTCAGATATTCAGAGGTTACGTTCCATTCCTCATTGTCTTCTCATGGCAAAGATCTTAGCTTAAATATGTTTGCTATCCCTTTGTGTGATTGTCCCACCATGGAGAAACACGGTGGTTCCAAGCATGTCCACAGAAAGGTAAACAGGAAGATGCATTTGCAACTCAATTGGTTTCTGTCTGGCTGTCTGTAGTGAATCCACATTTTTTATCTCTTTCCATTTCCTGGAGTTTCAAGTTCCCAATTTTACATTACATTATTACATGAAGCGAGTTTCCACTTTCCAGTTCTCAACTTTCACATTATATACATATTTAAGTTTCAGCTTAACATATTTGTTAGCCCTATAGTCCAGTATCTCTCTGTGACACTTGGCCCCCAGTGTTAGGTGGTGCGGCAAGCAAATGTCCGCCGCCATAGAGAACACCCACGCGTTGGGGACACTCGTTGGTGGGCAGGACAAGAGTCGCTTGGCCACTTTGGACAGGGCTGGACACACATTGGTCTTGCTGGCCCAGTAGGCCAAGGGATCGCTGCTGAGATCAATTCATGGCTCCTCCTCCAGGTAGCTCTCCACTGCTGCTGAGACGCTGTCGTACTCCCTTGCATAACTGCTTGGGCACCACCTCCACCACTGCCTTCAGCCATTCTGACTGCCCTGCTCTGCACGGGCCCATGCGCGCCAGAGTGGCCTGCACATATGAGATGCTTCTGTTGGCAATAGGGGTGATGCTGCTGCTCAGCCTGCTGCTAGTGCTGCTAGTGCTAGGGCTGGGGGCAGGGATAGACCCTGCTGACTGAAAGGGGTGACTTCTCCCACTCCCACCAACCCCAGGGGTGTCCTGCTGTTGCTGCTGTGCACTCTCCAGAGCTCTCTCTGCCTGCCGGACCCTCTCCATCAGGTCACCCTTCCAGCCCATAGAGCGCTGTGCTCTGCTGTGCCACGTTGCCCTTGACCCTGGGCTCCAGCATGGTTGCCAACACATATTCATCCCACTGCAGGAGCTCATCAAACTGCGCCTTCAGCCCTGCCTTCAGCTGCCGCACAAGGGCAACCACCTCATCCACTAACTTCTTGCCCTGAGGGCCACAATCCTGCTCCTGGAGATTTTCCTCCAGCCTCCTGAGGAGACTCTGAACCAGAGGGGTCACCTGACTGATGGTGGCTGTGGAGGAGCTGATGGTCTCTGTCACGACCAGGAACGGTCTCAGAATGAAGACCGTGTGAGCCAGGATCTCCCATTCCACCTCATTGTACCCTGGAGGTGCCCCGATGTCCATCACCAGTTGAATCTGATGCAAGGCGGCTTTCTGCTCGAGAAGCTGCTCAAGCATCAGGAACGTGGAATTCCACTGTGTGGACAAATCCTGCACCAGCTGGTGCACTGGGGAGCCTTGCTCTGTCTGCTTCACCTGGAGGAGGTCGCTGCCCTTCACGCTTCGGTTAAAGAAACCGGCCAGCTTCCTCCCCCGCTCGATCAGGGAGCTAAGAGTGTTAGACCCAATCCACTTCTCCCCCAAGCCCAGAGCATCCCTGACCACCTGGTGAAGGGTGTGCGCGGTGCAAGGGATGCTGGTGAAGCCTCCCTCATGGACTGCCCTCAATATGTTGGCCATGTTGTCAGTCACCACACACCTCTGAAGGGTGCACCTGGAATGACCCACTCCCTCACCATGGCGGTCATGGCTGCCTCAATGTAGTGAGAAGTGTTGGTGCCATCCATGACCTCCACCTGAAGCAGGGCTCACCTTACCCCTCTAGCAGCAATACTGCTCCTGCTGCTAGAGATAGCTGCTCGAGGACGCTTGCCCGCTGATGGAGGCAGATGACTGGCTGCTGCAGTCAGGAAACTGCTGGCATCCACTGCCCCTGCCTGCCCACTTAGCAGCACAGTGCTGTGTTAACAGGAGACCCCACTCCCACTCATGAATATTGGGGGGTTGGTGCCCCAATACCCACCTGACTCTTAAATTTAGGGGAATTAGCTGAATTGGTTGGACTAGGGGTCCCCGCATGTCTCCTGGATCAGTCTGAGGTCAGATACGCACTACAGTCAGGTTATGTACCCTCCCCAAAATAATAGTAAAGGGAAAAGAGGGAGACAAAATGCTTAATAAAAAGGAATATTTATTTAACAGGAATGGAAGGTATCCAAGAAAACCCACAATTAGCTAACACAGTTCCCGGTCTGGCTGGCAGTTTTCAGAAGGAAACACAAGTGGCGGATGGGAAAATGAAAGTAATATGAGAGAGAGAGAGAGAGAGAGAGAGAGAAAGGGGGGGTGGGCTAGAAGCAAAAGGAGGTTGAAGATGGGGAACCAGGACCAGTGGCTATCTCTCCTTGCCTGTTGCAGAAGGGGACAGACAACCCCATGGATCCAGTGAAGTTTGGGGATGCAGGGAAGGGACAGACCAAAGTCTGGGAGACCTCTTAAGATCCAGACACACACGGAGAGACCTGCACTTGTTTGCTTACAAAGTTTTCTGTTTCAGAAGGGGAACCAGGAGTGGTTATAAGTTTTGGGTCAAAAGATTTGGGATCAGCTTAAGTATACTACAATAGGTGAGATGGGAAGATGTGAGAGATTTCCTGGGTGGGTTTAGGTCTGAGAAAAGAAATATGTCCACAGGGGCGGAGGGGCCAAGAATGCCAATAGGTGCAACGGGAAAGAGGTGCCAGTGTGTCCAGTTACACAAAAGGGAAGAGGCAAAGGGTAAACAAACTGGGACCGCAGAGACAAAGTACACATCAGGGCATAAACGGGGAGATTTCTAATCAGTCTGGGGATGGAAGAGAATCATGAGGAGAGTCTGGTGCTGGCGGGCAATTCCCACTGATCAGGTGTGGGGGTGCTAAAACATTGGGTGCGTCTAATTGTCCATGCCTTTGGAGTCGTTGCTAATCTAGATTCCATTCACCAGTGATTTCTTTAAACAGGAAGGAGGCCTTATTTTAACTGCTCCAATATTTACTCAGAGCCTCCGCCATCACCTTTTCCAAGGGTGGACTGGTTTTTGCATGAAATAATCTTTCCCTTAGGCTACCTTGTTGCTCAACCATGGCTTCGCTCAGACTTTTCCGATGTCCAATGACTCATGTCCCTCATGTCCTTTCCGAACATGGGGGGGGTTTGTCCTTTTTGGGGTGCATTCTGCACCTCTCGCAACAGCTGTGGCATGCCTTGAGGTGCCTCACCATGGCAGTTGTGCCAAGGTTGGTGAGCACCTGCCGACACTTCACCACCTTCTGGCACAAACTGCACTGCACCTCCCTGGGATCATCCGCCCGCATCAACTTAAAATGTGCCCATATGGAGGATTTTTTTGCCCCTTCTGCTAGGGATGGATGAACAGAATGCAGTTCGGAGGTTCGGTCATTCGGTTATAAACCCGAGTTCGGGTTCGATGGTTCGGTTCAGCCGAGTTCGGGTTGGCCGAACTTGGCCGAACAGTCAAAAACAGCAAAATCAAAACAAAACTGAAACTGAAATCTTTTTTTCGTCCTGAAAAGACGTTTTTCCTGCCCCCGAATTCACCCGAACTAATCCAAACACGACCGAACTGTTTGGTAATTCGAGAGTTCGGCTCGGACGTTCTGTTCGGACGTCTGAACAGACTGAGTTCGGTCTGAACTTCGAACATCTGAATCACGTTCACCCATCCCTACCTCCTGCCTTCTGGCCCATACCGGGTGATGCACCACTGACAGCGCTGGTGGGAGGGGCAGAACATAGTGGCAACACAGATCTTGGAGGGACAGCCATTGCCTCAGCACCAGACATCTCCTCCACAGGACTAGTATCTGCCTCGCTGTCCCCAATCTGAGATATGTCCTGTGAAGGGGAGTACTGGGACCCTGAGGCTGATTGACTGCCCATGCTGCTGCCACTCTCCCTGTGCCCCCTATAGCTTCTGCTGTTGCTGCTACTGCTGATCCTCTCCCTGCTGCCATTGCCCGGGGATTGGGTCCTGCCTCTAGCAGCCAGGGTGGGATCCATCAGCCCTGGACTGCTGGGGATCACATCAATAATGGGGACAATGGTGGCCCATGATGAATATCTGACCCTGAAGCACCTGCACCTGCAGCCGCAGCAGAGACAGCCACAACCTCCTGCACTGCAGTGCCCTGCATGGCAGTGGAGGACGCTGGCAGGAGGCGACGCCGAACCACACCCCTAGTGCCACTGCTGGGAGCCTCTGAAGCCTGTCTCCCAAAATCAGGCCTGTGCAGTTTGGGGCGTGGTGATGGGCTCGGGCTGCTGCTGATG
>QEPC01005014.1:640604-659980 GCA_003113815.1 Sphenodon punctatus | reverse complement strand
ATATTTGGAAGAAATGATCATGAAAGTGTAATATATAGCCCTGCCAAATTTCATGTACACTGGTTGGACTACAAAGATGTTATAGTCAGACATACATTTATATGTTAATTGCTTATACCACCAAGACCATTTTTCCAATCCTTCTTAAATTTGGCAGCTATAGTAAATATGGGAAGGGGTATAAACTGGACAAGTTTAACCTACATTAAAGGTGAGGCAAAGAAGCTACAGCTAAGAATGTATATGTAGAATATTGCAAAATACAATAATTCAACTGCTTCTAAAATCGGATTCCTTCATCCAACCATTTTGGAATTTGGTACACATAATGCTTTCTATTGGAGGTATAGGCATCCCAAGTGTCAGCCACATAGCATAAAAAATTAAAAAGTTACAGCCAATAATGTGTTTTCCATTGAAACCAATGGAAATTCAATTCTGAACTTACCGAACACATCCGAACTGAACGTTCGAATTCGAGTTCAGTTCACACGTTTGGTTCAGTCAACCAAACTATTTGAGTTCGGTCCAAACTCTGAACTTCCGAACCGCCTTCACCCATCCCTATTAACAAGCTAAATACCCTCCATTCAGTAGGCCAGCTTCTGAAGTGGATAGGGAAGTCAACAGGTCCGGACCAAAAGTAGACAGATGGAATTGAAGTAAAAAGGAGAGATTAAGATGAAGTGCTCTCTGCCCTTTGGTCCACTACTTTTATTACCTTAATTCTCCTCCCATTGTCCACCCAGGAAACTTACGTGTTCCAATAACAAATTAATAACCTTAACCAATCAAAAAGCTACAAATCTGCTAATAACTTCAACCAATTAAAAAGCTACAATGTTGCTAACTTTTACACAGCAACATTCTGTCGGGGGTGCCTTCTTGGAGGTCCCCCGTGTTAAGCGGGGGTCCACAATGGAGAGGGAATTCTTGGTGGCCGGGCCACGCCTTTGGAACTCCCTTCCGGAAGAAGCTCGCCTGGCCCCTAGTCTGTTGACATTCCAGCGAAGTTGCAAAACCTGGCTGTTCCCCCAGGCCTTTGGGGAGGGTGGGAGGGGAGGGTGAGGGGTTTTTAGCTCCCCCACCTGATTTGTTATTTATTATATATTATTTATGATATTTAGCCCTGTTTTAATATTTAATATTATTGTTATGGAATGTTTAAAATTGTTTTTATTGTATTTTACTTGTTGGAAGCCGCTCCAGGCTGCGTTGCAGGAGGGGCGGGGTACAAATTTATGAAATAAATAAATAAAATAATATATATAACAGGAGATCCCCGCAGGCGACTATTAAGATATCTGACACCAAAGCATGCTCCAGTCTTATGTCTGGGGCAGCTGTTTGGGGATGCTCTGTATCAGAGGAACTTAACTGCCCTTTAAATAAATGTTTGTGATCGATTTTAGTATTACCCCCTTCTACACCAGCTGTTCTTTTGAGAAAAGAAACAGGACATATAGATTTGCAGGTAGTGGCTAAATTAGCAGCCCTTTCTACTGGTACAAGCTACTTTTGCATTCACCAGATAGATACACCAAAATCTGTTACCTAGAGGATTTGGAAGCATCTGGAACCAGTAGGTCACCATGACTGCCAAATATATCCTCCATTCTTTTTACAAGTGGATTTGGATATCTCTACAGATATACCTATGACTGAAATGGCAATGATAAAGCAGAGGTTACTAGATATCTTCAGACAAGAAGAGATAGTAAAAATGAATATGGTTAAAAATGTCTCATTATACCCTGCCTGGCACTGTAGCATGGATATGGCCACGTACTTGACTTTGGATATTCATTATAAGCTGAAAATTGCCCTTAGTAGACTTAGGTGTGAACAAATGACTACAACTACGACAGTGAGTAGCCAATGGGCTATACCTAGAGAACAGAGAATATGCACCTGTTGTCTAGGTGTTCCTGAGTATATTATACATTATATGCTGCAGTGCCCCTTTTTTGCTAAGAGCTAATTTGTTGACTCCACTATTAAAGCCGGTCCATAATCAAACTAGTAGAGAGAAGGTGATGTAGTTGTTTCAAAATACCAATTGGCTTGTAATTACCAACTTAGCTTTATATACTTATTTAGCAGAAGGAATAAGGATTAAACACCCTGTCATTTGTATTTCATAACTTTATACCTTCTGTACTCTGCTTTGGTGCTGTGAGATTTGATAATTAGTATTGGTAGAGAGAACTAGGATTCTGAACCCTTGACTTATATGTTTATCTTTCCTTATAGTGACATTGTGTTGTTTTATTATTTTTATGTATTATGTATTATGAACTTTGTCTGTTATGGCTATGGCGAAAGCTAGTGCCATTTAATAAAATTCACTTTACTTTAACCACTGAAGTAACAGTGAATAAAGAAGACACCCAGACTCCAGGGGGCACAAGACGGCTCAGCCTGATGTCTGGTGCTGTAAAAAGATACTATATTACAGCTAACATCAGAGTACATTCCTGGGGCAATTGAGAGTTATGGTGCAAGCGAAAAACAACATGCAGACCTGCAAAGGCCAGGAGTTGAAAAGGATAAAGAAGCTGTATCAGCAGTTGTGAGCCTCCTAATCTGGGTAAACCCATTTGCTGAAAACCAGGATATCATTAGCATCTCACCTGCAAAGGCAGCTCCTCGGGACATTGCCTCTGACTTGATGAAGGCATTTGAGATTGGTGAGCAAAGTTATGCCACCTTCAAGGATATGAGACTAGAGAATAACCCACCCATGAAGAAATTTCATGACCCAATGAAAATGAACAAGATGAAAATGTTCAGCAACATGTGCAAGAAGAAGGAAGTGAAGTCTAGAGGAAGGGCGATCATTTTAAAAGCAGACAGGTCACTGTTTGGTTGCATCATTGCTGTCATTCTCATCGTAACCAAGCCAAGTACGTGCACTTGAGACCTCGCATCTTCATGAATGTTAGACCCCTTGTCTCTCCCTCTGTTCCCCTTCCTAAGTCTCTCCCCCAGCTCCTGTCTCTCAGATTGTAAGCCCTAGGGGCAGGGACCGTGTCTATTGACTGCTCTCCAGTGTATGCAAGAGGAAGCGGATGGACAGCTGCTGCTGCATGCAGTTCATGCTGCTGGAGAGGGTTATCAAGCAGTTGTGGTTAGCTCCGAAGACACAGGGTATTTTCAGACATTACGAGATTATACTCAACCACAGTGAACCACGGTCAATCCCGTGGTGGGCCAAAGTGCCCTGAATGTCTGTTCAATGGCCGCCAGATGTTCACCACAGTCAATACCCACATGGGGTCAAAATCAACCATGCTTCCGGAACTCCCCGGTGGACCAACTCCGAAAGCCTGGTCAAAGAGATTCCTGACGAGAACCAACAAAAAGTAACGTCTGGCTGGCAACCACTGGCCGGAATCAAAGGAAATGATTCCCAGCCAGGGACAAAGCATGCAGCATCACTGCCAGGCAACGAGCAACAACACAGGCAGTGGAGGGAGTTTTAAAGGGCACACAGCAGCAGGGGGACGGGGCGGGATGGAGTGAGGGGAAGGGAGAGGTAAACGGAGGGTGAGAGAGCAAGGGAGGAGGAGGAGGTGGAGGAGGCAGCGGTAGACGTGCAGGCGGGGGAGGAGGCGGTCGTGCTGCACCTGGAGGCGGTGGAGGGACAGCAGCAGCAGCAGCCAGGATGGGCTGACCCAGTGCCTTCTGGGTGTTTTGACCATGGCCGGGAATCGGCGGCACATCTGTTGCGCTGCCCCCAGCCGTGATCTGCCGTCCCGATTCCCTGCTGTGGTCCCGGACCCGTCACATCTGTTCGGGGTTTTTTTTGACCACGGGGGGTGGTTGTTCAGTTCACCCCCTCTGGGAATCCACTGTGGTGAATCGGGACCACGTAACGTCTGAAATCACCCACAGATGTATTTATTCATCATGTGCTTGGCATTTCATGAAAGCATTGGAGCCCCATTGTTCCAGAAATGTAGCACTAGTGCACACACAAGGGTCTTTGACATTAGGAAAATAGGAGCAAGTGTTGGCAGAGATGTCTGTAAGGCTCTCATTGGAATGCATGCATACACTGGATGTGATACTGTCAGTGCATTTGCAGGCAAAGGGAAGGCAAGTGCTCTGAAAATCTTGACCAGCAACAAAGAAGCAAAGAACAAATTCATGGAGCTGGGCTATGAATGGGATCTTTCTCCAGAACTAATGGACAAACTAGAGACATTTACATGCCTTCTTTATGATCCAAAAGCCTCTGCTGTGAAAGTCAGTGACCTGAGATACCACCTGTTCTGTGCAAAGAAAGGTCAGATAGTCACCAACTACCACCACGCAGGGAGAGTTTGATTTAACATGCACAATGCGCAAACTACCAGGCTGCAATATGGAAGGTGTTTGGAGCAGGACCCAAGGATACCACACCCTGTAGGCAGAGGCTGGAAGTTGGAAAGAAGGGGTTGAGCGGCTGGTTGTACACTGGATGGTGGGTCTGCCAACACCTGAGGCCATGCTGGATCTACTAGCCTACAATTGTTCTAGGTGTGAACTGCCAAATTTGTCTGCTTGTCAAATGGACTCACATGCACTGATATGTGCAGATTCCAAGACTGTGACAACCAGGCAGCAAGTTCAGACTGTGATGAAATTGTAGCTGAGGAATTGCTGGATGATTATGATTATTAATGTGACCATGAACATTTAATACCACTTCAACTCAGCACATAGAAACCAAACCTACCTTTTGACAACTAAAATGTAAAGATTTTTGTAACAGTGGGTGTTTTTGTACACACACATTTCTCTTGCATGTTTGCTGTTACATCCTGAACTTTCTGTGTGTCTAAATCACTCACCCATATCTTAAACCTCTGGCTCTTTCAACTTCTGCGTAGAATGTCTCCCAGAACTTTTGTGTGTAAAAAGTTCTCCTGGTAAACTGCTTTGCTCCAGACAACTGTGGTCACTTGGTTTCCATGGCAGCCTGTCACATCTAGGGCTGCCGCTACTTTAGGCTGCCACAGGGCAATGTTTGTGTGAAGAATGCATCCAGGAACTGCCTCAGGGTAGTGTGTGTGTGTGTGTGTGTGTGTGTGTGTGTGTGTGTGTGTGTGTGAAAAATGCATCCGGAACTTACTTGTGGACTTGTAAACCTAGAAGATTGAAAGATCTGGAACTTTACGGTGTGTGTAAAAATGCCCAGTGTTATATATTGTGGATTACTATGTAAATTAAATAAATAAATAAATTTATTTCCACGTGGCCGTAGGCCATTGCTAGCACACAATTAAAACATCAGTATTCCATTTTCCATAAGCATGGAATTAAATTCCTAAATACTTAAAAGACTTTAGCTGCTGAAGTTGTTGACCATCTATAGACCAATTGTAAATCTTACGATTGTTAGAAAAAACTACAGCTTTAGATTTATCGTAATTTATGACCAATTTATTACTAACACAGTAACTTGAGAAGGCCTTTAGCTGCCCTAGCTAAACCTCTGCGAGTTTGGGATACCACTGCCAAGTCATCGGCATACAATAGGCCACCTAATGCTCTGGAGGCCAATTTGGGGGGAAAGAATTTTGGTTGCGCCAACATAGGGATTGCATCATTTATAAATAAATTAAATTATGTTGGTGCTAAAACACAACCCTATCTGACTCCTTGCGCCACACCAATATTATCCGTAACATGCCCCTCGTTATCTATTTTTGCCGTCAGGGAGGAGTCAGCATGAAGACTCTGGATAAGGAAAAGTATCCTTTTATATATTGATGACTTCTTTAATTTGTCCCATAGGAGCTCCCTGTAGACAGAATCAAAAGCAGCTCTTAGATCCAAAAATACAATTTTTTTTCCATTCATTGCCCTATACTTCTCAATCAAATGGAGTAAAATCAAGCATTGCTCAACAGTGGTTCTACCCTTCTGAAAGCCAGCCTGTTTGGGGCAGAGTATTTTACTTTGGTCCATCCAAAGAGTCAATTTATTTAGTAGGAATTTAGCATAGATCTTACCGATAACGCATAAAAGGCTAATTGGCCTATAATTTGATGGATTAGAGCGTAACCCTTTTTTATAAATTGGGATGATTACGGCTTTCCCCCATCCCGCAGGGATTACTCCTCAGTTGTTTATAGCAGAAAATCGGGCAGTTAATGTGGGGACCCACCAGTCCAGATGAGCATTTATTAATCTGATTTGCACCCAATCTGGGCCCGGAGCTTTGTTATTCCTAAAGGTCACCATAAGTGTAACTACCTCTAATTCATTCACAGGTGGCCAAGCAGGTAACTTCTCAATTTCTATCACTGCAAGTGGGGATTGGCTGAGTTCCTCAATTCCTGAATACATAGAGCTAAAACATTCCTCCCAAGAATTGGGAGGGACTGGGAAAGATCAATAACTCCGCTCTTTCTGTATAGAACCATTAATCAAATGCCAGAATTTCCTGGCATCCTTAGATTCACTGGCTTCCAGAAGGTCCAACCACCTTTTCTCTTCATGTTAGTGCTTCTTAGTTCTAATCAGCTCCTTATACCCCCTTTTAAGTGAGAAATATTGACTGGGCAGATCTGGAATGAGCCCCAGATGGTACTCCAGGTAGACATCTTTTACTTTCTCCCGGGCTATTCTACAATCTCGATCAAACCAGGCTTGATTTTTGCTCTTATCTTTACCAGGCTTAGAGCTAGGCAGCGACAAAGCCATATGATGACATATGATGTTGAATATGAAGACTAAAAAGATTATAAGCATCAAGTATCACCTGATCTCCTTCCTCCCTACAATGGCCTCTTTAAAACCAATACATAACTCCTCTTGCAATAAAGAGTCAAGAGACCGAGCGAGGCGCTGGTTCCATTTAGCAGGACAATGCCGGTCCAAATAGGTCAAATTTTTTGAATTCACCATGGAGGGAAACTGGACCCTCCTAGGGAGGTCAAGCAGCAGGGTCAGTGGTAAATGGTCATTCACTAAAGAGTAGCCTACAGCAAAGTCTCTAAGGAAGTTCAAAACATTAGACGAAATGACAGCATAGTCACAACACTTGATCCTTGCGGCCCTAAAAGGTAAATTCCCTTAATCCATCACTAAATCCTGAGCCATTAATAATATGTAAATGTAGCTCAGCAATCAGTTTCACGAATCTGATGCCTGAAGAATTGATTTGTCTATCCTTGGAAGCCTTAGGGTTTACCTTATCTGAGGGAGCAAAAGCAGAGAATTCGCAGTGTATTGCAAGAGATTCATCATGATGAAAAGGGCCTTTGGATATTTGATCAAAAGATCGTCGATCAAATTTTCCAAACTGGCTCACATCATAATATCAAATGAGCCAGCATTGCAAGGCGGGACGTATACAGTTAGCAAGATGATCAAAAAGACTCCATACTTTAATACCACCCAAAGTGCAAAAGAAGATAAATTAATTTCTGCGTTCAGATATCAGATACCCCAGGCTACTGCTAGGATGACCCCTAGATCTTGTAGATATGGCAGGACCACAAAAAGACTTAAAGTGCTCCAACTCCATAGTGTCTTTGGCCCAAGTTTCCTGGATTAAAATAACATGAAATTTCCTAATATAAGGAACAAAATCCATATTCCCCCAATGTGAATGCCACCCAGAGGAGTTCCAAGAACAGATAGAGAAGAGGTCAGGATCATGGCATTGTTGAAATCGTGTGCCAACTAACAGTTCAATGGGTAAAACTGGATCCTGAATGATAGGGTGGATCAATGGATCCACCTTATATCCTGAGCAATCTAATGGATTATTCATTTGGTCCTTATATGCCTCTTGATTTACTGGTTCTGCGGGCAACCTAACCCCTTTAGCCGAGGATAAAAGAGAAATAGGCAAAGGGGGAACAGCTACATCTAACATATTTACTTCTAGGGGTTGAGAGGCTATGGGAGGATCTAAATCCATTGCCAGGTTAAGCAGTCTGGTATTAATTGGCACTGCACTCCTGGTCCTTGAACAACTCCTGGTCGCTTTGCTTGGGCCAAATGTTTATCTAGGGGTGGGGGAGTGGGATGAAAGACTCTGCTCTCGCAAACCTTGACTATTAACCTTCTTCGGTAACAAGGGCTGCCGGGAAGAGTTAACATATACCTCTCCCAATTGAACACCCCAGGAGAAAAATGGATCAGTCTGAGACAAGAACTTTGCTGCCATCCTGGCTGAGTGGAATTTGACAACTATCCACTTTAAGTAAGCTGGAGATGATCGAATTTGATAAGAGCCAATTTGCTAGACAGACACTGGCTGTCCAATTATAGCCATTAAATGGCATTGAATATCTAATTTTGATTTCCACTGCAGGAATAAACCACTTGGCAGGGGTGAAATCTTGAAGGAAATAGCTTTATCATTCAACCTCAGTTGCCCATTTTGAGAAAAAATTTCTTTGCCTTGCTTGCTCACAGGCCTATAGAAGTCAAGGAAGAAATTCCCTGAGAGCTTATATTTGGGGCAATGTTGTCACCTATGGGCTGCTGAGTGGATAATACCCTATCTGGCAAAGCAGCCATAGAAGCCTTAACGAGTTTCTGTGTTTCTTTACCTATTTTGCCTGCTCTATAATCAAAAATAAAATCGGTAACTGTTCCTAATTGAACCTTCTGAGATTGCAACAAAGTGATTATGTTATCTAATTATCTAATAAGGTCCCCTATTAGGAAGCATTGATTCCCTAAAAGCTCTAGGGGCGCAAGATCAGTTCCATCTAAGAGCTGGGAACTATCTCCACTTGAAAGTTCTTCCCCACTTGTAATTAATGGATCCAGCGAGCTAACCGAATAAATCGGTTTGTTTGTTTGCCTATCTTTTTTCTTTTTAGATTGAGGTCGCTCACCAGAGGGGGGAAACGCTGATAATAATGCTGATGTTCCTTCACCTCCCCTTGACCCTTCCTGCTTTGGGGTTACTTACACATCTAATTCTAGTTGTTTAGATTGTGATAGGTCTGCCAGAGCAGCTACTCCTTGGTGCCTTCGTTTTCTGGACATTTAAGAAGCAAGTAAAACCAAACCTAAAAGCCCCAATATTACAAAACCAAATTCTCAATATTTATACAAAAGAGACAAAATCATTCAATAAAATTTACATACACAGCCCTCTTCATGGCCTCTCGCCACACAGCCGAGGGCGGGGCTGATCTATTAACCCCCCTAGTTCGGGAGTGCGGGCAATCTTAGTCTCGAGGATCTGGGTTACCTCCAATTCTCCAGACAAAAGTTCCACAAACGGGGTTCCAGCCTCCCAGAGAAAAATTCGGACCACCAGAAGGGGCTCCAATGCAGGCAAAGGCCTGAGCACGGCTACACAATCAGGCGGGACAGGCAGCAAGCAAGCAACAAGGTCCCTCAATAGCTTAAGCACACAAAGGCAGGACAATGGCTCCCAAATGGGCCAGTTCTCCTCACTCAACCTTCAGCGGCAGAGGGTGGCCACTTCCATTGCTTCCACCCGCTAACGGCCTACCAACGGTCTTCACCCTTTGGCAGCACCCTTTGGCCGCCGCCCCGAGGCCACCACCCTCAGGGCTGCCCCCTCTTTAAAATAGTACCTGGGGAAGGGAGTAGACAGACCCACAGGTGTAGGCAATCCTCCTGTCCAGCAGAAGTCTTTCTCCACTATGTGAATTTGAACTGTATTTCTCCTCCCCCCCTCTCTCTCCTTCCATACCTTTGAGGCTCACTCTGTGCGCCTCTACTCCCCCCTCCATCTACGTGTTGCTGTCATCTACCGTCCCTCTGGTCCTCTCTCTTCCTTTCTTTCTGACTTTGAGTCCTGGCTCACTTTCTTCCTCTCTGTTGATATCCCCACTCTCATCCTTGGTGACTTCAACATTCATGTTGATGACCCATCTCAGCCCTCAGTCTCTCGCTTCCTCTCCCTAGCCTCCTCCTTCAACCTCCACCTTTGGACCAACTCCCCCACCCATACTAATGGCCATTCTCTTGATCTTGTCCTCTCTAGAAACTGCTCTGTCGCTGATCTCTCCTTCGATCCTCATCCTATATCAGACCACTTCCTTGCCTCTTTCAACATTTCCCACTGTCCCCCCTCCTCTTCCCCTTCTCTACGCCCCTTCCGTGACCTTCAAGCTATTGATCCCCTGGACTTTGCCTCCTCTCTCTCTCCCCTTCTTCCTACAGTCTTCTCTTCCTCCTCCCCTGACTCCGCTGTCTCTGCTCTCAACGCCTCTCTCTCCTCCACACTTGACTCCCATGCCCCTCTCTCTTCCCGCCCTGCCTTCTCCCACAACCCCCGTCCTTGGCTCACCCCTAGTATCCGCCACCTCCGTTCTTGCACTCGTGCTGCTGAACGACTCTGGCGCAAATCCCATTCTCACGCTGACTTCCTTCACTTCAAATTCTGTCTCTCCACCCTTACTTCTGCTATCTCCCTTGCTAGACAACACTACTATGCCTCCCGCATTGAGTCCTGTTCTCGGGACCCTCGCCGCCTGTTCTCTACCTTTGACTCCCTCCTCAAGCCTCCCTGTCCTCCCCCTCCTTCTTCCCTTTCTGCTCAGGATCTTGCCTCCTTCTTCACCTCCAAGATAGACAAGATCCGCCTCGACATCGCTTCCCACTCCTCTCTTCCCACTCCCACCCCTCTCCCTCCTCCCCCTCCTTCTCTCATGTCCTCCTTCTCCCCTGCCTCCCTTAAGGAAATCTCCTCTCTGCTCTCCTCCTCCAACCCTTCCACTTGCCCCCTTGATCCCATTCCTTCCCGCCTCCTCACCTCCATTACTCCCACTGTCGCCCCTTCCTTCCTGCACATCATCAACCTCTCCCTCTCTACTGGCTCTTTCCCTTCTGCCTTCAAACATGCCACAGTCTCTCCTATTCTCAAAAAGTCCACTCTTGACCCCTCTGACCCTTCTAGCTATCGTCCTGTCTCACTCCTTCCTTTTGCTTCCAAGCTGCTTGAACGTGTTGTCTACTCCCGCTGCCTTGACTTCCTATCCTCCAACTCCTCCCTTGACCCCCTCCAATCTGGCTTCCGCCCCCTTCATTCTACTGAAACTGCTCTCGCTAAGATCACCAACGATCTTCTGGTGGCTAAATCTAAACGTCTCTATTCCATTCTTGTCCTCCTTGATCTCTCTGCTGCCTTCGATACTGTTGACCACTCACTCTTGCTGGATTCCCTTCACTCCCTTGGCTTTTGTGGCTCTGTCCATAACTGGTTCTCCTCCTACCTCTCTGACCGCTCCTTTAATGTGTCTCTCTCCAACTCCGCCTCCTCCTCCTTCCCCCTCTCAGTTGGTGTTCCTCAAGGCTCTGTTCTTGGCCCTCTCCTCTTCTCGATCTATACCTCATCCTTAGGCAAACTCATTGCCTCCCATGGCTTCCAATACCACCTCTATGCTGATGACACTCAACTCTATCTCTCTACTCCCTCTCTCTCTCCCTCTGTTCAAGCTCGTCTCATCAACTGTCTCTCTGACATCTCTACCTGGATGTCTCAACGTCAACTCAAACTCAACATGGCTAAAACTGAACTCCTTATCTTCCCCCCTCATCCTTCCTCTCCTTCCTCACTGTCAATAACTATTGATGGAGTCACCATCCTGCCTGTCCCCCAAGCCCGTAGCCTAGGCTTCATCTTTGACTCAGCCCTTTCTTTTAAACCCTACATTGACTCTGTTGCTAAATCCTGTCGCTTCTCCCTCCATAACATTGCTAAGATTCGCCCTTTTCTCTCTGTCTCGTCTGCCAAAACTCTTGTTCATGCTCTGGTCATCTCTCGCCTCGATTACTGTAACCTCCTTCTCACTGGCCTTCCCCGGTCTCACCTTTCTCCCCTCATCTCTGTCCAAAACTCTGCTGCCAGGGTCATCTACCTCGCCAGTCGCTTCGACCATGTGCAGCCCCTCCTCTCTTCGCTTCACTGGCTTCCCCTTCCTGAACGAATCCTGCACAAGCTCCTAGTCTTCACCTATAAAGCTCTTCACAACCTTGCTCCCCCCTACCTCTCTGCACTTATCGCCCTCCATACTCCAGCCCGTGCACTTCGCTCCTCCTCTGTCCCTTCTCTCACCCTTCCACGCCTTCCCTGCTCCCCTAAGCGCCTTCGTCCCTTCTCACTTGCTGCCCCCCATGCCTGGAACTCCCTCCCTGTCCACATCCGCCTTGCCCCCTCCCTTCATACCTTCAAATCTCTCCTTAAAACTCACCTCTTTCGCTCTGCTCTGTCTGACTCTTTATCCTGCTGAGCCACTATTCCTATACCTACGATCGGTTTACCCTTATCCTTGCAACATGGACCTGCCTGCTGTCATTCTCATCGTAACCAAGCCAAGTACGTGCACTTGAGACCTCGCATCTTCATGAATGTTAGACCCCTTGTCTCTCCCTCTGTTCCCCTTCCTAAGTCTCTCCCCCAGCTCCTGTCTCTCAGATTGTAAGCCCTAGGGGCAGGGACCGTGTCTATTTTATTACTTTGTA
The DNA here is from genome assembly GCA_003113815.1 of Sphenodon punctatus. Lineage (NCBI taxonomy): Eukaryota > Metazoa > Chordata > Lepidosauria > Sphenodontia > Sphenodontidae > Sphenodon > Sphenodon punctatus. The sequence goes on along the minus strand of QEPC01005014.1, from coordinate 647,524 downwards.
AAGAGCCAGGTACACTGCTGGCGCTATATAAATGTTTGTTAATAATAATAATAACTGTAAGGAAACAAATATGCTCTTGTTTTAAAAGTCTGCACATAAATGTAATCTCGCAAGTAGCTCTCATTTATACAAAGGATAAAAGATGCCTTTCACCCTTACTAACTTTAACATGTTTTCATTTTGTTTATTGCAGTCAAGTCTACATATCTGGTTACCTTATCACAAAATTTCACCTCCCTAGCTTTACAAATACATTTTTACAAGCATTTCAACTAATGAAACCATCACAAAAAAAATGGGGGTAGGGTTTTAAAAAGTTGTGGTTATACGCATAAAGCTACAAGTGCTGTAACGCTATTGCCCATCTCTAGGGGTATAGACCTTCGCAAATATCACTATCAGCATTTGTTCCCCAAGATGATACCAATGGCCAAAATGATGGAGCCTGGCTCAAGGACTACACCAAACGTGCCCCTGGCTGGAGAGCCATCCCACCACCCGCATGGCCCATAGGGGTGTGCATGTCATTTACATTATTACAATAACGATAATGAAAATTGTTGTTTCCATTTTTGTTATTGCAATAACGAAAACGACAACCGAGAATACCAAAAATGACAACCGAATAACAATACTGATATTGATACCAAAACTGATATAAAAAATGATAACAAAAATGATAACAAGAAACAAAAATGACAATGTCGTTGTCATTGTTGCTATTATTAGTGCTGTGGCAGTTGGGTTTTGGAGGGAAAATGTAGAGAGGGGAGGAGGGAACAGACATCTCCGAGTTGTAACAGGGTTGAACTCTTGAACTGTGCCTGTGTTGGGAGGGGCAAGTAGCTCAGCAGTTTCTGACGGATATATCCCTGGCCAATGAGCAGCACAAGCAGGCCTCAGCAGTCTCATGGGACTCTGTAATTGCTCAGTGCCTACTGCCTCTGACAACCAATCAGAGGGGCTCTGGGGGAGGGCACTGCAACCCTTTATAATGGGAGGGCCAGGTTTTTTCTCTCCGTTATGTGACAGAGCTCTGCTTGTCAGGTTGTGTTTACAGAACTGTGGTGCTTGCACATAAAAATCCTCCCTAGCCCACATTGTATTATTTTATTTATTTATTTAGTATTCCCACCAATACCTTTCATTCCACGTACCCTTCATTTTACCTTCTCCCTTTCCCTGCCCTTCTCTCCCCTGTACATTATATAGAGATAGGTAGTATAAATTAGATATAGATATATATTATAGACATATTGATTAGATTAGAATAGTTATATAGATAATTTATTAGATAATAGATAGTTTTCCTTTCCCCTTCCCCTGTCTCCCTTAGATTTAGATAAATATTAGTTATGCACAGGAATCAATAATGATACTGATACCAAAAATAAAATCTTTGTTTGAAATGGTACCGATATCAATAATGATATCAACAATGATAATAAATATCGATACCGATAACAAAAACGATACCAATATCGATATCGATAACAAAAATGATATTAAAATGATAACAAAAATGATATAAAAACAATAACAAAAATGATAACAAAAACAATAACGACAACAAAAACAACATTGTCATTAACGATAATGAAAATGACATTTTTGAGTAACAAAAAAAAACAACGAAAAAGACATGGGGGCCTGGTGCACACCCCATATGTCCTGGATAGGATGGGGAGCTAAACAAGCATGCAGGCAGCCATGCTCACCCTGATCCAAGTGCCCTGCTGCCTGGCATGATGGATAGCAATGGTAGCCCTGCCCCAACGCAGATATGGTGGGACTGAATGCATGGGCTAGCCCGCGTTGGTGGTCCTTAGCCTGGACTCTGTCATCAGAGATTTTCCAAGGAGACAGCCTGGGCTAGTTGCCTACCCACCCTGGGGCAGTCCCAGGCTAACATCTGGTGTGTGCATAAACAGCTGGTGGATCCTGGGCCAAAGCATAGTTAGATGCTCCCAAAAAAGGAGAACAAGATTCTGTTCAATTCTGTGGGCATTTTCTCAGGCTTATAAATGAGAACTATGTTATCAAAGCAAAACAGAATTCACACTAGGGACCTAACTTTTCAGTTGCATGTCATGGTTTCTGACCTATGAGTAAGATTGTGTTACAGACAGTACAGAAACAGTCTTAATGAGTAATATTGCAGATTTTAGAATCCCAGGCTGAGAACTATAGATGCTGAAGAACTAACAACTTCTGGGGTGAAATCTAGGATGCGAGGTTAAAACACAATTAGAAACTTTATGATACATAAGTGAGGGAAAGGGCAAACACATACTTTCTTGCATGGGTCAACACTTGCCTGACACAGAGAGGCCAAAGCAAACAACAATAGCTGGGGTCAAGTTACACAGTGCCATACAGAACAGAACATCTGTGTAAGAGCAGAACAGCTGTTAGAAGTTGTGGAATGTTGTCTAATGAGTTCCATTGAAAGGGTTCCAGTTTTTAGCACTTGGCCCAGCCACTTTGCTGATTTAATTGCTTTCTGCATGATGCAGACAAGGAAGATTTTAAATGACCACACTATACCATTCCGAACTTGTTCTTAGCTGATTTGCTGGGATGATGCCATCACCATAATCAGTCCAGTTTCTGTGGCTAAATGACCACTCTTGTGACTCTTAATATTAGAGTATTAAATTCCCGGATGTAAAGAAAAGTTCCCAGATGTCTAAAGGATTAGAACGTTCTACCTGTACAGATGGTTAAAATGACAGTTGTATAAAATTCTTCATTTAGAACTAGGGCTGTGCCGAGTTCCAAGTTTCTGGGTACCCAGACCGGGTACTATGTCAGAATTTGGAACTCAGCCCAAGTACCCAGAATTTGGAATACCGTAATCCCCGGAACTTGGAATTGCAACTGCGTGCAGAAGTTTAAAAAAAGCCAGCAGTAGTGTACCCACATCATGGCCCACCATCAGCAGTGAGTGCATGCACTTTAAAATCATTATGCCAACCAAGGAGTGTACAGAAAAGCAAGCTAGCAAGAGTGGGACATTCACTTAAGAACACCCCCACAAAAGTGCAACTGCATTCAGAAATCCCACCAAAAGCCAGCAGACATAATTATAACACCAGCAAGAAAGAAACCAGACATTCACCCACCCACCCCAGTGGCACACACTTATTTTTTTAAAAGGCATGGCATTGGTGTGGCACTGGTAACTTGAACAGCCCAGGCAAGGGGAAGTGAAACCAGGCAGAGAGATCCCTGTCTGACCTCATGGAGGTGCCAAGCAGCAGGCAGCAGCACCAGTTACACTTTACAGTTAGGCTTGGCTCTGCCATGCCATAGCCTTGGTAAGAAAGAAGGCAACAACCACCCGACAAAAGTGCAACTGCATTCAGAAATCCCACCAAAAGCCATCCAGCCCAGCAGAAATAATTATAATGATGGGGCAGCGTTGGCCTTTTTGCTGTCTTGTGGCAGCAGAAATCTGGCAGCGCAAGCCAAGAGGCTGGGGAGCTCACACGCTGGAAACGTAGGAGGGATAGCAATAAACCCCTGCGTACCTATCTGCACAGGGAGAGTCACTCACCAGGCCATCCTCTCAGCACCCAGGCCCTTGACTTTATAAGTCAGTCCCTAAACACTGCAATATTAGCCCTTGCCCCCATCTTCCCAGACTCCATTCCAACTCTTCCCCTTTCTCCCACCCAGGCCTTTAATCCCCAGCCCTTCCCCTACCTGTTTCCAATNCATTTTACCTTCTCCCTTTCCCTGCCCTTCTCCCCCCTGTACATTATATAGAGATAGGTAGTATAGATTAGATATAGATATATATTATAGACATATAGATTAGATTAGAATAGTTATATAGATAATTGATTAGATAATAGATAGTTTTCCTTTCCCCTTCCCCTGTCTCCCTTAGATTTAGATAAATATTAGTTATGCACAGGAATCAATAATGATACTGATACCAAAAATAAAATCTTTGTTTGAAATGGTACCGATATCAATAATGATATCAACAATGATAATAAATATCGATACCGATAACAAAAACGATACCAATATCGATATCGATAACAAAAATGATATTAAAATGATAACAAAAATGATATAAAAACAATAACAAAAATGATAACAAAAACAATAACGACAACAAAAACAACATTGTCATTAACGATAATGAAAATGACATTTTTGAGTAACAAAAAAAAACAACGAAAAAGACATGGGGGCCTGGTGCACACCCCATATGTCCTGGATAGGATGGGGAGCTAAACAAGCATGCAGGCAGCCATGCTCACCCTGATCCAAGTGCCCTGCTGCCTGGCATGATGGATAGCAATGGTAGCCCTGCCCCAACGCAGATATGGTGGGACTGAATGCATGGGCTAGCCCGCGTTGGTGGTCCTTAGCCTGGACTCTGTCATCAGAGATTTTCCAAGGAGACAGCCTGGGCTAGTTGCCTACCCACCCTGGGGCAGTCCCAGGCTAACATCTGGTGTGTGCATAAACAGCTGGTGGATCCTGGGCCAAAGCATAGTTAGATGCTCCCAAAAAAGGAGAACAAGATTCTGTTCAATTCTGTGGGCATTTTCTCAGGCTTATAAATGAGAACTATGTTATCAAAGCAAAACAGAATTCACACTAGGGACCTAACTTTTCAGTTGCATGTCATGGTTTCTGACCTATGAGTAAGATTGTGTTACAGACAGTACAGAAACAGTCTTAATGAGTAATATTGCAGATTTTAGAATCCCAGGCTGAGAACTATAGATGCTGAAGAACTAACAACTTCTGGGGTGAAATCTAGGATGCGAGGTTAAAACACAATTAGAAACTTTATGATACATAAGTGAGGGAAAGGGCAAACACATACTTTCTTGCATGGGTCAACACTTGCCTGACACAGAGAGGCCAAAGCAAACAACAATAGCTGGGGTCAAGTTACACAGTGCCATACAGAACAGAACATCTGTGTAAGAGCAGAACAGCTGTTAGAAGTTGTGGAATGTTGTCTAATGAGTTCCATTGAAAGGGTTCCAGTTTTTAGCACTTGGCCCAGCCACTTTGCTGATTTAATTGCTTTCTGCATGATGCAGACAAGGAAGATTTTAAATGACCACACTATACCATTCCGAACTTGTTCTTAGCTGATTTGCTGGGATGATGCCATCACCATAATCAGTCCAGTTTCTGTGGCTAAATGACCACTCTTGTGACTCTTAATATTAGAGTATTAAATTCCCGGATGTAAAGAAAAGTTCCCAGATGTCTAAAGGATTAGAACGTTCTACCTGTACAGATGGTTAAAATGACAGTTGTATAAAATTCTTCATTTAGAACTAGGGCTGTGCCGAGTTCCAAGTTTCTGGGTACCCAGACCGGGTACTATGTCAGAATTTGGAACTCAGCCCAAGTACCCAGAATTTGGAATACCGTAATCCCCGGAACTTGGAATTGCAACTGCGTGCAGAAGTTTAAAAAAAGCCAGCAGTAGTGTACCCACATCATGGCCCACCATCAGCAGTGAGTGCATGCACTTTAAAATCATTATGCCAACCAAGGAGTGTACAGAAAAGCAAGCTAGCAAGAGTGGGACATTCACTTAAGAACACCCCCACAAAAGTGCAACTGCATTCAGAAATCCCACCAAAAGCCAGCAGACATAATTATAACACCAGCAAGAAAGAAACCAGACATTCACCCACCCACCCCAGTGGCACACACTTATTTTTTTAAAAGGCATGGCATTGGTGTGGCACTGGTAACTTGAACAGCCCAGGCAAGGGGAAGTGAAACCAGGCAGAGAGATCCCTGTCTGACCTCATGGAGGTGCCAAGCAGCAGGCAGCAGCACCAGTTACACTTTACAGTTAGGCTTGGCTCTGCCATGCCATAGCCTTGGTAAGAAAGAAGGCAACAACCACCCGACAAAAGTGCAACTGCATTCAGAAATCCCACCAAAAGCCATCCAGCCCAGCAGAAATAATTATAATGATGGGGCAGCGTTGGCCTTTTTGCTGTCTTGTGGCAGCAGAAATCTGGCAGCGCAAGCCAAGAGGCTGGGGAGCTCACACGCTGGAAACGTAGGAGGGATAGCAATAAACCCCTGCGTACCTATCTGCACAGGGAGAGTCACTCACCAGGCCATCCTCTCAGCACCCAGGCCCTTGACTTTATAAGTCAGTCCCTAAACACTGCAATATTAGCCCTTGCCCCCATCTTCCCAGACTCCATTCCAACTCTTCCCCTTTCTCCCACCCAGGCCTTTAATCCCCAGCCCTTCCCCTACCTGTTTCCAATGCCCACCTTGCTCTACCTCCAGAATCCATCCTCCCAACCCTCAGCCATTCCTTGCCTTGGGCTCCAGTCCCTCCCCACCCAGCTCCAGTCTCCAACCCCACCTGTGCTTAGAACCACCAGACTCTACCTCCAAGTCTCTCCCTACTGATCCCAGGGTTGCTAGACCCAAATGCCCCAAATTGTGAGTCTGACTTAGGCCGCTTTTAGATGAGCAGCGCTCTGTTGCGCATCGCCATGGCGCATATTTTGAAACCTCCGCCTGATCTAATTAGACGAGACGGAAGTGGCTTAATATGCGCATATTATGGCGGTGGTGCATTTTTAAAGTCCACGAATTAAATACCTCACAATCGAGGTATTTAATTTGCGGACTTTAAAAATGCGCCACCACCGTAATATGCGCATATTAAGGCACTTCCGTCTCATCTAATTAGATCAGGCAGAGGTTTCAAAATATGTGCCATGGTGATGCGAAACGGAGTGCCGCTCGTCTAAAAGAGCCCTTAGAAATCAAGAGGTTTTTGTTTTGTTTTGTTTTAAATAACCAATCTGGAGTTCTTTTTATTTGCCTTCTGGACTGAGCATTTAGTCACCTTTGCAAGCTCTTCTCTGCAACCTAAGGACAAGCAACTTGCCTTGTAA
>QEPC01005014.1:615345-628206 GCA_003113815.1 Sphenodon punctatus | reverse complement strand
TCCCTGCTACATTTGGCCTTCCAGTGACCTGACAGAAGACCATGTTTTAGCCACCCGAACACAACCGAACGCGATTCGAATTGAACGAACTGTTCGGCCATTTCGTAGTTCGGTGTTCGGTTCCGTGCGGTGTGTTCGGCCATTTCGTAGTTCGGTGTTCGGTTCCGTTCGGTGTGTTCGCTATTTCGGTGTTCGGTGTTCGGTCCGTTCGGTGCGTTCGTGTTCGTGTTCGTGTTCGGTTGTCCGAACAGGCCGAGTTCGGGCCAAACACCGAACTACCGAACCGCGTTCGCCCATCCCTACTATCCTCTAAGAATTTATCTAGTTTCTATTTGAAGCTAGTTATGGTGCTAACTTTCACAGCCTCCTGTGGCAATGAGTTCCACAACTGTATTGCCCGCTGAGTGAAAAAGTACTTCCTTATGTTTGTTTTAAATCTGCTGCCATGTGTCCCCTTGTTCGCTTATTGTGAGAAATGGCAAACAGTTCCCTATTTATTTTTTCCACACTACTCATGATTTTATAAACTTCTGTCATAGCCCCCATTAATTGTCTCTTCTCCAAGCTAAACAGTCCTAACCTGTTGAGCCTCTCCCTCAGATGGAAGTTGATCCTTCCATTCTATCATTCTGGCTGCTTTTCTCTGAACCATTTCCAAATATCTTTCATGAGATGTGGCAACCAGAACTGCACACAATATTCAAGGTGGGCTTGTACCAAAGATTTATACAGCCGCTTATGATATTTTCCCTTTTATTTTCTATTCCTTTTGCAATAATACCTAGCATTCGGTTTGCCTTTTTGACTGCTGCTACACATTGAGCCAGTGTCTTCAAGGAACTATCCACAATGGCTCCAAGATCATCCTCCTGAGTGGTTGCACCCAGATTAGAATCTAGTATCATGTATGTAAAGTGAAGATTATTTTTCCCTATGTGCATCACCTTCCACTTATTAACACTGAATTTCATTTGCCATTTTATTGCCCATTCCCCATGTCCCTCTGTATTTCCTCACAGGGTAAAAACAAAAGTGCAGGTGTGTGGTGGCTCCCTGGCCCAGGATGGAAAACTGCGGCCTCCACTCCCCGGCTCAGTTAGTGGTACAAAAGAAACATGCCTGCAACCCGGGTGGCCGGATGACAGAGAATGTGTTGAAGGACAGAGGATGTTACTGGAATGACAAGGAGGAATGGCAGAGAGAGATCAGGAATGACAAGGGGTTGGATCAAGCCCTGACCATTCCAGTTGCTCCTGGTGGTCTCGCTGCTGTGATCCCAACCAGTCCCATGCCCTCTTCTTGACTCCTTTCCTGTCTTTTGATCTTGGCTCTCTCTCCACCCCAACACCCACAAAAATCTTGGACCCCTTTTTGGCATTCAACCCCCTCCCTACCCTTTTTAGAGATGTTGCTCCATTGTATTGCTTTACTGCCCAGTAAGCGTTATTGCCATTAATAGAGCTCCATTATTTCCAATTGGCATTCATTTTGCATTCATTGTTTCCAATAGGCAATCCTTCTTCTTTTTAGCATGTCTTACTAAAGCATACACTGTATGTCTTGGAGCATACACTCTATGCTCTGGGTGCATGCAAGGTGGGGGAGGGGTGTGTGTAGCCCAAAGCCACAAGAGCAGGCAATGCAGCTTGCCTTCTCTTCTTCTTAGCAAGTTGCAGTGAGTTTATTTTCCTTTTTGTGATCTTCTCAAAAGCCCAGTAATCCTTTCTGGGCTACAAACAGCAAGGCAGGCACAATTTTTACCAGGTGCCTAGTGTAACTTCAGACTAAATATTGGGAGGATGCTGGATCGGCCCCTGAACTAAAAATGTTCTCACAAAGAAGCCTCCAACAAAATTGAAATCAGTAGTCCAGAGGTTTCACATTCTCTGTCTATTCTGTTGTCAATGGTGGATCAAAATAATGGCAAAAAATCCAAATTTATGCTTAGTGGCCAACCAAAAACAGACATCTGTTTAGAAATCACAAACTGGGCAATTCAGCATCAGCGCCTTTCTGCCTCAGATCTTCTCTGCTTTCTCCTGGTAGTGTCTCCTTTCCCTAAGACACCCAAATGGCATGCCTCAGTTTCCCCAATCTTTGAAGGCAGTCCTCTGCTGTTTAAAGTTTTAAATAATGCAGGAAGAAGCTACACCATTGATTTGCACAGGACAGTTTAGTGCAGGAAAAGATAATAAAGTGTTTGGAACACAAATCATACGAGGAGAAGTTGAAGTATTTGGGTATGTTTAGTTTGGAGAAGACTAAGGGGGGATATGATAGTCTACAAATATTTGGAAGGCTGCCATAAAGCTGGAAAACTATTGTTCTCTCTTGCTCTGGAGGGCAGGACAAGACCCAAGAGGTACAAGCTGCAGAAGGTGAGATTTAAACTGAACATCAGGCAAAACGTCCTGAAGACTTCAGAGCACTGATGTAATATGCTCCCTGCAACACATCCCTGAAAGGTCCAACCTGCAGTATTCTGCACCAACTGCAACTTCCAAACAATCACCAAGGGTAGCCCCACATAGAACGCTTTGCATTCATTTAGCCTCAAGGTGATGATAGTGTGGATGACAGTGGCCAGATCTGAGTCAGAAAGAAAAGGCTGCAGCCTCTTCACCAGATGGAGTGAGAAGCAGTCCTGGCCACCACCACAACTTGATGATCCAGGTGCTGTGTAGGATCCAGAAATACTCCAAGGCTGTGAAACAAATGGACCAGAGTGGGCTGGATCCCGTCAATAACAAGAGTCCAAATCCACTTCAAGTCACAAGACTGGCCAACCATCATCACCTCAAGTCTTGTCAGGATTCAGTTTCAATCAGTTCACCTTCATCCTGGTCCCAACTCGGGCCAGGCACCGGGTAAGCACGGAGACTGCAGGGCCTAGATCAGATGAAAAAGAGAGGTAGAGCTGGGTGTCATCGGCATATTAATGACACTTCACCCCAAAACTCTGAATGATCTTGCCCAGTGGCCTCAAATACATATTGAAAAGAAGGGAGACAGAATAGAACCCTGTGGGACCCCACAGAGGAGGTCACGTGGGGACACGGAGCAATAGCCCATCACCACCCCTGACAGAAATGAACAGAACCACTCAAGAGCAGCACCATGGTCCCACAGGGTGATTTCAGAAGTGACGCGTTCCAATTCACCACAGTGAATCCCACCCCGGTGTGAACAGATTCACCGTGGGCTGTGGTGACACATGCAGCCCCAACAGAAGTGACAGGATCGTGACCACCGCCCGGGAGCAATCAGAGAGAACATAGGCCGTGGGAACACAACAGACATGCAGTGGAGACGTGGACCACGGTTCAAGCCCCAGAATGCACCGCGGCTGGGGTAATTTCCTTCCACCGTGGCTGCGGGTTTCCGTTCAGAAGTTTCTTTTCATTCACCCCTGCCGTGGTGACCATTCACCACACTTCTGGACTTCCTCCCACCCCGAGCTCACGAAGCATGGTTAGCTTCACCCTGGGCTGTGTTTGACTGTGGTGAACATCTGGATGCGAGCAAACAGACATGCACGGTGCTTTCACACACACCCCGCATTTGACTGAGGTTGACTGTGGTGGACATTCACCATGTCACTTCTGAAATCACATACAGTCATGTCAAGTACACCTCATGATCAACAATATCAAAGGTTACTAAAACATCTAACAAAATCAAAAGAAAAGATTTTTCTTTATCGATCTCCGGGTGCAGATCATTGACCAAGCCCACAAATGTAGGGTGTTTTCAGACATGACGGGGCGGCTTTGCCCCGTCCCAAAAACAACCCAGAGATTCCCCGCCAGGATCACCTAGGCATGGCAAACAGACATGCCGGGGATCCCGGCAGGGAATTATGGAGGGGCGGGGCCGCGCGGCGCAATATGCGGCCGCATGGTCCCGCCCCCTCCACGCTGCCTTGCCGCCCGCCCTCTGGGGAGACGGGTGGGCGGCGAGGCCAATGCCGCCGCAGCATCTGGCCGAGTTCACCACGGCCCAGAATCCCGCCGGGGATTCCGGGCCGTGATAGCTGACCAGACGTTACTTTTTGTTTATGCCGGCCTGCAATCACTTTCTCCACGCTTCAGCCGATTTTCGCGCTGGTAGCCCAGAAACGTGGTTGAAATTGACCCCATGTGGGTATTCAGTGTGGCGAACATCTGGCGGCCGCCGAACAGACGTGCAGGGCACAGTGACCACATGTAGGTATTCAGCGTGGTTCACTGTGATCTCGTCACGTCTGAAAACACCCCATAGCCTCTGTGCCATACCCAGGATGAAAACCCGATTGAAACTGTCCAGGAATTTGATAGCATCAAGATGAGCCTGGTGCTTCTAGACAAACACCCATTCAATAACCTTCCCTAAAAAGGTACGGTTAGAGACAGGTCACTAGCTGGCCGGGGAGTCAGTGTCCAAAGATGGTTTCTTAACCAAGGACCAGACAACCACAGTTTTAAGGGCATCCAGCACTCTGCCCTCCTGAAGGCTTGACTTCTGGAAGTTCCCCAGAAGGCCTAGTAGCGTGCTGAAGCTGGCAGCCACAGCAGCCAGTGCTGAAGCTTCTGGACCGCCGCCACCGCCACCACCGCCACCACCACCCAGAGCTCAAGGAAGGTAGGCAATGGCATTACCCTGTGTGGGGAGGTAGGGTGATCCCTGGGGTGGGTGGGGTTAAATCACCCCCCACCCCAGGGATCAGTAGTACCGGTACTTACCTGCTGCTGGTGCTGGCTCTGGGTCGCCAGCGGTGGCCCGGAGCCCGCACTAGGGACTTAGGGGAAATTTTTGTTGTTGTTTAAATCCAGGCTGGGCAGGGTGGGTGGGGGTGTCCCCCCTTCCACCCGCACAGTCTGGGAGTGGGAGGTTTTTGTTTTTTCCCATTGATTTCAATGGGGACAGTTCCCCATTGAAATCAATGTAAAAGATCTGGTACCGGTAAACCGGTATTAATCTGGGAAGCCGGTTTTTTTAAATCCGGTAACCGGTAAAACCGATACCCGGTATTTGCCCTGATGTCCCACCCCTACTGATTAGTATCAAGGTATAGGGGGCCAAAGGTGAAAAAAACTTCACAAATAAATTCAGCGCTTGCTGTATTGATAAGCCCAGCCAGCAAGGCTGTACAACATGTCCAGAGAATTGGATCTCAGACAAGTTAGCAAGAGTTGCTCAGGTGAGGAGTATAATCGATTTGAAATCCAGGGGGTCAAATACAAGGCTCTCCAATGTGCAGTGAGAGGACAGACAAACATCGCGTGAGGTAGATACTCTATATGGCCCAGATTACAGGGACAGTCTTTGAGTTGGTCTAATGCTTCTTTTTGGCCTAAAACTTCTCCTGACACCCTGGTTTTTTTTAACCCTTCGATAAAGCTCAGAGTTAGAACTGTCAGAGTCACTGAAGAGTGGTGGCTGAGTACTTCGGACCCCTCTCTAAGGTTCAACTCACCATCAGAGCTTTCTGGGCTAAAGGCTTCACTCTCAATATCACTGGGATTTACATCATTTTGACTTGACTTAGGGTCTGGAGTTCTGGATGGTCTGTTTCTTAGCTTCCTAGCTGGTAGCTCCCTTTTACTAGGCTGTTCCTTTGGGAACAAAACTTCACCAACTGGTAGCAAATGGTTTCTATGAACTACTTTATTCTTCCCCCCATCACCCTCTAGCTGGATTTTGTAAATAGGCAAACCATCAAATTTCTCCTTAACAACATATGGATCAGACCTCCACCTGTCAGCAAGTTTGGGTTTACCAGGCAACCCCCAGTTAGCCAGTACAACTCTGTCACCAGTGTTAAAAGTTTGTCCCTTCACCTTTTGGACATACCTGTTTGTTTCTGTGTCCCTGCTTGTCCGCCATCAACCTGGCTAGGTCATAGATTGGTCAACCTGGATTGACGGCAGTAGGGGAGGAGTGCGGGGGGATGGAGGTCCCGTCTGCTCCATCTTTGTGGGGTGAGTTTCAGGAAGTGACGCCGGCCGATGCGGCGGATGTCCTGGGGTCTGTGAGGGCCACGTGTTGTGAACTGGATCCGTGCCCGTCCTGGTTAATAAAAGCTTCCAGGGAGACGTTGGGGATGGTGCTGGCGAGGGTAGTGAACGCGTCCTTTCGGCAGGGGAGGTTGCCGCCCTGCCTTAAAGAGGCTGTGGTGCGCCCCCTGCTGAAGAAACCATCTTTGGACGTGGATGCGCTCGCCAGCTACCGACCTGTCTCTAACCTTCCCTTTTTAGGGAAGGTTATTGAGCGGGCAGTGGCGCTCCAGCTCCAGGTTCATCTGGATAACATCGGGCTCCTTGACCCTTTTCAATCTGGGTTCCGCCCCGGCTATGGCACCGAGACGGCGTTGGTGGCCTTGGTAGACGACCTCCGCCGGGAGATGGACGCAGGATGTTCGACATTTCTCATCCTGCTAGATCTCTCGGCCGCTTTTGACACCGTGGACCATGGGCTGCTGTTGAGACGGCTGCGTGACCTGGGGGGTCTGGGCGGGACTGTTCTTGAATGGTTCCGCTCATTCCTCTCGGGGAGGAGCCAACGGGTGGTGCTGGGGGAGGAAACATCGTGCCCCCGCGCTTTACCGTGTGGCGTTCCGCAGGGATCGATCTTGTCTCCGCTGTTGTTTAATATCTATATGCAGCCCTTGGGGGAGGTCGTGAGAGGGTTCGGGGTGCGTTGTCACCAGTATGCTGATGATACTCAGCTGTACCTCTCCTTTTCTACTGACCCAGACCCTGCTATCTCGTTGCTATCCCAATGTTTGGAGGCCGTGGCGGATTGGATGCGGCTGAGCAGACTGAAGCTCAACCCAGATAAGACGGAGGTGATGGTGGTGGGGAGGGCGAAGGGGGTGGTGGCCCCCCTAGTTGGGGGGGTTCGCCCTCCTGTAGCTCAGCAGGTTCGGAGTCTGGGGGTAGTATTGGACGCAGACCTGCGTCTGGAGCGGCAGGTGGAGGCAGTCGCTAAGGCTGCCTTCCGCCAGCTTTATCTTGTGCGTAGGCTGCGTCCGTATGTCTCTGGCCCGGACCTGGCCTCCCTCATCCATGCCTTTGTCACCTCGAGGCTCGACTACTGCAACGCGCTCTACGTGGGGCTTCCCTTGTTCTTGGCTCGGAGGCTGCAGCTGGTGCAGAATGCGGCGGCTCGTCTTCTTACGGGGACGGGTCGCCGGGAGCACATTACACCGGTGCTCCGAGCTCTGCACTGGCTGCCGATAGTGTGCCGGGCCAAGTTCAAGGTCCTGGTGATGATCTATAAAGCCCTACACGGTCTCGGCCCCTCATACCTTAGGGACCGCCTCGCCCTTCGTGCCCCAGAGCGGCTCCTGCGGTCTGCCGGGGGTGCCTTCCTGGAGGTCCCCCGTGTTAAGCGGGGGGCCACGATGGAGAGGGCATTCTCGGTGGTGGGACCGCGGCTGTGGAACTCCCTTCCGGAGGAAGCTCGCCTGGCCCCTAGCCTTTTAACATTTCGGCGAAACTGTAAGACCTGGCTGTTTGCCCAGGCCTTTGGGAGGGAGGGTGGGTAGGGAGATTTTAGTCCCCCACCTATTGGTTTTGTGGCCCTGTTAATATTTTAAATATGTATGGTTGTTTTAAATTGATTTTATTGTATTTTTATTATTGTGCTTTAACTGATGGAAGCCACCCCGAGCTGCGTGGCAGGAGGGGCGGGGTAAAAATTGATAAAATAAATAATAAATAATAAATAATAATAGACCTGCTGTACTCTGCTTTTTAGATTGTCCACATGCTTCCCAAAAGTCTGAGGCAATGAACTGTCAGCTGACACCCCAAAACACAAATCAATAGGCAATCTGGCTTCCCTACCAAACATGAGAAAGTAAGGCGAATGTCCAGTACTTTCATTTCGAGCACAATTGTAGGCGTGTACCAAATAGCTAATATGCTGGCTCCAATGTTTTTTTTCTTTTGCTTCAAGCGTGCCAAGCATATTTAAAAGTGTCCTGTTGAAGCATTCTGGTTGGGGATCACCTTGAGGGTGGTAAGGTGTTGTGCATGATTTCTTAATACCTGAAAGCTTCAAAGTCTCTCTTAGCAGTTTACTTTCAAAGTTACACCCTTGGTCAGAGTGCATTAGCTGTGGTAATCCATAATGCACAAAGAATTTCTCCCAAAGTACCTTGGCAACAGTTTCTGCTTTCTGGCTGGGAGCGGTGTAGGCCTGTGCATACCTGGTAAAGTGGTCAGTAGGGGTGGGACTACCGGATGATCCGGTATCCGATACTGCCGGGTTTTTTGTGTACCGGCAGTATTGGATTACCCCGGTAATCCAGGGGAATTACTGGATTACCCAGTACCTTGGCTTCAGCTTTGGGCGGTGGTGGCGGCGATCCAGCGGCCGGCTTCAGCTCTGCTGTGGCTGCCGGCTTCAGCATGCTAGTGATGCTCTAGGCCTTCCAGGGAACCCGGAAGTTCCCCGGAAGGCCTAGTATGCATCACTAGCATGCTGAAGCCAGAAGCCACAGCAGAGCTGAAGCCGGCCGCTGGATCGCTGCCACCGCCGCCGGAGCTGAAGCCAAGGTACTGGGTGATCCCTGGGTGGGCGAGGTAGGGTGATCCCTGGGGTGCGGGGGGTGTTAAACTACCCCCCACCCCAGGGATCAATGGGACTGGTACACTTACCTGCCGGTGCGGGCTCTGGGTCGCTGGGCAGGGTGGGTGGGGGGTGCGCCCCCTTCCACCCACACAGCCTGGACGGGGGAGGTTTTTTTTTCTTCCCTCCATTGATTTCAATGGGGACAGTTCCCCATTGAAATCAATGGAGGAAAAAACAGTACCGGTATACCGGTATTAATCCGGTATGCCGATATTTTGAAATCCGGGAACCGGTAAATCCGGGAACCGGTATTTCCCCAGATGTCCCACCCCTGGTGGTCAGTAATCACTAACACATTCTCAATACCTTTGCAGTCCTTTTCAATGGTCAAAAAGTCCATGCAGACCAGGTCCATTGGCCCTTCACTAATCGGGTTCTTCAGCTCAACAGCCCTTTGAGGCAAAGTCTTTCAAGCAATACACCTAAGGCACTCTTTGCAATAGGTTTCAACAGTTTGTGCTAAACAGGGCCAGCAGAAGCGGTCTTTTACCAAATGGGTCACTTTCTCTACTCCCAAATGTCCCATCCCATCATGGCAGGCATGCAGTACCTGGATATGGTATTTAGTGGGCAGACACAATTGTTCTTTTGACTCAGACCCCTGGCTGTTGTACTCTCTATACAGGATGCCCTTTCTCAGGAACAGCTTTTCCCATGCCCTCTGAGTTGCCTTGAGACCAAGGGAGACTGCCTTTCTAGGTGACACCCTTGCACCCTTCTCTTTAGCCCTATACACCTCTTTCCAGAGTGGGTCTTCCTTTTGAGCTTTGCCTAGCTTTTCAAGGGACAACTGTGGCATGTCTAAGGGCACCACAGAAACCAGTTTGCAATAGGCTTCAGGTAGGGCCTCAGGGGAGCTTCCCAGGTGGTCTACCATCCTCTCGGACTCCCTGTTCTGGTGTGAATCACATAATCCTTGCACTTCCACTATGGACAATTCTTCCTGCCCAGTATTCAGCCCTCCCCCACGGTAGGGTCGCCTAGATAAGGCATCTACATCAATGTTGGTGCTCCCTGGCTTGTAGTGGAGGCTGAATTTGTAAAGGGACAAGGCCGCTAGCCAGTGGTGCACAGTGGCATCAAGCCTGGCCATGGTCAGGAGATAAGTCAGGGGGTTGTTATTTGTCCTGACTTTGAATTCCACCCCATAGAGGTACTCTCTAAAGTTTTCAGTTACTGCCCATTTGAGAGCTAAGAACTCCAGCTTGTGGACTGGGTAGTTCTTTTCAGAAGGAGTCAAGCTCCTACTTGTATATGCTACCAGCCTCATCCCCTCTGGGTGAGATTGGTACAAGACTCCCCCTAGTGCATCCATGCTGGCATCCACATGGAGCTCATACTCCAGGGTGGGGTCCGCAAAAGCTAAGACCGGAGTGCTACACAGGCACCGGATGATGGTTTTAAAAGCCTGTGTGCACTCTGGGGTCCACCTGCTACCAAAAGCTTCTGAGGGCCTGTGCCTCCTCCCCTACCTGGCTTGGGTCTTCCCTTTCCTGGGACTGGGTAACCCTTTAGCAGGTCAGTCAAAGGCCTCACCCTTTTTGAGCATCCCTCCACAAATCTCCTGTAGTACTCACTGAACCCTAGAAAAGACCTCAGCTCCCTCAGGTTTGTGGGCTCGGGCCAAGTTTTTAGGGCCCCTACCTTTTCAGGGTCAGTGGCCACCCCTGCTGCTGACACTATTGTGTCCTACGTACTTGACCTCACTCTGGCAGATCTTGCATTTGTCTATGGAGAGATTTAACCCACATTCAATCAGTCTGCCCAGCACCTTTAGCAACCTCCTTTCATGCTCTTCTAGGGTTTTCCCAAACACTATTAGGTCATCCAGATAGACTAGGACTTCCGATAGATTCATGTCCCCTACGGTCTTTTCCATCAGGCACTGGAATGTGGCTGGGACACCTGACACTCCTTATGATAGCCTGTTGAACTGGTAAAATCCTAATGGACAAAGGAAAGCAGTTTTTTCTTTGTCTTCCTCCTTCATGGGAACTTGGTAATACCCACTCCGGACGTCCAGTACAGAGAACCACTGACTTCCTGTGAGTGAGTCCAGCTCATCCTCTACCCTAGGGGTGGTGTACTGATCTGGGACAGTCTTGGAATTCAAACGCCTGTAGTCAGTACAAAGTCTTACTGTCCCATTTGGCTTCCTAACTACCACAATCGGTGAGGCATAAGGGCTTCGGGACTCTGAGATGATACCAGCCCTTAGTAACTCAGTAACTCCTCACATCAGCAATATCCCCCGGGGAGAGTCTCCTGAATCTCTCCCGGAAAGGAGTCTCATCAGTCATCCTGATGGTGTGTTCTACTTCCTGGGCACAACCTACGTCCCATTCGGACAAGGAAAATGCCTGGGCCCTTTCGGCCAGCTTGGTCTGCAGCCTGGCCTTCCACTCTGGGGGATGGGTGAGTCTCCAAATTTAAACCTCTCTGGATCTATAGGTGAAGGGCTGGGTTTGGGCTTTGACAACCCCTCCCCCACCACGGTCACCTTGCTGACTTGCTACGCGAGCTTGCGGGGGTATTTTAATGGGGCTCTGGGGCTCATTTTTAACCCTCACGAACACCCTGATCTGCTGCTCCCCCCAGACTGACAGCACACCTCTTTGTACCATGAGTCCTGCTGGCAAACTGTCCTCAGGGGAGGCTTCCATTAGAACTGTGGTCACCCTCCCCACTCTGCCAATTTTCAGTCTGGCATTTAGGTCGCGGCTGGCACCTGGGGGAACAATAAAGGGCTCCCTGTTTTGTTGGGTGATCTCCCCAATCCACCCTGGGGAATCTGAATTCTCTGCCCCCCTCAGGAGGTTGATGTCCCTCACCTGGTCGTCGCCCCTCTGGGGCATCCCTTCCTATAGGGTTGCTCCCAGGCACAGGCTGGTCCTTTAAGAGGGCTTCCAGCTCCCACACCTGGCGCTTATATGCATCTTGTTCTGCTCACAAGACAGTGGGATCACTCCCTCCAAGGGCTTTCTCTCGGGTGTGTGTGTGTGTGTGTCCATTCTCTCCTCTCTGACTTTGGCCTGCCTCTCCTTTATCACCCCCTTGTGTGGTTGGGGCCTCTGTCTTCTCCTGGGGTGGTGCTAGAGAGCACCTCAATTCTTCCCAGCCCTCTAACTTTCTGACTTCCCAGAGAAGGATGGTGAGGGTAAGAGGGTCTTCCCGCCTCTCATCCAGCCTCAGTTTCCATACCATCATGTCAGCATGCATGGCCCCGTGGACTACTTGTTCAATGCTGGCCTGATTCATCTCAGCTGCCTCAATGGCTCCTTCCTGCACATCCTTGTCTAGGGATTTTTCCAGGCGATTCAGGTAGTCTGAGAGCTTCTCCCCTTTGTCCTGCAAAATCATTTTGAACCTAATAAGCAAATCCTCCCTGTCCTCAATCAGCCCAAATTGGCTCTCCAGTAGTTCTAGATATTCCAGGGCAGTAGCATCGGGCTGGGTCAAAGTCAGGGAAGAGATGGCCTCCAATGCTGGAGCCCTTAAGCTTTCCACTATCCACTTCTTCTTTTCCCCATCCCCGCAGTCCCATTCCTTAAGCATTTGGGTGGCAGAGCTCTTCCAATAGTCAACGGTTTCTTCCCCAGGGGGGTGGGCTTCCCCCCTGAGAAGACTCGCAGCTTCCTATAGAGCCCTGCATTTTTGTGGGGCTGCATGCACTTTTCAATTCATTTTTCTAAGGGCCCCAACATCGCCTCATCTTCCTTTGGGCTTTTGGGGCTCCAAAGCTCTTCTTCATCCTGGCTGTCCTCAGGGTTGGGTCCCTTGGTCCTTCCCAGGGACGTCTGGAAAAGGTTTGTGACTTGGGGCCCCCTGTCAGGCACTGGGGTCCCTGCATACTCTCGCCCTGGGGTGAGTCTTAAAATCCTTCCCCTCCCAAGAGTCAAAGAGGTGGAACATTTGCTTACATTATCATTCCTGAAATGCTCACACAGGACCTGTCTGTCCCCTTTCCAGTCTTCACCTTCCCAGCTGTTTAGGGCCTGAAGTTTTTCATAAAGGCCCAAGGAGCCTAGCTTCTGCTGCAGTCCCTTTAGCCCCATCCCTTTGGGCACCCCTGACACTAATAGGCAGGGCCCCGAGTCTTCTGCGCTTCTGCGATTCGCGGAATTTTCGCAGAATCCTGCCCTAGGCAGGATTATCGCAGAAACTGGGAAAATCCCTGCGGAATTTTCCTTCCTTGGCAGTGAGTCAATCCAGGACCTGCTTTATTCAGGTCACAAGCCAATC
>QEPC01005014.1:589738-615245 GCA_003113815.1 Sphenodon punctatus | reverse complement strand
GTGTGTTCGTGTTCGTGTTCGTGTTCGGTTGTCCGAACAGGCCGAGTTCGGGCCGAACACCGAACTACCGAACCGCGTTCGCCCATCCCTAGTGGTGAGCAACTGGTGTGAAAGAATCTCAGAGAGTCCTTGTACACTTAGAGGAGACAGTCAGATTCCCAGTGCTTACACTTTCTGATTGCAATAGAACCCACACCTGAAAAGAGGCATGACTGAGGCCGCTTTTAGATGATCGCGGCGGTGCTCGCGCTTGTTTTTCAAAACTACCGGGAGGTGGGATTACACGTGACACCGCCGCTGATTATGCGCATGTGTGGGCGTCGCGCATCCATTTCCGGCCGCGAGCTGATGGGGTCGCCGATCGAGGGTGGACATACGTGGCCGGAAATGGATGCGTGTTGCCCACACATACGCATAATCGGCAGCGGTGTCACGTGTAAACCCGCCTCCCAGTAGTTTTGAAAAACAAGCGCGGGTGCCGCCACGATCGTCTAAAAGCGGCCTGAGTGGGAAGAACAGGATGTAGTTCATTTGTACCAATGGTAACAGGGAGCATCCTCTGCATTCTCTTACATACTGAAACAGCTGCTGTTCCAGAGCATGATGGAATTACCAAGCTGCTGTTCCTTTTCTTGTAGGTTTTTTGATCACCTCAGCACTTTATATCTAAAGAGATTTGTGCATTCTTCCACCCAAGCACACTATGGTTGCAAAATCCAGAATCTAGCTCAGATTTTAGATAAAGCAACAGTCCTGTTTTAAATGACTCCGCTATCCCTATTTTAGTAAACACACCGAAACCTATGTTAACACACTCTGGCTTCACCAATACAGTCACCAATTAACTGCAGTCTTGCAGCCTGTAAAATTACATTCTCCATTAGGATTCTTCCATATTAATTACACTGTCTGGTGAGACACACACACACGCACACCTGTTAGAAATGACAGAGAAACATCATCACTTTGAGCGATCCTTCAGTAGCCAATTCCATTGCATTTCTGATAATTTAAAATTTTGATTTCTTATAAAACAAAAGATAAACTCAGCAAATACTGTAGTATGCTACTGGTTTAGTATTTCTGCAGTACCAGTTTCCCAGGAACAGGGAATCATCAGAACACATATCAATGGAAGTGTTAGAAAAAAGTTCAGAATTCAATAAGCAACTAATAAGGGTACAATAATACCCTGGTTCCTTCCAAGAATCATATTTTTACATGCCTTGGTACAAGCTGTCAGAATCAAGTGCTCATGACCCCCTTCCCACAGTGCCATTGCATTAGATTAGTAACAGGGTATTAAAAGAGTTTTCAGCGCTCAAAGCCCCGGTTCTGCAGATCAGCATATTACTGTTCAGATTATGGGATTCCTCAACTGTACCTGAGCTCCTTCAGTAGATTTTATTTTGTATCCTTCCTAATTATTTGCTGAAATATTACTACTCTGAATAAGAGCAGGAGCATTTTCTCCTTTTGCAGACCTTTGGAAATATTGTTCTACTTTCAGAAATATATGCCTGTGAATTATTCTAGGTTGTTGCCAAAACACTATTGCAGTGGCATATCTGATAGACAAATTCTGCTCTAAAATTATATGTGTACAGTTCCTACCAAAGTCATTGTATTCTCCATTTTGAAAAACCTGACCCTCAACTATCATTCCTCAGCTCGGCTCTTATCCATCAGCCGGAATCATAAAGCTTCAAGTTTACTCAGACTGCACAGATGTCTTCTTTTCTGGCTTCTCACCATTCTCTCTACTCTGACCTGTTGAGGTCCACCAGAGTCCAGTCCTCATATACTCTCCCAGTGACTTCATACCTTGGTAGGCTTTCAACTACTACCTCAATGAGGATGATTTCCAAATCTTCCTCTTTAATCCTTCCCTGTCCTCTTAATTCCAGTCTGGCATCTTTGTCTCTCTCTTACATCATTCTGCTGGCTGTCTCAGAAAGTTGTTACTCTCTTCTGTCCTGGTTCATCCATCTCCCTTCTCTCTCACACCACTACTATCTTTTCCTCCTTCTGGGCTCAAAAGTCCAATTTAATTTTTGACTGGGAATGGGGAAGAAGGATCATTCTCATCATGACTTTTATTATAATTTTATTATAATTATAATTATAATTACTGGGCAGTAGTGCCAAGTAAGAGCCCCAGATGTATACCAAAACCCCATTTTACAAACATAAAGTAAAAATAGAAAGCCTGACACAAAAAGTTCAGTCTTTGACTGTTTTTACACAGACTGGGGTGTGTGGGGTGTGTTTCGGTGCGGCGGGTGTAGGTGGGTGTGTGCCCGTTTACACGGGCACACACCTACACCTACCCACACCCACTTACACCACGGAGCATCCTCCGTTCTGTTGGAGGGCTCCGTGGGTGTGGGTAGGTGTGTGGTGGGTGTTGGTGGGTGTGCGGCGGGAGCACGCACGCACCACTGCCTGTGGTGTTTACACGGGCACACACCCACCGCACACCCATCCCCCCACCCACTGGCAGCCGTATACACAGACTGCCCCCCTCACCACACACCTGCCCGAACGGTGGGTGTGGGGGGGTGTAGTCTGTGTAAAAACGGCCTATTAGAGACAAAGGTGGATGCAAAAGACAGACCAGGTCAGGGGATCACCAAGAAACCATGGGACAATAGTGATCAGTGGTGGTTCAGCACCATCGTGGTTCAGTGATGCTATAACCACATCAGCTTTTGCATCATAGAAGTTTTATGATTCAAAAAAAGGAAGTTTTAAGGAGGACTCTGAAGGAAGAAAATGAAGTTATTTTTTTTAATGTACTATATACTTGTGGTAGCCAGAAATCTTGACGTATCTAAAGCTTTAATATCTCTAAATCCCAGCCTTTCCTCACAAATCTAGACTCCTTAATATGGATTACTGTAACATTTCCCTTTCCAGCCTTCTTTCTTCACTTATCAAAAGTGCTGTTGATTTCACCCATCTTTCCTATATTTGACCGAGACTCTTAGTTGGGTTTCCATCTCTGAAAGTACCAAATTCAAACACCATAACCTCACCCCAAGGACTGTGAATATTCTTGCCACCCTCATGAACATGCTTGATCCCTTTCCCTTCTATTCCATTCATAATACTGCTCCTTTCATCTCCTTTCTGAACTCTTTCAGCCTTTCCATCACACGGCTTTCTATATCTGAAATAATCTCCAGTTTCCTGTAGGTCGATCTAATCTCTTTCATCTTTCATATCCCACTTCAGAACCCATTTCTTTCAGAAAGTCATCCTTCCTTCTCCCCACTAACAGCCTCTCTTTCCTTTCCCCTTCCTGAACAGTTGGCAATTGTTTTTCCCAGTCTGTCCCAGAACTCCTGAGGGCTGGGATGTGTGTTATTCTATGTTTGTAATGTTTCATAACACTATACAAACCATTTTAAATAAACAATAACATCTCAGGGCAAATTTACCTCATTTGTTCTAATTAACGATGAATGAAGTTCAGCGGGCTGGGTTGTGAGTTTGAGCTGAAATGAAGGAGGATGTAAATGGATTCATACCACTTCCTGGCGATGTTGTGGGCATACGAGGGGAGGTCATGATCCTTGAAGCTGAGATGTAGGTCTTTGTTTATAGAGAGTTAATTAAAAAGAAACCCAAACTTGAGAGATCTGCCAGAAGACTAGTTCAGTTAGAAATAAGTTAACAAATTTGGAAAATATAAGTATATTCTTTCTGCCTTCCAGAACCTTGCCACTAATCCTTGAAACCCAAACAAAACTGAATCTTTAAAAAGCTTCTTAAATACTTTTGGCTGGATGATTAAAATCCACTTCAGTTACAAAATCCATGTAACTGTGGAGAGACACAATTATCTGATAGGAAAAAAGATATGAAAAGTAAATATTGTTTACAAGTCTGCAGGTTTTATAATTTAAAATAACCCCATAGGGTCATAGGTTTTAAGGCCAAAAAGGACTGTCACAATCATGCAGTCCATGTGTAGCTACACACCACAACCAAGGAAGTAGGCCACAAACATCATGCTCAAAAGCATGTGTTGCTTTTTGACTTACTATTTTATCCACAAATGTTCCCCAGAATCAAAATATACATGCATATGCTGCACAAATATAGGTATCAGATCACATACCCAGCATTGCAATCTTTTGCTATTTTTTGTAGGTACTAATGAAAAATGCAATTAGTCATATTTGGATTCCCAATTCACCACATGTGGTCACTGGCTAACGATACTGGATGGAGTTCACAATCTGGTCTCACCTCCTAAACAGCAATAGACCGCAAAATGTTAACCAATCATTCTTGCATCAAGCCCATATGTTTGGAAATCAGGCATTTCCTATTATATAGCACCAGTCACCTGAAAATCTAACACATTTTGTAAATAATAAACCAAATCTTCTTGTACAATATCAAAGTGGGTTAGGTATGCATCCACATTTTACAGATGGGTAACTGGAAACTCCTTAAAAGACTTATCTAAGGACACATACTAAACCAGTAGCGGACCCTGAAATAACATTTAGGATTCCTTGCTTCAGAGATTCTGCTCTAAGGACCAGTTTTTAGAATGAATGATTTGGCTACTTAAGACTTCTGAAAAGTAACTGAAAAGTGAATAATATTATCTGTTATTCAGCACAACTATAAAACACTAGCTCTTAATATATGGAAAGTAAATATTGTTTACAAGTCTGCAGGTTTTATAATTTAAAATAACCCCATAGGGTCATGGGTTTTAAGGCCAAAAAGGACTGTCACAATCATGCAGTCCATGTGTAGCTACACACCACAACCAAGGAAGTAAGCATTTCTTAACGTCTCTTCTTCAATGCTCCATATTTGTGATTGAAGGGCTTCTGGGTACTATTTGAGGTATGCTTGGATTCCCTAGAAGATGTAGAGACTGTAACAACAACAAACTGCCCTTTGTTCTTTATAAGAAGTAGATACGTCATGCCACTTGCCAAGAGCTGAAGGATGAGTATATAAGGAGCAAGGTAAACAGAAGCTTCAAGGGGGTATTCCATATCAAAAAGATAATATGAGGCATGAACAGTCAGTGAGCTGACAAATACCAGTAGTAAGGGGAAACATTAAAGAAAAAGGAAGTACTGTGCTTTCATTAACATTAGCAAGCATTTATATAGCGCCAGCAATGTACCTGACGCTTTACAAAGTAATGGAATAGACACGGTCCCTGTCCTAGGGCTTACAGTCTGAGAGATTTTGGGGGGGGGGGGGAGGAGACAAAGGAAGGGGAACAGAGGGAGAGAAAAGGGCTGTAACATTCACAAAGATGTGAGGTCCCAGATGCACGTTCACAGGGCCACAATTCAGAACCGTAGTCTAACAGGACAAAGAACTAGGTGCAGAGGACATAGACAGTGTTTTATTTAGTATGAAATGTATTGCTTCTTTGAGGAAAAAGCAATACAAAACAAAGTAAACTATCAGTGCTTTCATCAAGTAAAGAATTTTGTGCACTTTCAGCAGTGCTTTGTGAAAGTGCCTTTTTGCATGGGAGTACCAGCAAACATTGGTTGATTGGCCTGTTAAGGAGACTAGTTCTGAATGTTCCTGGGGAGTTTTTATCCCATTAAAGTCCATGGTCCCTCTCATTGCAGAGTCTAGGATATATCACTGTGAAAGTAAGGTTCTCTCTATAGTATACACACTGTGCATCAGACTTTTCAAAAATATAAATTCCAACTCCAATGGTTCAATTTATATTAGGGGTGGGATTTTCAGTTTTGGATAGAACTGAAATCATCTGAAAATGGCTGTTTTGGATTTAAAACCGAAATATGAAAATCGAGCCATTTGGGATCTTTTTCCATTTCTTTCTCTCTCTCTTTTTTTTTTTTTCCCCAGTGATTTTGGGCATTGACTTCAGCTGTACCTTAAGCTTCAGCTTAACTGTAACTGGCACTGACAACTGTTCACTACACATTGATGTTGTGTCTGTCATCTTGTCTTAGCTGGTTGCACTTGCTATGGCTGAAAAAGTTCCAAAACGGAAAAATCCAAAACTGAAATTCAGAAAGAACCAGGGAAAAAAAAAAAAAGAAAAGATTCATCTGGAATCCCATCCCCAGTTTATATATTTCTGACTGGCTATGCTACATGCCTGAGAAAGGGCCCTGTGTGGCCCAAAAGCTTGCATATTCTCACCAACAGAAGTTGGTTCAATAACAGATATAATTTGAACTACTTTGTCTGCATTAAAATATAAATAGCATACTTACTCTAGGAGTGTGCAGCACCACTTTATTTTACTGACCTTTAAATTATTATTTTAATTCCTTTGACTCTGCATAAATTTTAAAAGAAAAAAAAAAGTGTTATTAAAAAACACCTACTTTTGAGTTCTTGCATGTCTCTTAAAAAGCTTATACCACAGACCCATGATCACTACATTTTCCCCATTGGTGGCAATGGAGAAAATGCAGTGAACATGGGTCCCTGCTTATAGCAATGTCACTCTGTGATGTTACCTGGCCAGATCTCACAAACCAAAAAATAAGTAAATTATTGATGACCTCAAAAAAATGCCTAACTGCTTCATAAAGTTGTATCACGGATTTAGTGGATATTAACATACCTTGTGCTAGCTGCTTGGTTAGGTTGCAAATACAAAGTTTGTCATTAACCTCCTGCTAAATGTCTGCTATGCATTTGCTCCTCCTTGTTGTTTACCTACATATATTGAGAGTAAACAACGGCCCTTTTAACACGAGACGTACCCGCTCATGCCCATGCTGGTCTGCTATTTTATACCCTGCCCGCCCACCTCCACCCTTCACCCACGCATGGAGCAATTGACCAAAATGGCCGTTGCTCCAGGCATAGGCATGCATGGGGGACTGATGTGCGCCCGTGTACACTGCCCCCCCCCGCATCACTCATGCTGGCGTGCGCACACCCATTCCCCACGCAGCTGCGGCCTGTTCAAAAAGAGCCAATGGGGACCAGGTGATTGCATGCAGCTGCAATGGCACCCGTTAATACACCATCTCACCCTCAGAGTGTTTTTAAATGAGCAAGGCTAGAGGGGGGCGGGGGTCCATGTCTGCAGAGTGGTACGGCCATGGATTACTCACACACGTGGAGTGAGTGGGGAGGGTTTCTAATGAGTGGCTCCAAGGATGGTCACCATGGCCACTCCACACACACACACATGCATGCCACCATAGACCAGCCCCGAAGCAATACTTATGGGCAGCCATTACCTTTAAGAGCTCCAAGTAGGGCTGGGGGTGGAACAGGGAGGCAGAGGGGCTGTGGACCTGTCTGCTGGTGTGGGTGGGCATCCCAGTTCAAACAAGCAGGGATGCATAGGCGCCTGTCCCCATGCACCATTTTGCCTTCCCCCACACTGTGAAATCTATCTTTTCCTTGAGTGCACCATGAACTTCCATAGGTGGGTGCTGCATGGGTCATGGGAGTGTGCCTCCATGCACACCACCTTCAAACAAGCAGCCAGGTGGGTGGGTAGGTAATGGGTGGCCATGGGTGGTTCTGTCTCATTTAAAAACACCCTCAGTCTCTAGCACAGCTGCAGCTGCTGTTTGGCTGCTGTCACTGCTTCCCCAAGCACATTGCAAAGTGCTGGAGCGGCACAGTGCAAAGTAGCAGCAGCAACTGCCAGGAGGGCTTAGCTTCCTGCTCAACTACCTAACGAGAACACCAGCACTGCTAGTTTGTTTGTGCCCCTTTGAGCCTTGGCAGGTGTTTCCATGCAGACAGGAGAAGTTGCACTGCCTGCCAGGGAGGGATCCTGTGGTACTGCCAGTTCGTCTCTCTTCTCCTGAAGAGTTGAGGACAGTCAATGACTGTGGCCAGAGCTGCCGCACAAGCTCCTTCTATCTCCTCCTCTGCTTCCTTCTGCACCTCTTCCTGGGCAACATTTACAGGAAGGCAGCACTTAACCCCAGCCTCCCCTCCTGCTTCTCAACCTCCCTCACACAATCTCCTCCCTCATAGGAGTGCCAGTTAGCCACAAACACACAGAACCATAAACGTCCATTCAGCTTCAATTTTGACACCGGATGGATTTTCCACATCTTTACTGTGACCTCTGGTAGCACCCAATAAGTGATACCCTGCCCTGTGAATCAAATTCAGTACAGAATAAATGCCCTATGGTGCTGGTGGAGATGCCTTCTTTTGCAATGACACCTAAGTTACACATGTTAAAGATAGCAGACATTTAGCGGGTGGTTCTTTGTGTTTTCAACCTAACCAAGCAGCTAGAGCAATGTATGTTAATATCCACAATCTTAACAATCTTCATGGGAGAACAGTGTTAAACCCACATCCTTGTCAAGTTCCAATTCACTGCCCCCTGATGTTTCTCACAAGCACAGGCAGCCATATTCTCAAATTGTTCCTCTGGCACAAGCCCCACTGAAGCAAATGTGCTTGTGTAGAGGGCTATCTCGAGGATTAGAGCCACAGTGAGCCAAAACTGGAATTTTGTTTTATTTCTGTTGTTTATGTTCAAAATTTCATAACCAAGTAAAATAAAATGACTAACTATAGTCAATTAAATATTAAAGAGGGCCAAAAACATAATTTTGGAAACAAAAAAAAGTTGCAAAAACATTTAACATGTTGGGGGGGAGGGGAGAGAAAAAAGTGAACAAATGAAGATGAAGAAGAAGAAAAGGAGAAATGTTCTGATATATGACACAAATTTCTTGAGAAGTATTTGTGCATCAATTTTTTGTTTCTTTACAAAATTTTGATCCAGATCTATTTTGTCTTTCCAAAACAGAACAGATAGCTCTGCCAGATATTCACCACAGTGAATACCCGACGGGAATCAAAATAACCACGATTCCAGAGGTGAGGCCGGCCTCACCTCCGGAATTATGGTTAGATCGGCCACAATCTGGGATGGGCCAAAAGTAACATCTGTTACTTTGGCCCATCCCAGATCGTGGCCCAGACTGCGATGCGGGATTCAGCACAGCGGCCGAATTGGCCACTGCACCCGCCCGTCTCCCAGAGGGCGGGCGGTCAGCCGGGGGAGCGTGGGGGGGCGGGGCTGTGCGGCCGCACATCACGCAGCCCCGCCCCCTCCCTGATCCCCCTTCGGAATTGGGCGGGCACGTCTAAAGGACGGACGGCCTGATTCCTGACCGGGATGCAAAATGGATCCCGGTCCATGATTGAGCGTGGTGGGCCTCTGGGCCCATCACATCTAAAATACCCACTGTCTATTCTTAGGGAGAATCTGTATACTAATAGCCAGTTGAGTTCACTTGTAAGAATGTACAATTCCAATCAGATAACCTACACACATCATATATCAAATTAAAGCTCAGGAACTGTAAACTTGCTGCCATTTGTAAACTCAAATAAAAATTAATACAAACACAATAAAAAAAGAGCTTTGAATCAATGACCCTGACTTGCTAAAAGTAGTGATGAGCTTCAGTCTCTCTGCCGCTTCAAACAGGACAGATCTAGGCTCAACAATTCCACATCTTTCAGTTGTTTATGCCTTCACGAGCCAAGGGCAGAGGTTAGACAAAGTTGGAATACATACTAAAAACGTTTTCAGAAAAGTGTTATTGTATTTTATGCAAATACATTTGAATTTTTTTCATGCATATCAACTAGCAGCCAGATTAAACTGGTGTGTGTGTGCACAAAAGACAGTTTTCAGCAGTTTAAAATGTGGCAAAATCAAAGCAAACTTCACAATGGCCCTTTTTATATGAGACGCCCCCACCCATCTCCAAGCAGGTTTGCTGCGTGATGTCCATGGGAATGCTGTGGAGGATGGGTGGGGGTGCATGCGCACTCCCGCACTACACCCATCTCCATCCATCACCCACCCACAGAGCAATGGGCTCCAATGCCCGATGCTCTGTGGGTGGAGATGGGTGTGTGCCTGTCCTCATGGGAACACACCCACCTCCACCCACTGCAGCCGCACACCCATCCCCCCACCCACCAAGGTCCATTTAAAAAGGGCCAATGATGCACTTCCTATTTCTTCCTGAAAATGTCGACATTTTATTCCCTCCACCTCAGACTACAGCTGTTCTCAAAGTCAAAACACTAAAACAATTTTTGAATATAATAGTAAATGCATATTTCTTTCACTTTCTGTCTCAAAAATAGTTCAATGAAAGAAATTATAGTTAAGCAGAGAACAAAATCCCCATAATATAATTATATTAAAAAAGTTACAGAACTGAAATTGGCCAGAATAATTGCTTACTGTTCTACGCAGGTTTATTTTTCACAGCTGCATTTGGTTGATCCTCTATACTTTTACTTTGTTGTACTCCATTGCTGCCCCTAGAGATATTAGTTAACACTGAAGTATAATGGCCATTCCACTGGGAAATTCAAGAGTGGGATTGTTGATTGACTTTGCTAGTGTTCCAAAACACAAGAAATTAGAGGTGGGAAGTTTGGTTCCCCCGGTATCCCCCGGTATTTTGCTGTACCGGCAGTATCGGATTAATCCAGTTATTGGGGATACTGGTGCCGGTTCCCCCATGCCGGATTTGTTTACATTGCAGCCATTGAAATGAATGACCGCAATGTAAAAGAAGAAAGAAAGGGGGAAAAATTCCCCCTCCCCCATCCAGGCTGCACGGGTGGAAGGGGTGTCACCCCCCACCCACCCTGCCCAGCCTGGATTTTTAAATAATTTTTTTCTTCACCCTGCCCGCACCTGTTAGTTCGGGCTCCAGGCCACCGTCATGCTGGTGTTGAACCACCCCCCACCCCAGGGATCACCCTACCCCCCACCCAGAGATCGTCTACCTTTTGCACTCCGGGCGGCGGCGGCGGCTGCACGGTGGTCTGGCGGCAGCTTCAGCACTGGCTGGCTTCAGCGCTTGACTAGGCCTTCCGGGGAACTTCGGGTAAAAAAAATTTCTTTAAAAATCCAGACTGGGCAGGGTGGATAGGGGGTGACCCCCCTTCCACCCGTGCAGCCTGGACGGGGGAGGGAAAGTGTTGTTGTTGTTTTTTTCCATTGATTTCAATGGGGACATTGAAATCAATGGGAAAATACCGGTACTGGTATACCGGTTCTAATCCGGTAAACCGGATTTTTGGGAACCGGTATCCGGTAAAACCGGTATCCGTTTTTTTGGGTGAAGTCCCACCCCTACTGGAAATATTAGTATTCCTAAGGAAGTTGATGACACAACAAGTGTGGCAGGGTGCTTGTGGTAACCTCCTGCAAGACTACACCCTCTGTAGCCAGTATCCTGCAACTAGGCATCTGTGACCCAAACAGTAAGGGGTTAACTGCTGTAGCAGAGCACTTAGTTCTGATCAGGTGACTAGACGTGGAAGGAGCTAGTGGGTGTTATCACACAAAACAGGGCCCTACATTGGCCCACCTTTGCCCCAGATTTACCCACCATGTGAACGGCAGCTGCCAGAGGATCACCCCAGGGCAGCGCCACACAGCGTCATTACCAGTCTTCTGGTGTGGCTGGCCATCCCAGTTCATACAGGGAGAGACTCTGTGGCCACCCATTGCCACAGACCTATTTGGCTTGTCCATCACAGAGCACTCCGGATTTCCTGACAGTGCTCCATGAGTAGCCATGAGTAGGTGCTCCATGGCTCACAGGAGTACACATCTCACAGCTCCACCTTCAGACAGGCAGTGGGCTTTGTGGCTCCTGGGTGGCCATGCAGGGTGGCATCCCATCTAAAACACCCTAGGTATTTGAGTAGTAAAGAGTCTACAGGTCCGATCCTCGAGGGTGAAAATTATTTAGATCAGGGTGGTGACTTTGGGGCAGGGGGACACAACCAGAGGGGGGGGGAGTTTAGCCATGGCATGGGGTCATCTTCTGACAAGATGACAGGGCACAACGAGTCTGAGGTGGTGGGAATGACACCTCCTCTAGCCTTCAAACCCTATTCAAAGGCATTCAAGATGCAGCCACAAGCACTCAGGGGCTCAAGGCTTGGGGTAGGGATAGGTGGGCGACGGGCCTGATCCTTAGCAGGGAAAAAAACCCATGATGATCTGTGTGCACTCAGCACATCTGAAAATCAAACACAATTAAGGTGGTTCAGATTGGGCTAGTATAAATGGAGACACACTAAATTAGTCAATACTTCCTGAAAGTTTGGGCCTAATTTTTAAAGGTGACAAGTACCCACAAACTCTATTGACTCCACTCCAAAGGATTAATTGTAAAATGCTCTGAAGACCAAATACAAAATTTGCAAAGCTTTTATAATTAATGTAAGCAATAAACTGCGTGACACATTGATTGTCTTTAGATGAAACAGCAATCGGGTGCTTAAGACGTTTGCCACATGACTGTGTGTTGTATTTAAGCACCGTCACAATTTTTGGCCACTGGTCTGCTCCCCATTAGCTTCTCATTAACTCCTCATTGGTTGCACGAATGTCTTGGGGGCAGCAGTTGAGCGGTTTTCCTCTCCCTGTGGCTAACCTTGTGTCTAAAGACAGTGGGCCTGATCCTACACCCTGCGGATCCTGTTCATGCACACGTATGTATGCAGGTTCCATACGGCCCTATGTGCTGCTAAAGTAGATGCATGTGGGTCCCACACAGCTCCGAGTGGGATATGCAGGCTGTAGGATCGAGGCTATTGGGTGGTGTGTTCACAACAATTTTTGGTCTGTCTGCCCCAAATCCTCCACTCTGTACCACTGCCAAAAAGTTCATTCCTTGCTGCACACTGCCTTTGTGCTCTCCCAAAGCACCCTGGGGGGTGAGCAGTGAAGAATGAGCTGTTTAGCTGTAGTGCAGAGTATTAGCCCCTGGGCATGGGGAGGCAGCTGTTGTGTCTAAGTATTGCAATGTATTAAACATGGGGAAAAATACGTGGCTATACAATGGTGTCAACTAGGGCTGAAATTCCAATTCTGAAATTTTTCAAATTCAACCAAAATTGCACATTTTGCTTCCAATTTTTTTTTTCCACAAAAAGGAAAATAGTTTTTTGTTTCAGCTATAGGGCTGAAATTTCATTTCCAAAATTTTTCGATTTCCACAGAAATTAGCCATTTTGTTTCCGCAATTCTTTTTGCAAAAAGGAAAATAGCGTTTTGTTTCAGCTCAACCCACATTCAGCCATCCCTTTCCATTGCATCTAAAGGCAGCCAGTTAGAATGCATTACCTTTTCTCTCTGTTTGTTTAATGGAGGTTTATCAAATGGATGGAATTTAGGATAATATAAGTTTGGTTGGTTGGAACAACAATGTGGTTATGAGGCAACCACAACATTGGGGCCCAATCGTTAGTGCCTTGTGGCCTTTTTTACATCCAAAGAAGAGAAGCAAAGAGCTGGAAAAAAACAATGGAAGCTTAAAATCTCCAGTCAGCAGCTTTAAGTTCTGCTTTCATCTGAACCACAGTATTTGCTAAGTGAACTCTTTCAAGTGGCCATGGCTTGGGTTGAATCCTCTCTCCACTCAATAGGGAAAACAGAGGTTTAAAAAAATACCAGCCAAAGCAACCTTTCTTATTCTCTCTGCAGTTCAGTTTTGGCTTACTCAATTAACCATTTTATTGTTGTTACTTTCTTAAGATCTTTGTACGAGATGTGTGGAATCACACTTTTCTTCTCAACTGCTGAGGTTTTCAGCCTTCTGTGCCATTATGTATCCAGGGCGTGTGGTTAGGTTAGTGAAGCGTGAACTTTAGAGGTAATTGTGGGATTGTAAATTCTGAACACATGCCCCCTACTCCTAGTTGTTTAAGTTTAGTGACGAGACAACGGGTGCAGCCAGACGAGATGGGGAGGGGAAGCTACCATGCCCTGGGCAGACTTGCCCCCTACCTCAGGCAGCTGGACCACATATGTAGTGCATTATGTGGCCAGCGGTAGCCAGATGTTCACCACACCCTGTGACAGTGCCAACAGCTGTCTGTTACACAATGCATCCTCAGAAATATTCTGAAGATGCATCACAGAGCAGCCTTACTTCAACTGGGGTAAGGCTGCCCAGGGTGGGGCAGCCCATGTGGCCGGATTCCTTCTGCCTGTGAGTGACGGGTGCTAGCGCCTGTCACATGCAGCCACTTCATGGCTGGGGGCAGGATTTTGGTCCAGCTGGGGGAGGAAGACAGGACAGGGCCAGGCGTGCACTCGTTTGACTGGCAGTACGATGCAACCGTGGTGGTGGCTTTGACAGGGGCCAGCTCGCCCTGCTTCCCCATGAGTGTTTGCCTGGCTCCCTGTGGTTGCCCTGCAGTGTGGCAGGCCAGCAGCAGCGATTGCCCACCACGGGGACACAGAGGGATCTGGTCACTGGCGCTGGTGTAGCCTTACCCAGCAGGATATAGTGACAGGCTAATGAGTCCTGATAATGTTTCAGTCAAGCAACCCTAGAAGATACCAAAGCGGGCTATCCAGCTGCTTCCTGAAGAGAGAACCTTCATTTCAGGAGCAGGAAAGCAAGCTTTCCAATCATCCTCTAAATATGAAGCTTATTGTGGAAAGTAGTACGAGTTCTTTGTTTATCTTGCCCATAGAAGCTTTAATACTATAGGCCAGATGGCAGGCAGGAGTGGTGAATGAACATATGACCATTGTTACCCTAGCTCCTATCTCCCAGATAAGATTAGAAGAAAAGAAAGGGTGCTTAAATGAACTTTACATACCCAACAGGTATAGGTTTGCTTTTTGGTAGGAGTGAAAGTTGGATCTATCTTATTTTAACTGGAGATCTTTGTCTGTCCCTAACAGAAAGAGTGGATTTACCTACTTCCAGAAAATCCTACTAAAGGCTCCCCATTTGGAGCTGAAGGAAAACTATGGCCTAGTAGGACCCATCCCATTTGAATTTCCTGCCTCACATGCACGCTGGACCCGAGATACCCTTGCTGCATTTAATCTCACCAAGAGGCCAAAGGATGACAGTGTAAGAGGAATATTCTATATTCATCAGTTTTGCCTTATGAAAAGTGTGGTGTTGGCTTCCTCTTTTCTGGGTTGGGGCACGGTTAAGGGTTACAGCCTGACCTCTCTATGGAGGTGGGGGGAGCAGCAGGGGGTATTAAGCATTATGACCTGATACCTCTGTGAGAGGGTAGAAGGACAATTATTGTAATTTTAACTGGGTGCTTAAATTTGTGTTATTTTTAATTGTTTTCTGTATTTCTACATGACAAATATTTTCTGTTTTGTAGCTGCTCAGGGTTCCTTGGGAGAAGTGTGAGATGTAATTCTAAAATAAATAATAATAATAATAATAATAATAATAATAATTTTACTTTTTTCCGCCTTAATTTTTCTTGCCTGAACTTGGAGATACTTGGCAACTAAATGGCAGATGAAATTTAATGTTGACAAATGCAAAGTGATGCACATAGGGAAAAGTAATCCAAATATATGTACACAATTCTGGGTTCTAAATTAGGGGTTACCACTGAAGAAAAGGATCTTGGAGTAATTGTGGACAATACATTGAAATCCTGCTTCTAGTCCACCAAGCAATCATGAAGAAGTTGATAGACCTGCATGTTCTGATGCCTTTTTCCATTTCTTCTCTATAGTATCCTTGGAATGCATCTGGAAGCCCCACTGTAGCAGGGGTAGGCTTACCTGGAATTAGTACTCACAGGATCAAGACCCAACAAAGTCTCTAGAGTCTGCAGCTAAATTCAGTTCTACATGTCTTTATTCACAGCCAGTGTTAACTCTCCACCATATGCACAGTTCAGTCTCTCTACCAAGTCTCACCACTCCCAGCCTCTATGGGCCAGGCACAATCTCTCCTGCAGCTCACCAGACCCATCTGCTCAGGCAGCCCCTCCTGTAGGGGTGGGACTACCGGATCTACCGGTATCCGATAATGCCGGTATTTGGTGTACTGGCAGTATCGGATTAAACCCGGTAATCCGGTGTAATTTACCGGATTCCCCTACCAGATTTTTTTACATTGCAGCCATTCAAATGAATGGCCGCAATGTAAAAAAACAACACAAAAAAAGCCAAACACTTTCCCTCCCTGAGTCCAGGCTGCGCGGGTGGAAGGGGGGACACCCCCCCCCCCTGCCCAGCCTGGATTAAAAGTTAAACAACAAAAAAATTTTTCCCCAAGTCCCTAGTTCCAGCTCCAGGCCGCCAGCGGCGAGTGCGACCCAGAGCCAGCAGCCAGAGCACCAGCAGCAGGTAAGTGTGCCGGTTCTGTACTGATCCCTGGGGTGGTTTAACAACCCCCCCACCCCAGGGATCACCCTACCTCCCCACCCAGGGATCGCCATTGCCTACCTTGAGCGGTGGTGGCGGTCCGGAAGTTTCAGCGCTGGCTGTGGGGCTGCCGGCTTCAGCATGCTACTGGGCCTTTCGGTGCCCCGGCATGGCAGACATTCTGCCCTGTTACCCTGACCCTTAATTTAAAATACCTGTACTATGCTTTTGTATTTCATCTCCTTCTCAGTGTTTTGCCAGTAATCAACCATGACTAATTGCAATGCTAACCACAACTGCCATGTATGGATAATCTTTTGACAATATATTGGTAGCCATAGGGAAATACTGAGTCAGCACATACCTTACTGACCACTTACAGATTATTCATTGACAATTACTCCAGGGCTGATCCCTCTATTTAGTGTGACACCATGGCTGTCTGACAATGACTACTAGGTACCCGAGAATGTCCTGGCAGGGCTAGTACTGAGCACCAGGAAGAAGGTGAAGGGGAAACCAGATAGCCTGGTAACTCCCCTTGGAGTCCCCCAAACCACCAAAGCACTCAGCACCCAGATCATAGTTACTGATGGGACATAAAGCTGTGTCCAACATTCAGGACCAGTGTATGTTCAAGACCCAGGCCAGATGGCAAGACAACATCAGCAAAGGCACATGCTGACTTTATGCATCACACCAGCACAAACAATTCCTTTCTTGACAACAGTGCAGAAGTGGTCAAATTGAGCTTCAGGACTCCTGGTGCATACTCCACCTGAATTGGTTCTGGGTGGTTTTACATGAGACACCCCCATGCATGGACAGGCACTGTCCACGTGGGGAAGGTCTCATCTGAAGCTGGTACGTGAGGGTGCGCACTCCCGTGACCCACGCACTGCCCACCCAGTCCATGCACAAGTGCCCTGTGTGTGGATAGGGTGGACAGTGTATGGATGGGGTGGCTGTGTGTGGGGCTGCTTGTGTGAAGCATCATCTCCAAGCATGGCGCCCACGTACTCGCCCCACACAAATACTGCGGACCCCATCTTGTGTAAAAATACGCTTTGTTGTTGGGCCTTTCCAGAGGAGTCATACCAGTGGCAGTGGGGAAA
Source organism: Sphenodon punctatus (assembly GCA_003113815.1). Lineage (NCBI taxonomy): Eukaryota > Metazoa > Chordata > Lepidosauria > Sphenodontia > Sphenodontidae > Sphenodon > Sphenodon punctatus. The sequence goes on along the minus strand of QEPC01005014.1, from coordinate 597,968 downwards.
GGCTGGTTGCTTTCCTCGACATGGACTTGTGTGACAAAACCAATGTGTGAAGATTAAGAAGTATCATGGGACCCCCATGGGATGATTTTTCTCTACCTGACTATGAGGTAAATATATCTGAAAGAGTCTTGACAGATTATTCTTCACTTAGGATGTGCAGGAGAAATTATAACTTCTCAGAATGAAACCAATAGTGACTTAAGCTGGTGGAGTAACTTGGTAGAAAGAAGAAACAAAGGGTATTTTCAGATGTTACGAGATCACAGTCAACCACAGTGAACCACGGTCAATCCCGTGGTGGGGCCAAAGTGCCCTGAACATCTNAGTAACTTGGTAGAAAGAAGAAACAAAGGGTATTTTCAGATGTTACGAGATCACAGTCAACCACAGTGAACCACGGTCAATCCCGTGGTGGGGCCAAAGTGCCCTGAACATCTGTTTCGCGGGTGCCAGATGTTCACCACAGTCAATCCCCACCAGGGGTCAAAATCAACCACACTTTGCTCCGGCCCAGACCATCTCTGAAAGTGTGGTCAAAGCGATTCCCAACGGGAAACAACAAAAAGTAACGTCTGAAAACCAGCCACTGGCCGGAATCAAGCAAAATGATTCCCAGCCGGGGACAAAGCACACAGCATTGCTGCCAGGTAACCAGCAACAACACAGGCCAGGGAGGGAGATTTAAAGGGCACACAGCAGCAGGGGAATGTGGCGAGATGGACCAAGGTGGAAGGGAGAGGAAAGTGGTGGGAGAGAGAGCAAGGGAGGAGAAGGCAGAGGAGGAGGCGGTGGAGGCGCAGACGGAGGAGGAGGTAGTCATGCTACACCAGGAGGCAGTGGAGGGGCAGCATCTGGGATGGGCCGACCTGGCTCCTGCTGCCAGCCCGGGGGACAAGGCACCCCAGAAACGTGTAAGGGGACCGAAGGGGGGGCAGTGGCAAAAGGGCACCCACCCCTCTCATGACCTGCAGACACGAAAACGGGCCCGTGAGCCCGAGCCCCCGGAGGAGATGGCTGGAGGGCAGGAGAAGGAGAAGGAAAAGGAGGAGGAGGAGGGGGAAGACCGCAACCTGGAGGGCGCCCATGGGAGACAGCCGTACCATCGAGGGGGGAAATGGGGGCACAGGGAAACCCAGGAATTCATCCAGATCTGGGGGACCCTGGAGCACCAGCTGGAGCTTGCTGTCAGCCAACGCAACGAGTACGTCTTCAAGGAGATCATGTGGGAAATGGAGGTGGCAGGGTATCACAGGACAGTGGCCCAGTGCCGGTTGAAGACCAAGGAGCTCAAGAGGGGGTATAAGGCCATTAAAGACAACAACCAGCGGTCCAGTCACGGAGCCCGGACAGCCCCCTACTATGAAGCCCTGGACCGAATCCTACACATGAAGGGCTCAATAGTCGCCCCACGCCTCGTGGGGAGCGCAGTGGTCCAGGGAAGGGAACGGGCCAAGTCACCCCCTCCCCTCATCACCCCCATTGAAGACACCAGCTCCAGGAGCCCCGTCCCCCAAGAGGAATGCCCTCGGTCCTCAGGGACCAGCAGGCCCCCCTCAGCACCAGCCCTGAGAGCCCTCGGCCAAAGGCCGAAGCTGGAGGATCTGAGGCCGGCACCCTGGTCACCATCAGCCAGTGGACACAGGGGGACCTCAGCCACACCAAGGGGCCGGCCTCAGAGGGCTCAGAGACCGACATAGAGGGTAAGAAGATGGGTGGGATGGGACACAGACCAGGGGGAAAGGCCTGGGGTGGGGGGAGAGGGAGCACACAGGCCACAGGCCTGCCCTCAGCAACCCCCCTATGACCCAGACCACAAGGGTAGGGCCCGGGGGCCACCAGGAGACACAGACCACCGACCCCCACCCACCCCTCCTCATTCCCGCACAGGTCACAGCATGCCCCGGCACCTGCGACAGCCTGGTGAGAGGGATGGAGGTGAGCAGTCCCAGGAGCAACCAGAGGCCCCAGGTGAGCCAACATGACCAGGGGGGCGAGGGGAGGCCCGGCAAGCCTGGATGGGGGAACTGGACCCTGGGTTGGGGCCAGCTGCAGGGGGCATCCGGGGGAGGGCACCATTCAACATCCTGATGGATGGGGGCCCAGGGCCCCCCATCTACAGCACTGGATGGGGGCAGGAGGCTGGGACAGCTAACCATCCCCTACCATGCACCCCAACAGGGTGACCCGCTGGGGACCAGCAAGGCGGACCCATGCCCCCGGCATAATGGATGAGGGAGCACCGGGTATGGGCATGGCACTGCAGGGAGGAGCAGGTGGAGGACATTTTCCACTCCACCACAGAGCAGGGCAAGCAGATGACCGCGGCCATCAACCGAATGGAGGCGGCCACTGAAAGGGCCGTGCAACAGGCGGAGACCAGGGACCAGAGGCTCCAGGCGGAGGTGCGCCTCAAACGGAGGTAGGAGTGCCAGGAGCACAGCAGGCAGGTGGAAGCGTTCGGGCGGCTGGAGCAGGCAATAGACCGGATGGTCAGGGAGCACTCTTCAAAGATGGACCGGTACCATGACATAGGCACCTCGCTGCTCCTATATGTGGGTATTATGAGTGCCTATGTCATGGCAGCCATCCTGCCAGGAAACCTGCCTTCCCCAGCCCTGATGCCGGGCCCCTCGGCGCCCCCACCTCCACCACCACCGCCCCAGCCGCTGGTGCACTCGCTAGGTCTGCGCTTCTGCCTACCAGTCCCTGTAGGCCTCCAGAGGGAGCTGCCAGCCAGGGGGGCCCCTCTGGCCCCAGGCCCACCTGCCCGCCCTCCCACCACAGCCCGACCCTCAGGACACCGAGGCCTCCCAGGACACTGTTGGGGACAGTGGGGAGGGAGCTCCCAGAGCTCCATGATGTCCATTGGGCGGCCACGAGGGTGACCCTAGAGATGGGGGGGAAGGGGTGATGGGTGATGGTGGAGGAGACCTGAGGGGGAACACACTGGGGGGTGGGAAGAGGACGAGGTGGTGGGAGCACGTGTAGAGGGCTGAAACTATAAATGCACTGGAACCACAGTCGCCTCCATGTGTCTGTTAGTGTGCCCAGGGTCGGGGGCGCAGAGGTGAGTAGGGGCACAGCCAGGGTGCTGCTGGGGCCCCCGGAGTGGTGGTGGTGGGTGTGCGGCCTCTGCCCTTGGCCTCCCAACTGATCCGCCTCGCCAGGGCGACATGGGTGCACTTTGCATATCAGTACTCCTGCGGGTTCTCTGCATTCGCACAGAGAGGCACGGGACCGGGAGGGCGCCAGGGCATGGGGTAGTCAAGGGCAGCCCCCTCGGTCTCGCACACTTTGTGCAGCGCACAGCAGGCTCTGATCACAAGGGAGGAGGTCTTCACCGTGTATTCCAGGTGGCCCGCGAGGCTCCTCCAGTGCTGCTTGAGGGCCCCGAAGGCCCACTTGACCACGGTCCTGCTTGCACACAGGCGAGTATTGAAGAGCACCTCCACAGGGTTCCTGGCAACCGGGTACGCCTTCATCAGCCAGTGGGTGAGTGGGTAGGCTGGGTCTCCCAGGATGCAGGGGGGCATCATCACCCCCTCAATCTGGGTCATCCCCATGTCCGTGAAGTCTCCACGGTACATCTGGTCATAGAAGAGAGAGATGGTCATGATCCGGGCATCATGGCTGCAACCATAGTGGTCCATGTAAATGTCTATGAACCAACCCCGGTGGTCCACGACCACCTGCAACTGCAGGGAGTGGTACCAGTGTTGGCTGATATATTCCGAGGCCTCCCCAGTGGATGGGCGCAGGATCTCTATGTGGGTGCCGTCCACGGCGCCCATGCAGTTGGGGAATCCCCCAGCTGTGAAACCGGCCATTATGGCCTCCTGGTCCACCAGCTGGATCGCTCGGTGCAGGAGTATGCCCTCCACCGCTTCTCAGACATCCCACAGGATCCCGGAAATGGTGCTCACCCCAACGCCGAAGTGCTGCGAGACGGAGCGGCAGGAGTCCGGTGTTGCAAGGACCGAGACCCCGATGGCCACCCACTGGACCATGGAAATAGGGGCCCGCATGGGGGTGGCCTGCCGCTCCAGCCAGGGCATTAACAGCTCCGCGAGCCATAGGAGGACACACCTGTCCATCCGAAAGTGCGCTCTCCAGGCGGCCTCATCCCATTGGGCTAGTGCCCTGGCCCACCACCCCTGTGCCTGATCCGTGACCCATACCCACTGGTCAATTGGCATTGCAAGCAGGGCAGCACACCCCATGGTCTCCCTCCACCACTGGAGCTGCCCAGCCGCCTCGCAGAGCACCGCAGTCCGGTCCCAGGCACGGAAGAGGGCCTGTTGGGCCACCCCGGACACGTGCTGGGCCCTGAGGTGGGCCAGGGAGTGCCTGAGCCCGTGGTGGGCTCTCCAGGCTCTGGCAGAACTCCTGGCCATGCACACGTGCAGCCAGGCGGTCAGGTGTACCTCAGCATTCTGGATGCGCAGGAGGTCTGTGTGAGAGCGGTACCACTCCACGCGCATGGCTAGGTGCATCCTGCAGGCACCCAACCGGCCCAGCTCAATGGTGACCGGCACCCCGGGTGGGTTGGGGCCACACCTGTTGTAGGTTGGGACTGGTTGCTCCGCCCCCCGGTTGCACCCTGCCAACCGGGCTTGGGGCCCTGGGTTGCCCTGGCAACCCTCCTGGCCGGCAGGACTGGCTCCTGCCGAGCAAGTGGGCCAGGGAGGCCATGGGAAGCCCTGTGTGCACATACCTTCCTGGAAGGGGACATGGCGCTTGGTTATGCCCTTGCCCGGGTGTGTGCGGGCAGCAGCTGCATTCCTGCTGTCATCACCTCCCACCTCTCTGTGTCGGCTGCCTGCTGTCCTGAGCACCCTGATTAGTGTGTAGGCTGGCCTGTCTGTGTGCTCTGTTCCAGCAGCTGGGCTGGGTCCGCACCCCACGTCTCATTCTGTATCAGTATAATGTTGCGGCCTGTGGCCTTATTGCTTGGCCTTGGAGCTCCCCGGCTTCCTCTCCCATCCCTCCAGGGATTGTGGCCCCCACTTTCATTGTGTGTAGTATCAGGTGCTTGCTGGACCATGGCTGCACCCCGGGCTCGCGGGTCCCAGCACCCCAGGCGCCCCGCGTAGCTGGACCTTCTGTGAGACCATGGCCCTGTGTGACCTGTGGCATTCCCCGGCTGTGCAATTGCTCCTGAGCTGCCTGGACAGCTTCATCGGTGCCTATGAGAGTATGAGCTCTGGGCTGTGGTACTATGGCCATGTGGTGAGCGCCCGTGATTTCCGGCTGCATGCGGAGGCGCTGGGCCTGTGTCCCTTTCCTGATGGGCGCATCCTGGAGATGAGGTGCTCACATGTGGGGTGGTCAGTGGCGGAGACCATGTCCGCCCTCTCTGTGTGCAGTCTGTCTGGCTACATGACCTGTCTGTCAGAGGGGGGCCCTACCCTGGCTGTGTCCTTCTTTGGCTGTGTTCACGGGGCCTGAGGTTACCAGTAGTCCCGTGGGGTGATCTATCACCACCTGTTGGAGCTGGGTCACCTTCCATGGCCCCCACCTGCAGACTATGCCTTGTTGGAGCCCTCTGAAGGTGAGGTGGTAGCGCTGGCCAGTGTGTGGTCCCGATTCGATGTGCAGGTGGGGCTCTCCACCCAGGATCCCTTCGAGGCTTTCTACCTGGTTGCCCACCACATATCTGAGCTGGGCTTCCATCGGGGCATGCTTTAGTGGCCGCACTTCATGCACCTGGTGGGACACCCAGCCCTGGGTACCTTTGTAGCACCCTGCAGCTGGCTGTGAGGCCCCCCCGTGCCTTCTGGTCCCTGGATACCAGCCCTGGTGTGTGCTCCTGCCTCCGCCCTGGCACCGTGGGTCACTGCCCCTTCCCTCCCTGCTGTTCCTGGCTCGCTGCTGTGATGGCTGTTTCTTGGGGTTCCGCTGCCCCTGCCTGTGGCTCTGGGCCCCATCTGCAGGCCCCCCCATCCGCCTCTGCAACAGGTGTTCCCCACTGCGACTGCCGTCTCCTGCAGCTGTATCCTGAACTGTGTGCCGGCCCCCAGCGGCCTGGGTGCCGCTGTTCTTCTGCTCCGGCCTCGCTCCCTTCTGTGCCCGGACCCTCTGCCTCCCCTGGGTGCCTGTGTGACCGTGGGGTTCTGAGGCCCCTGGACTGGGGCTCTGGGCACCCTCCGGGGTGTGTGTGTGTGTGTTGCTGGCCTGGCTGCCCTGCTCCTCATCTCCGTCTCGCCTCCTAGCCATCCATCGCACCCTAGTCATCGCATGGGATCCCTGTCTGCCTCCTGGACCATTCCCAGGCCGCTCCTCAGTCTGTGTGGCCTCCCCCTGTGACTGTGCTGTGCCCCTGGGGTTCCCCCCATTCTGGGACTGCCTGTGTTGCTGTGGGGGTGCCCATGCAGGCTGTGCTGTTGTGGGGGTTTGGTTTGCCATTCCCCTTATCCTGGTCTGGCCCCTGGACCGCCCCCCCCTGCTCCCTGTCCCCGTTCCCCCTTCGCTCCCCCCTGTGCCCATTGTGCCATGTGTGTTGTCTGTCCCGCCGTGTCCCCCCTTCCCTTCCTTTCCCGTGCGGGTGTGTGTGTGCCCAGGCGTGTGTGTGTGTGTGTTCCACTGTGACCTCATTTTCCCTGTGCCTGTTGTGTGCGCTGCCCTGGCGGCTCTTCTCCCTCTTCCCCCTCCCTTCCTGTTTCCCTTGTGTGGGCGTTCCCTGTGGGCGCTTTTGGCTTCGTTTGCCCTCAGTTGGCCATGTCCACCTCCCACCCCTCCCCGGTGCCTTCTGGGTGTTTTGACCACGCCCGGGGATCGGTGTCACGTCTGTTCCGCTGTCCCAGCCTGATTCCCTGCCATGGTCCCAGTCCCATCCCATCTGTTCTGGGCCTTCTTTGACCACGGGGGGGTGGTTGGGTGGCTCGCCACCGCTGGGAATCCACTGTGGTGACTCGGGACCGCGTAACGTCTGAAATCACCCAAATACTGTGAAAAGGTGTTTTCCTCCATTTTTATAATTAGAACAGATTAGAACCAATTCCCCACTCACAGTCTGGGGGACAGCCTCTCCATTTCCTCCACACCATGCACATGAAAAGTCATTGTTAAGGATGTAGGTACCCAAATATATCTGTGGCTTACTTCAAACTGCGTAAGTACTCATTACAGTATCTCAGATTTATCAGTCTCTGTGAAATATTCCTTGGGTAAAAAAGTTCTTAGTTAAGGCTACATGAACTCTTTTAGAATTGAACTCTGAGGCCATAAGAGCATGTAAATAAAATGGAGCTTTCCAAGACATCAGACTTCACGTCTCTGATGAACAGTGAAGCGTTTGCCTTCCCATTATGGTTTGTGTGTTTGCTTAGCTAAGCAGACCAAAATTCCTCTGAAGTCCATTTTAATCAATACATGCTATAAAACCTAGAAAGGAAAAGATCCCACCCCAACACTGGAGTCTGGAATGTTATTCAGGCACAGAACATTGGCTACCTGAGAGGTGAGGGAACAAACCATGAAATTACTTAGTGGAAGCCAGCACAATCAGTTGGCCTTGGCACTTCTTACACTAGTACAGATCTCCTGTATAACAAGAAAGAAAAATATATAAAAGGAGAGGAACAAATTGAGCAGAGCCACAAAAGTACAGAGATTAGAGCTAGCAATAATATTTAGAGTTTATGCAATACTAGCATCCTCAGAACTACTTATTCTGAGACTACTTATTTAACCTTATGACAGCTGTGTGAGAATATCATCCCATTTTTTAGAATGGACAACTGAGGCAGAGAGGTTGAGAGAGCCCTATTCTTTAACTTCCACAAGTGAGGCAAAGCTGCACCTTCAGATCCAGACTTAGGTAAAGAAGATGCAGCAGAGAAAATGATCCTCCCTCCTGCCAACCTCACGGGGGAAATTCTTTGAGAGCCAAACAGGGCTTAAAATACAGAGGGGAGAAGGAGAAGTAGGTAGGTGACAGGCACCAGGTTGTTTCTACTAAATCTGGAGGGGAATCCAGATAGATACAGCAAAACATCTGTGGTAACTACAGACAGGATTGTCAGACCTCAGTTTTGAACCCCCACACTGGCTTCAAGAACATAATCTGGCCAAGCAGTAGTAGCAGCAGTACCTCTCCCTTCTTTCACCCTAACCACTCCTCCCTTGTCTCCACCCTTGCTTAGTTATTCCTTATTATGGAGCCACACTAGTGGCTCCATCCATTAGTTAAGGCAGAGCTAATGTTCTGTATTGAGAGTTCCATTGACTT
>QEPC01005014.1:578913-589638 GCA_003113815.1 Sphenodon punctatus | reverse complement strand
CCAGTTCCTGATAAATCTAAAGCCTTCCTCCTTGCATCATTGTCTCATCCACGCATTGAGACGTTGGAGCTCCCTTCACTGCTTATTTCCCAGTCTTTATCCTCACTCCTCTTTTGCCTTCTGGCTTCCCCTTTCTTTCTAGTTGGGTTCCTTGTCCTCTTGTGTTGTCCTTTTGGTTTCAGCCCTTGTCTGTGCCTTCGATCCCAAAACTTCCTCTGGGCCCTCTGGTTCCCTCCTCTTTAAGGAGACTGTTCTTTGGCTGTTAATTCTGTTTGGCTAGTGCTGACTTCTGCTACTTGCCAGGGACTTTTTTGGCCTCTTTGGGCATCTCCGTCTGTCCCTTTATGTAGAGTCCCTGCTAATTCTTGGATCTGTTCTCCTCCGCCCTTTTGGGAGGGATCTGTGTCCCACTTTCTCTGTTGCCTGTCCTAGTTTGTACCCATTGTGTTTTCCCAGTGTTTGCCTTCTTGTTTCTAGCTAGTCTGGTTCCTTTGTGGTACCTTGCCCAGTCCTCCACCCCCTAGTCCTTGGCCCTTTTAAAACAGGCCATGGCAGAGGGGGCGGTCTGTGGGCATGCCACTCAGGGGGATGGGGCATGGGCACACACCCATCTCCCCCACATCCCCAAGCATGGAGCAACCTGCATTGTTGCCAGTTGCTCCGTGCATGGGGGGAGCATGGGGATGCTTAGATTGTGGGAGCACGTACCCATACACCCCCACAGTTACACGGGATGCTCCCCCATGTGGATGACGGGCATCCATGCAGGGGAGCATCTTGTGTAAAAAGGGCTATAGTTCCTGTTCTCTCATTCTCCCTCTGGCAACCCTACCCTAATCCTCCCTTGTATCCTGAGCCCTTCTTGCTTCTGTGTCCCTCATTACTCCTGTCTCTACAGTTGTGTGCATGGGTTTTTTGTGCTACTCCCCTCAGCGCAGTTATGGTGTGGCTATTTGTCCTCTTGTATATCCTAACCATTCTGTTCCCCCTCCATGAAGTCCCTTTTCAGTCCTTCCACCCCTAGCTTCCTACTTCCTGCCTTGCACCCATCTACTTCCTAGACCTTCCTTTCTCAAGACTTTCTTTTCTGTGTTTCCCTAGTCTTTCCTTTGTTCCCAGTAGCCTCTTTCTGTAGTATCCTTTCAATGCTTCGGATCCCTGCCTACCCCCTGAACTTTCCTCACTTGAGACTTCCTTTCTGTGTTGTTGGAGTCCCTCCTCTGCTCCTGTCAGACCAATTTATTACTTTTATTCCCCTGTTCTAGGTTACTGTGCATCTCATGCCAAGTTCTATTCTTAGACAACCCCTTGGTTTACTCCTGTCCCCTATATACGCTTGTTACCCACTCCTTCTAAACCCTCGCTCTGTACCTTTAATCCTCAGTATTCCCTATACACCTCCCCCCTTCCTGCAACATCCATGATGAGCTTTGCTCTCCTTGAGTTTGGAGAAGCAGCTGAGAGGTCCCCCTGCTCCTAATCATTCTATCTGTTACTAAACCTGTCCTGTCCCCTGAGATCCCTTCCTTCAGCTACTTCTGACCTGTCCCCCTGTGACAAGGATGACTCTGTGGAGGCCAGGGACATATTTCTGTGTGGGATACTGATTTTTAAAAACAAGGATATTACTGGAAGTAAAGCTCCTTCACTGAACAGAAAGAAAAGATAACCTTCGTGGTGCAGCAGTGGCAAAAGATTTACATTCTATGAAGTTTCAGAATTTTTTCTCTTGCAACTTTAAACTATCCTTTCACACAGCTTCATAAAGCATGATCATCCTTTCCCTTTTCTCACAGTCTTCTGTATATTGAACCTTTTTATTAGAAAACATGGGCAAACAGTCATAAGATATCTTCAGATGTTTTTGAGGTCATGACTTTTATGAGGCCTTTTGGTAAATAGTAAGAGCTGCTGGGTCTGTTGTCATTGGTGATCTTCCCTGGGAAAACAGCACATTACAGACTAGCTGGACAACTGAAAGCAATATTTCAAGTTGTCAGTCTTGGTTACCAGCCATTCCAAAGTAGCGGCAATTGTTCCATTCCCTCTTGTCGTCAAGAGGAGCTATAATTTCCAGTGCACTCTTTCATTTCTAGAAAAGACCTTTAAAATAATAATTTGCACCTAATATAGTACCTTTCAGACAATGCTGCCCAAATTCTGAACACAATTTGTTAAACCCTCATGGGAAATATCTGGGATCCTTCTACTATGAGATTACCATGGGATAGAACAAATGTTATACCTATCTTCAAGAAGGGAGTAGAAATGACCCAGGTAGGTAACTAGACCTGATAGCCTAATCTCAGTGGTATGTAAGATATAGATGTTAGAGCAGCTACTGAGAAAGAAAATAATTAGCATAGTAGCGAAGGAAAAACATGATGAAATGCAGCATGGGTTCACAAAGGGCTGATCATGCCAGAACAATCTGATATCCTTTTTTGAAAAAATAACTGGCTTTTTGGATATAGGGAATGCATTAGATTTAGTGTATTTGGATTTTAGTAAGGCATTTGATACTGACGCAGGGTAAATTACTGCTTAAGCTGGAAAAGATGGTAATTAACAAAAAGATAGATGGTTATGAAATTGTTTAACTGAAAGAAAACAAAGGGTTGTGTTGAGAGGTGGACTTTCTATTCTAGTTGGAGAAAGGTTTCTAGAGGAGTTCCGAAAGGATCAGTCTGGGGACCTATGTTATTGAAAATATTCATAACTGACCTTGGTGAGGGAAGTAAGAGTGTGCTAATGAACTTTGCTGATGATATCAAGTTGGGAGGAATTGCCAATACAGAGGAGCATCAGGAAATCATACAGGATGAATTGGATGACCTCATGGATTGGAATGTAAGGAATGGGATTAAATGTAATAGTACAAAGTGCAAGGTGATGCATTTGGGGTTTAATAAGCATTTTAGTTACCAGCTAGAAACTCATCAGTTGGAAACAACAAAGGAGGAGAGAGACTTGGGTGTTATAATTGAGCATGAAATGACTATGAGCTGTCAATGTGATGCAGCTCTAAAAAAGGCAAATACTCTCCTGTGATCTATTACACGTGGTATTGTCAGTAGGGATAGGGAGATATTGTTGCCTCTGTATAAGGCTCTGGCAAGACTCTGTCTGGAATACTGTGGTCAGTTCTGGTCATTAATGTTCAAGAATAAAGAGCTTAAACTGGAACAAGTGCCACAAAGAGCTACCAGGATGATCAGAGGAATGGAGGACTGACTTTAGGAGATTTTATTTATTTATTTATTTAGTAGATTTTTATACCGCCCCATCCTGCACAGCAGCTCGGGGCGGTTAACAACAATAAAAGCCATTTAAAACATTTAAAATACAATTATAAAACATATCAATAAGATTGGAGATGAGGCTGAAAGAGCTTGGCTGTTTCAGCCTATGAAAAAGAAGGCTGAGGGGAGAGATGATCACGTTGTACAAATATATCTGGGGAGCTAACACTATAAAAAGAGAAGATTTGTTCAAACTAAAGGTTAGCGTGGGTACAAGAACTAATGGATACACGCTGGTTATCAATAAGTTCAGGCTGGAAATTAAAAGAAGGTTTTTAACAGTCAGAGCAGTGTACTACCAGAATAAGCTTCCAGGGGCAATTGTGGGAGCAAAGAATCTGAGTAGTGTTAAAAGGGAGTTGGATATGTTTATGACACACAACTTGTGAGGTGTTTTTTATTTGATGCTACAGGAGGAAGCCCTCCCCAATATATTCCCCCCCCCCCTTCCCTGAAGCATCAAAAGCTGGGGTCCGTGGCCACTGAGTGGCACAGCTGCAGAAGAGGTGGAGTGCATTGGCAGAGATTCTAACAGGCGGCTCCCAGTCCCAACATGGTTACTGCAGCAGTTATCTCACTCTCTCTCTGCAACAGAGCATGGGGGAGGGGAAGCGTGCCAGGCTGGAAAACCTGCATTCGAGCACTGGAGAACCTGGGCTCCCCAGCACTCATGGCCAGTTCCTGTGACTTTCAAAGGTCATGTCCTCAATCCATACTGCGCCTATGAGTGGCAGATCTGTCTGCTGGCATAGGTGGTTCATACGGGCAGAGGATGTGTGGGCACCTGTCGCCACACACGTTTTGGCTTTCCCCAAATGGCACATTTCAGATTTCTCGGCAGTGACCTATGAGTGGGTGCTGCATGCTCATAGGAGCATGCATTCTCCTGCACCACCTTCAGACGGGTGGTCGAATGAGTGGCTCCTGGGTGGCTATGTGTGGTAGCATCTCGTTTAAAAACACCTAAAGTTGTCTGCACCTGGAGGTGGAACTGTTGGGGCATTCTGAGGCTTGTGTATTCTTATTGTAGATCCGGTGCCTGTCTGACAGAGGCTATACACATGCTCAGGGTCTAACGGATTGCCATTTTGGGGGTCAGGAGGGAATTTTCCCTCTGGCCAGATTAGCAGTGGTGTCAGGAGTTAGCCCTGAACACACAGCATCATGTTCTGGTTAGTGGCCACCATTTCCCCTGCACCACTGCTTGGCTTGTGCTAGAGCAGTTTTTTCCTGTTTGTGTGTCTTATCCTCTTTTCCCCTCCTGCACCTGCTACAGGGTGTGGACATGCCCACCAACTTCCTGATTGACTCCCAGACTTATATAAGGCATGCTGGGAGTTGTAGAAATTTAGTGGAGCTTCTGTTGCCAGTCCCTTCTGGCTTGCCTACTTCCCACCCTTTTGGCTCCTCTGTGTTTCCTGCATCAGGTTGTGTTCTTCCCTGTTGTTTGCGTGTGTGTGTTCTTTAGAGTCTTATTCATAGTTCCTTTCCTTTCCTTCCTCTTGGTTCCTCTGTTTTTCCTGCATCTCCCCCTCTTTTGGCTCCCTTTGTTGAGTGCTTGTGGGTGTGACTGGCGATCCCTCCTGTGTGTGTCGCTGTTGGTGGCACCTGAAGCAGTGCCACACACTGGAGGGCTCACCAATCACACCCACAAGCATGGTGCTGTTGAAAGGGCTTGCTGGTAAGATTCTATGATAGCTTAAAGCACCCTTTGTGTGCGACTGAGACAACCCATTTTTCAGCAGATTATGTCCTTCATAGCATCTTTTCTAAGAGTTATAAACTGGGATACTAATTGAAGCAACGAATAATTATTTGTAAATAATAATTGAATTTAAAATGACAGTATTTTAAGCAACTATTGCTTAAAATGAGCTGTTAATAAATGTCTTATTGGTGTGGTTGCCAGAATATTATCTGAAATAAAGACAAATCATTTCAGGAACAATATTGTCAAAACTGTAAGTGCATTATTGGCCAGCTCTAGAATTAATATCCTTAGTTCAAACTACAATAAAAAAACCACTGCAACTCTATGGGAGCATAAAAGATGTAAGACTTATCTCATGCCTGGACATGCTATTTGGAAGAAATTCCATGGTTGCAACAGGGTGGGGGTTTTGATCAAAGGATATGGGAACTTTGTGTTTAGTTGAATCCAATAGTTTCTGGAAACCTATAGAGAGTGGGTGTTTTTAGATGGGAGACATTTCTCCCACAGCTTAAAAATCCAATTTGGGGGGGGATTTAGATGTTCCTCACTGGACTGGAAGTTGCCCAGGCGCCATTGGAAACAAAGGTGCCGCACAATTCCCAGAAGTTTTGAGATGCGGATTAGTTAAGTCCCCGATAGCTAAGATCTTACCAGTCCTCGTCTCAAAACTTCTGGGAATTGCTTGGCGTCGCTGTTTCCAATGGCGCCCAGGCAACTTCCGGTTCTGTCTAAATCCCCCCTGCAGGGGTTTCTCAAAGCCAGATTTTTAAGCTGCAGGAGAAATGCCTCCCGTCTAAAAACACCCAATATTTTAGTCACATCTCCTTGGTCTTAGGAAGCCTCAAAGATATTAACAAAAGGTGTATCTGTTGTCGTGACATGCTGCTGTGAATACAACAGATGTGTTAAAAGATGAAGCTAACATTATAACCCAATACCAGAACTATTTTTTAGGGAGGCTCAAAATATTACATTTAACATGATTTTGAAAATAACAAACTAGTTCTCTTGGGTGCCATCAAAGCATCCTTAAAGTGATTGGCTTTGAGAAGATGAATGCTCAGTTTTCTAAAAATCAAGTCCACAGAAGGATGTCTCTGGCCGTTTTTAGATGTGCAGCGGGGGTCAGGCGCGGGAGTGGCAAAACAGTCGTGGCGCTGTTTTACACAAACCAGAAGCAGAAGTTGTGCGCGTGATTGGCGGCCGTGCATTCTTTGCCGACCGCGATCAAACCAGGCTGATTTCTCTGGGGGGACATACACGGCTGGAAAAGAATGCACGGCCGCCAATCACGTGCACAACCTCCGCTTCCGGTTCATGTAAAGCAGAGCCGTGGCTGTTTCGCCGCTCCCGCGCCTGATCCCAGCGCATGTCTAAAAACAGCCTCAGGTTAAATGCCACCAAACTGAGGCATCAAATCACACATCACTTTTGAACTGCTGTGCACAGAAATAAATTTCAGCCAAAGACTTCAGTTCACAAAGTAGGGCCAGCAGAGCCCTAGAATCAATGGATCTCCCAAGTGCAAATACTTTGAAGATCACAGCCTATGTACAGCATTCACTTGTCTTTGGTGATTTGATGCTAGGGCTGAAATGAGCCCAGGATCTCCCCCTCAATGAAAATCTCGCCAGACTTGAGGGGTGTGTGTGTAAGACTTCATATGATCTTGTGAATCTCGTGGAGGGTGGGGGTCTGGGAGGAGTCTGGGTGAGGTGCCAGAGGAGAACAGGGGGCAAAGGCTTACCCCCTAGCCACCTCGGCATCCACCCAGACCTCCCTGCCTGCCCAGGAAGAGAAATTCTGTGCAGGGGTTGCAGGGGTTGGAGGCCTAGCGGGGTGGGGGTACTTATCTTCCGGAGGGAGTCCCATGATGCGTGGCCTCTTCCTGGGGTTGTAACATTTGAAATCCCCCCCCCACACACACACACACAAACTAAGCATGCTCAGAAGGACGTAATCAGCCCTTCTCTGGGCATGCTCAGTCCTTTACAAAGATGTTGCCGGCAGCATCAACAAGCTGTAGGCTCCATTTTTTAAAAGGGAAGCCCTTTTCAAAAATGGATCCCACAGCATGCTGATGCTGCCAGTGCCATCTTTGTAAAGGACTGAGCATTCTCAGTTTGTTTGTTTTTATTTCAAAAATTACAACTCCAGGAAAAGTGTCTCTTGTCATTGGGAAACTGCCCTTTTCAAAAAAGGAGTCCTCAGTGTGCTGATGCTGCCGGCGCCACCTTTGCAAAGGGCTGAACATGCACAGAAAGGTCAATTAGTCCCTTCTGAGCATGCTCAGTTTGTGTTTTTTTCTTTCAAAAGTTACAACCCTGGGAAGAGGCCACGCTTTGTGGGATTCCTTCTGGAAGGTAAGTAGCCCACCCTGACCCCTCACTAGGCCCCCAACCCCCTCCCAGGCACTGGGCCCCCGCACAAAATTTCCCTTCCTGGGCAGGCAGGGGGTCTGGGCAGGTGCTGGAGGTAGCCAGGGGTAAACTTTTTCCCCCTGCTCACTTCTGGCACCCTGCCCGGCCTCCCTGCCTGGCCTCCAGCTCCCACCCAGCCTTTCGAATCTCACTGGTTCTCAATGAGAAGGAGGGGGGTTGCGTCTCGTTTAGGGAATGAGATGGAAATGCCCCCATTCTCATCAACAACTGGCCTGACTTGAGCAACAAGTTTCAGCCCTAGTTGATGCTTTTAAATAAACAAATATTTTTTTAGAGAAAGAATTCATGGCTTTCTTATGATTAAATATAGTATATTCTCTCTTTTTCATGACAATATCAGATTACATTATCATTGGGTGGAGACACATGAGCTGTGGAGGACCTGATCCCCATGGCGAACAAGTGCAGCTGCCACACTGCGGGCCCAGCACAGGGAGCAGAACACACGGTTCCCCCCACTTCCCAGGGAACAAAGGTGGGCCACTGTTGGACCTCCCGCCATGGTGCGCGGATGGGCTGATTCTCTGGCCACACAAGCAGGCGCCTGACCCTGCCTCCCTCCCCTGGCCTGACCACTATCCCAGCCATGACGTGGCCATGTAGGACTGGAGCAAGTGGCTGCTGCCCCTCAATGCCCTGCAGTGGACCTTGACATGTGGTGGCACAGACGGTGACCAGGCAGATGGGTTGCTGTGTCTTGGGCAGCCTTACTACTAATCCTTTCTGTAGCATCAGTAGGCATACACAGTGCTTTACAGTTGCAGATTTTGAAGACAGGTTCCTGCCCAGGGGGTTTACAATTTAAGATGGACATGGGTGAGGGGAACATGGGGAGAGACAGAGAGACACTGCATCTGCGGCCATTTTTCAAGGATGCAGCGTGTAGCAGTCGGCTGCCTGCCTTGCAGCAGTGGTGGTGGTGGTGAATCTGGCAGCTGCTGGCCACATAATGCACTGCATCACGTGGTAAGGCTGCCCATAGTGGGGTAAGGCTGACACAGGCACAGTAGGTGTCTTTCTTGGGTGGCTGCACCCGTTATTTCCGACAATATTTCATTTCCTCTTTTACTATGCCTGTAAAAATAAGAAAACAAATGCGTAGAAAATAAACTAGGCAAGACATTTATGCTCTTTTAAGAGAAAGAGAGAGGCCAAACCAAAACCCCAAATCTGAATCCACATGCAGCCACACCCTAAACTTTGGAAAGTCCAGATCCTTAGACTGAATTTGTGGGTCAGGCCCTTTTCCAAGTTGTGTGGATTCAAACATTGAAATGTGATTTTTGTAATATGGTAAAGGACTGATTGAAAATCTTTTGTGAAGAAGTTATGAGAAAAGTTTTATCTTGCAAGTGCAGCCAAGATTAAACCCATTATTTAAGATGTGAAGCATTTGGCAACAAGAAATAATTGTAGTTAAAAAGAAAGCCCAAGTAATTATTCTTGGCCTGAGAATAATTTAGCATTTTGTCAATGCTACTCACTCAAGCACCAACACAGTAAAGTTATATAAACAGAATGAAAAGGATTGCCAAGACATTTTTTCAGTCAAATAACACCCTAAGAGAACAAACGAATTACGTGGATGTACAGCACTATGTATATTCCTGTTGGAACAAAATAATAATAAGAGGTGTCCAGTGCACATGGATTAGAACAAATATGTGTCTTTTGATTTGTTTGAATAGCACATGAGGTCCAACTATTCTGAGAAAATTTGTTGTAAATAACGTCATTTTCAGCACCAGCCATTTGGGATTTGCCAACGCCCACCGCCCCCCCTCCCGGGAAATGAGACACGGAGACATATATGGATTTTAAATTGGCCGCACTCTTTATTCAAACAAATCACGGAAGTTGGTGGAATTGCTTCTAAGCAATTATGGGTCCAGTATTTTATACCTAAAACGTCAACATTATTAAAAAACAGGCCTGGATATGCCCTCCTGTGCCATCACCAAATTCAACATTTAAAACATCCCCTTCGAACAACTCCCTAGCCAAGGCCGAAGGGGAAACTTGCCCGTTCGGGCATGAGTAAGGATGATGGTGTCATTAAAATTGAGGGCCATACTTGCCCTTACCCTTCTTTGACACCCCTCCCAGGGGGATGATCTTGCTGTAGCCATGCCCTGCTTATCATCAGGTATCAGCCCCCCATCTCTTATGGAGATGACTCTTTGATCTATTCTACCCCTACCTTACCAAATAATCCTATTATCCATACTGGACCCCTGCCACCACTACGGCACGAGCCATTCCTGGCCCCGCCGTAGCCCCACCAACCCCACTTCACACCATGTCCTCGAGTACCCTTGCTATACTATCTAGATACAAGCTGTTGCCTTCGGGGGACAAATGTACCCCATCTGCCAAAAACAGCTCCGGCCTTGCATAGGTTATTCGTATATGTCATATGCAGCCACCTACTAGGCCCAACCACCATTTGTTAATTTCTTGGTTTACCCCCTCTCTTGCCTTATCTATCTTGCTAGTGTGAGTGACCTCCCCCCATCTAAGGTGTGGAACCAGGTGGGTCCACAAGATCCTAAACCCCCTGAACATATTTCTTATCAATGGTAACTTAATCTGAATGGTTAAATTAACACTAGTTCTGACCCTCAGGTCATTCTCCCCCAAATGTATGATGAGTATGCCTGGTTGTTCCCGGTTCTTTACCTGGGACAACATCGGTACCAATTGTTCCCATTTCATACCGCCCTTTCCTATCCAATGTATGTTTGCCCTCTGTTCCAAACCCAGTTGTGTCCCCCCATGGGATCGCGCCGCCACCTCCTCTGCCCAGCGAATGAAACTGTGGCCGACTATCCACACCACCGTCTTGTTTTCTTGCTTTTTTCTATATCCTGAATAAATGGAAAGGAAGTCATTAGTTTTGTAGTCCTGGTCGTATATATCCCTGATAGGCACGTGAACACCATCTGCCTCTGGCTCTAACATCGGCTTCTGACAAGCCTGCAGCTGCCGCTGTCGTTGCGGCACCTATCCTAAATGAGTGTGTTCTGTACGTGTCTGCCGGCAGTCCTACCACTCGTAGTGCTTTCTTAAGAACACTTGTGAACTGATAACGTGTGATTAGTGTATTGTCTCTATGCATGAACAAGTTTCCTTGGCTGGACATGCATGCTTGAAGGTATGCTTGTACTGCTCTAACTGGGCAGATGTCTGTTATACTTGACTGGTGCAAGGTGACAATTTGCCCCCGCCCTCTTTGATCGGTCTTTGACCGGCGTATCCTGATTGTTAA
>QEPC01005014.1:561235-578813 GCA_003113815.1 Sphenodon punctatus | reverse complement strand
GCACCTGCGCTACATCCACCTCCACTCATCAACCACGCATGGAGCAATGGGCTCCACTACCCAATGATCCATGGGTGGAGATGGGTGTGTGCATGGCCACACACCCATCCCACCCACCCACCACAGTCTGTTTTAAAATGATCAAAGATAGGGAGCATTCTTGAATTTGATTTGGTGTTTTTCTGGAAGACAGGATAGTACGAAAAGTACGAGGATGAGCCATTTGCAGCAGTCTGTGTTGTTTGTAGCTTCTTCCAGAGCCCAAATTATACACTGCATTTTAGGTCACCAAAATATGGGTTGTCATGGTCAGGTCTGTATCAAATCAGGAATATGTCCAAGTCTCTTAGCCAACAGCAGATGGCACTGTAACAACTGCTGGAACTAGACTATCCAACAGTGGTGAGAAGCCTTGCAGGATCCCCAACTCACAATTTCATACCAGAATGAATCTGAATTGATACCTAAGGATCAGAATGAAAATGCCCTTAACTGAGGATGATGCTACTGCTGTGAAGTGTTTTCTTGTCGACGCACCCCCCAATGAGACGCAGACACAGTACATGGGTTATAAAACAGGCCGCACTCTTTATTAACCAATCTCAGTACGGTGGGTAATTGCACCAGGCAATCTAGGTCCAGTATGCTAGCTAATTATCAACTGTTTTAACTTAAGCAAAGCCCTGGATGTGCCTTCCAGTGTCATTGCCTATTAACCTAAAAAACTTCATCCCTTCGACAGGTCACTGGCCATGGCTGAAGGGGGCAAGCCCGTTCTGGGCCAGAGTAAGGAGTTTCCATGTCCGCAAGGTGTAGAACTGTGCCTGTCCTTCACCCTGCTAAGACACCCCTCCCAGGGACGTGATACCAGTGCATGCCGTGCCCGGCATTGCCTGGATATCACTTCCCCATCTCTTAAGGAGATGACTCTAAATTTCCTATAGCCTTACCTAATTATTCTACTATCGCATACTGGACCCCTGCAGAGTGCGACAATTGTCCTTTTATCCAAATTCAACAAAGTTGTTTTCTGATGTATAATCAAATTATACCAAATTATGTCCAATTATACAAATCATCATCCTTCTTGTTCAAATTCCTAGGGTGGGACACCAAGGAGAATACCGGATACCGGATTTACTGGTATCAGATCTCCCCAGTACCAGATTTACCGGTATCGGCATACCGAACCTTTAACATTGGGCGTTTTACCAGTTTTTTTACATCGCGGCCGTTTATCTCAATGGCCGCAATGTAAAAAAAATGATAAAGCGCCCAATGTTAAAGATCCAGTATGCCAGTACAGATATATATCGGATTAATCCGATACACCCAAATACCCGCAATATCGGTTCTCAGGAGAACTGGAATTCCCACCCCTACAAATTACCCTATTTAATAAGCCAAATCGTAACTGACAGTCTGCATCCAATTCAATTAAGGTACATAGTACTCATTCACTTGACGCTTGAATGAAACAAATGAACAGCCTATTTAAACCTACTCTAACACTGTGAAGGAGGCAAAAAATGACCCTTATTAATAAGACTACTCGGCAAAATTCCTCCTTGGTTCCTTAATGGCAACCAGAGTTATCCCACAGTGCTAGAGGGGAGGTGGGTGGGGCTGACTGCTCGGCCTTCAGAACCCGGAATGCTGCGTTCACTGCATAGCAGGAGGACAGCCCCTCCTACAAGGGGCTGCCTCCCAGCCCATGTGACTACGCTTCTTCATGCCGAATAAACCGGTTGCCAAGCAACCACCGGGCTCAACAATGTGGGCAGCCTTTTAGCAGGTGTCCACCTGCTGCGGCTCCTTCTGCTCCCGGGGGGGGGAGGGGCACAACAAATCCCCTTCGCTGCCATTTTGCGGTGAAGGGACTTTTCCAAGACGTATTACCTCCATCTTACCTATGTTTAATCTCAGCTACACCAAGTCTTCATCCCAGTTTACTGCAAGGAATATGTATTGCTAGCTTTTGCTCTGATGATCTATAGCTGAGGGTCTCCCAGAGCTTGATGGCATTTTAATATGTAAGGGCTCATTCACATACTGCTTTTTAAAAGCTGGTCATGGCACTAACACACCATCAGTCTTGTGTGAATTTTGTACTCCTTGAGGATTCCTTATTCTCTGCTACTCCATGCAATGGGTTTGCTTGCAAAGATATGACTCTATTAAGTGGCAATGGTGTTGTGTGACGGGATTGTCCTGGAGCAAGGTTCAGTCTCTAATGCATCATTTCCTGTTTGTCACTTCCTACCTCTGGCTGACCACAAAGGTGTGGCTATAGAGTCCTGGAGGACTCTCCTCCACTCCATGCTGCTTCTGGAACATTGCATGCATGGCTTTGTGTGCCCTTTGCAGTGTGAAAAATACCACAGAAAAGTAACAAGGGGGAATGGCCAGTGAAATGTAGGGGAATCAGAAGTGGTGTGGTGCACTGCTATTGGACAAACACAGATTAAAGAACACATGGTAAGTGTGCAAGGGGGAAGGGTATTGTGTCAATGGTTGAAAAAAGACGCAACGCTAACTCCACTTTAACATTTTTTATGCATGTTGCAGGGCTGCATAGGGCACCAATACAGCCCTGCAACATGAATAATAAATGTTAAAGCAGTGTTAACCTGGTGTTTAAGTGACGTTAGTGTTATGTCTGTTTTCACCCAATGAGCCCTGGTTATATTTAACAGATTTCTTGGTGGTTTTACATGTGTGTCAAACAGGAGAAGATGGAGCTGTACTAGCAACTCTACAGTCTGATATGTAACTCATGGTTAGAGTACATAGCATTTCTCATGCACACAGCAAAAAAATGGCAACAATCTCTTCTTCTTTTTTTTAAACTATCTTTCCATTATAGATTCCTCTCTCAACATACTTGACTTTCTGGGCCTTTTTTTTTCTTGAAATACTCCTATGTTTGTCCTGTGCCCAGAAGGGGACTATTTTAGTAAAGTGTGAGGCTATTTGGACAAAACATCCCTGGGACATTTGACTGCTAGAGAGGAGGTGTTGTCACTTTTAGAAAAATCTGCTTTTTTCCACATCTCAAAAAAATCTTGGTTTAGAAACAACAAGCACACAGCATTATTTCTGATAAAGTGCAAAACACTGGAGTTATTCACTATGGGAACCTTTGTTAAAACAAACAGGACCTAATTGAAAGAGGGAAGGAAGCAAATTCCTTTCTGACAAAACTGTCCAATATGGGAATTTCAGCACATTTCCCTAAAATAAATTATAACTCTTTTCTCATTCTCGTCTTATATCAGCCTACAACTGCAAATCTAGAAATCTGGTATACCTCATTTAGTGCATCATATGTGCCCCTGGGAACTATGATGGTGAAACCCACCAACCTTTGCACAAATGCATGAACTTACACAGAAAAGATAGCATGGACAAGAACACAGATTCTACTTTTGGCATTCATTCTTCCCAAAGTGACCCCTCTACTGAGGACTGAGCAAGCAAAAAATAAATGCACTGTGGTGGTTTAAACAAACTGTGAGGAAATATGGTTAATTTACACTGTTCTAGCAGGATGGTTGGTTACTGATAATAATAGGATGCACGCACAGTATCATCCTGATGGAGGAGTGGCTTCTGCTCTGCCCATTGGCTAGTTTGTCAAACTATACATCACAAGAGCTACACAGTTTTTGGAGTCGAGAGTATGTTTGCCATGCTTATTTCAAATGAGGGAGACAAGGGATTGAGTTTAAAAGGACTATGAGCTACTTTCACCCTTTGTGGTGAAGTACTGTGGGTAAGTGACTGAAGGAACCAACCAACAGCATGCAAGCACTTCATCACTTGCTCACCTGGGGCCAGGAGGGTATAAGGGGTTAACCTGTGGAGCCCAGGGAGCAAGGGTCATATTACTGGAAGGTGCTGGTCACATGACAAGGTTTTAAATACAAATTAGGGGATTGACCAGAGTGTTAGAGAAGCCCTTTGGGTTTATGATGTAGACTCAGCCGCTGCCACTGCCACCCGCTGGCTGCCCCCACTTTGGGACCCCCCTACGCTGTCGCCACTGGGGCTGGGAGCCAAGGAGGGCTTGCCCTGTAGGGGAAGAGACCCCCAGGACTACCATCGTCCCCCTCCTCCCTTGCAGGAGGGGAAGGGTCGGGGTCAGGGACTCTCCCATGGGAGCACTTCCAGTGGGGGGGCTTGAAGTGGTGGCTAGTCCGGTGCCGCTGCAGGCCGTGCCCTTAAAAGTTACACCCAAGGGCCCTTGGGCATGGCCCTGAGGGGGGACTGGGGGAGACTGTTCTATTTCCAGTGAGAGGAGGGGCTTAGTATTGGGGCAGCTGGTTTGATAGGGTGGATATTGTTGGGGTTTATTTTTTATTTAGGGGAAAGGGGGGGTTAGGGTGGAGGTGAACGAGTGTTGGGGTTGATAGGATATGGCTCCCTCCCCTAGTGTGAGGAGGAGGGAAGGGTCCACCCACTTTGTGTGAGGAGGGAGGTCTGACCCGATTGGGTTAGGTTTTTTGGCTCCCCTGTGAGAGGGGAGGGTTGGGGAGGGGGTCTCCCTCACTGGACAGGCAGGATGGCCATTGGGGAGGGGGGTCGGGCCGGGGGTGGTGTTCCGCAGCCATTGGGTCATGATGGGCCGGGGCAATTATGGTCCCTCCGGGAGGCTGGTTACATCTGTGAGAAGGGACAGGTGTCTGGTGCCGGTCCCTCTCACTGGCCCCCGGGCAGGTAGTGTGGCAATCAAGAATGGGAGGGCCCCGGGTTTGGGACTGTTGCTGATTAACGCGAGGTCCATGGCTAATAAGTCTACAACAATCTGGGAATTAATCCTGGACCAGTCAGCCGACCTCGTGTGTATTACAGAGACCTCGCTGGATGCTGAGTCAGGGCCAATTTTGGCTGACCTTGTTGCGGCCGGGTACTCTGTACAGCCCCAGCCAGAGGGGTGGGGGTGGTGTCGCTGTTATTTTTAGGGATACTTGGTCTGTGAGGAGGTATCCAGTGCAAACTCTCTTGGGTATAGAAGGCGTCCATCTAGTGATTGATTTGGAGACAGATTAGGACTGTTGCTGGTATACCACACACCTACCTGTACGGCAGCATCCCTACATGCTCTAGCAGAATTGGTGTCTGAGGTGGTCTTGTGATCTCAGAGGGCTTTAGTCCTGGGGGACTTCAGCATCCATGCTGACGCTGATCTTGGGGAAGCGGAGTATGAGTTCATGGCCATCATGACAACCGTGGGACTGTCTCAGAGGGTTGTGGGCCCGACACATGATGGGGGACATACCCTGGACCTGATATTTTGCACTGACCTTAAGGCAGAGGATCTGGTGGTGGGAAAAGTGTTAGCTGTGTCCTTGTCGTGGACCATTACCTCCTCCCCAGTCTGCCTCCGGTGCCTCCGGTCTCCTGGCGCATGTCTGCCTCCGGTGAGGTACTGAACCAGTTTGGCTGGTTTGTCCCCAGAGACTTGTGGAACCAGAAAGGTTCCAGAATGATCTAGTGGAAATACCCCCCAATCTTGATGACCCTTCACTCAATGACCTCTTCGCTTTTTGGGATACCCTGCTGACTGAGACCATCGACTGAATGGTTCCCAGGCATCCACTTCCTGAGCACCAACAGCACAGGCCCCCTTGGTTTACAGAGAGTCTGCGATGGATGAAGCAGGAGGGATGGTGGTCGGAGCGACAGTGGCGCTGGACTCGTGCTGAAGCCGATCAATTGCAGCATAGAGTTAGTTTAAGAGCCTATGCTGTTGCTCAGCAGGCAGCAGAGGTGTTCTTTGCTACTCCCATAGCATCCGCAAAGTCACATCCAGCAGAGTTTTTCCGGGAAGTGCAGTGGCTGGTCAGTTTGGCCTGCCTCCTCCTGGAACTGGAATCCTCCACTGCTTGTTGTAACATGTTTTTCGACTTTTTTGTGGACAAAATTGCCCAGATTTACCACGACTTCGCACTTGTAGCAGTGGGAGAACCCAAAGTAAGGGAGGTCCCACCTTGTCTGGTTTCATGGAATCAGTTTCAGTGAGTGTTGCCCGCTGATGCGGTGGATGTTCTTGGGGTGGTTAGAGCCACTTGTTGTAAATTAGATCCATGTCCATCCTGGCTGGTCAAGGCCTGCAGGGAGACGTTAGGGCCATTACTGGTTGGGGTTGTCAATGCCTCCTTTACGGAGGGAAGAGTGCCGGGCTGCCTTAAAGAGGCAGTGGTGCACACTCTGCTCAAAAAAACATCACTTGACATTGACTCCCTTGGCAGCTATGGGCCAGTTTCTAATTTTCCCTTTTTAGGGAAGGTTATTGAACGGGTGGTGGCTCAGCAGCTTCAGGGGCATCTGGATCGGGTCAGTTTTCTTAATCCTTTGCAGTCCAACTTTTGCCCTGGGTTTGGCACTGAGATTGCACTTGTGGCTTTGGTCAATGACCTGCGCTGTGAATTGGATCAGGGCAAATTGTTCCTTCTGATTCTATTGTTCCTTCTGGCTGGACCTCTCCCCCCTGACTTAAACCCGGAAGTGGCCCGGGGGGCATAAAAGGGAGCTGCCTGCCGGGGAAGCAAGTCTCACTTTTCCATCTGCCAGGGATCTCCTGGGAGCCGCTGCTGATCCCGCTGGGATGTCCCTGCACTGCCATTGCTGCTCCAGACCCTCTGCTGACCATCTGTGTGGAGGAAAAAGAACAGTTAGCACTGGGAGCTTGGGGGGGGGCTGAGAAGCTGGTGCACCTAGACAGGGTGCCCTAGCTGGACCCCTCCCCCTTGACTTAAACCCGGAAGTGGCCATGGGGGCATAAAAGGGAGCCACAGGTTGCGAGTCGAAGGGCTGCGACCAAAGGGTGCAGTCCTTTGGGGCCCGCAGGGGGTCCAGCGGGGAAGATACTGGGCTGGTGAGCTTTTTCAGTTGGGTTACAGGGGTGGGGTGGGGGGAAACTCCAGAAGAAGGGCGAGCAGCCCAGATGTAGGGGTCAGGATGGAGTGGACGGGAGGGGGGGAGCAGCCATAGGGGTGGTTATGGGGTAGGGACGGTATGGTCCAAGGGGACAGGTGACTTGTACTCCCAGGGCACCAAGGTTCCTAGTGGAGGTTGAGAGAGTTGCCCCCCCCCCGAGGGTGAGAGAGGATCAGGGTCTAGGGTCCACCTGTGAAGGGCTGCTGCTATTAAATGCAAGGTTCGTAGTGAATAAGGTCCCAGTTATTCAGGATTTGATCCTGGATGGGGCATCAGACCTTGCATGTATCATGGAAACCTGGCTGGATGAGGGGGTGGAACCAGTTTTAGCAGACCTCGTTCTGGTCGGGTATGCTGTGCAGCACCAGCCCCACACGGAGGGCCGGGGAGGAGGTGTAGCTATTGTTTGTAGAGAGGATTGGCCAGTTAGGCGATATCCAGTCCAGGAGATTTCAGGTGTTGAGGCCTTCCATGTGGTGTTTGATTTGGCTGGGGACAAGCTTGGGGTGCTGCTGGTATACCGGGCCCTTTCTTGTCCGACAGTGTCCCTTGCCACTCTAGCAGAGCTGGCCTTGGAGGTGGCGCTGAACTCCTCCAGGACTTTGGTCCTGGGGGACTTCAACGCCCATGCCGATGCTGGCCTTGTAGGAGCGGAGCGTGAGTTCATAGCCGCCATGGCAACCATGGACTTGTCCCAAGTGGCCAACTGCCCGACCTATGTGTGGGGGTACATCCTCGATCTGGTTTTCTGTTCTGGCCTTGAGGTGGGTGATCAATTAGTGGGGGATGTGAGGGTCACACCCTTGTCATGAACAGACCATTATCTCCTACAGGCCAGCCTCTTAGCACACCCCATCCAGAAGGGGAATGCACCACTTAGGTTGGTCCGCCCTCGGAGGCTGATGGAACCGCAGTGGTTTCAGGAGGCTCTGCGGGAGTTAACCTTAGACCCTGACGGCCACTCTGTCGATGTTCTGGTCCAGCACTGGAACATCTTGCTGGGGGAGGCCATTGACAGGGTGGCTCTGAGACGTCCACTGCCTCCGTCTTGTCACTGCAGAGCCCCTTGGTTCACTGAGGGGCTGCGGTGTATGAAACAGGTAGGTAGGAGACTAGAGCGACACTGGCATCAGACTCGTGCTGAATCTGACTGACTTCTCCATAGGGCCCATTTGTGGTCCTATGTTGAGGCTGTGAGGACAGCAAAGAAGGAATTCTTTGCTGCCCTCATAGCGTCTGCAAAGTTGCGTCCAGCGGAGCTGTTCCGGGTGGTGCGGGGGCTGGTCAGTCTGGTCTCCCTCCACCTGGACGGGGTTCCAGGCCACTGTGAGGAGTTTGCCACCTACTTTGCAGACAAGATTGCTCAGATCCAGAGTAACTTTGACACCAGGTTGGAAGCAGTAGGTGAGGAGCACGAGGTTATGGAGGCACCGTCTGGTTGATTTTCTGGGAGGAGTTTCAGGAAGTGATGCTGGCCAATGCAGTGGATGTCCTGGGGTCTGTTAGAGCCACTAGTTGTGAATTAGATCCATGTCCATCCTGGTTGGTGAAAGCCTCCAGGGAGATGTTGGGGACAGTGCTGGCAAGGGTGGTCAATGCGTCCCTCTGGCAGGGGAGGTTGTCACCCAGTCTCAAGGAGGATGTGGTGCAGCCCCTGCTGAAGAAGCCATTTTTGGATGTGGGCACACTCGCCAGTTACTGTCCCGTCTATAATCTTCTCTTTTTAGGAAAGGTTATTGAATGGGCAGTGGCTCTGCAGCTCCAGGCACATCTGGACAGTATCGATTTCCTTGACCCTTTTCAGTCTGGATTCCACCCTGGCTATGGTACTGAGATGGCGTTGGTGGATGATCTCCACCAGGAGATGGACACAGGATGTTCAACATTTCTGATCAAGCTAGATCTCTTGGCCGCTTTTGATACCATGGACCATGGGCTGCTGCTGAGACGGCTGTGAGACCTGGGGGGTCTGGACGGGACTGTCCTTGGGTAGTTCTGCTCATTCTTCTCAGGGAGAAGCCAGCGGGTAGTGCTGGGGGCTGAAAAATCAAGCCCCCGGGCCTTGACCTGTGGGGTTCCGCAGGGTTCGATCCTGTCTCCATTATTATTTAATGTGTATATGCAGCCCCTGGGGGAGATCGTGAGAGGGTTCAGGGTGCGATGTCACCAATATGTTGATGATACTCAGCTGTACCTCTCGTTTTCAACTGATTCAGGTCCTGCTGACTCGTTACTTTCCCAGTGTTTGGAGGCCGTGGTGAATTGGATGCAGCAAATCAGACTGAAGCTCAATCCTGATAAGATGGAGGTGATGGTGGTGGGAAGGGCGAGGGAGGTGCTGGCTCCTCCGGTGGGGGGGGGGTCCGCCCTCCTGTAGCCCAGCAGGTTTGGAGTCTGGGGGTGGTTTTGGACTCAGGCCTCCATCCGGATCGACAGGTGGAGGTGGTGGCTAAAGACGCTTTTTGCCATCTGTATCTGGTACAGAGGCTGCATCCATACATCTCCAGGCCCGACCTGGCCACTCTCATTCATGCTTTCATCACGTCGAGGCTAGACTACTGCAACGCGCTCTATGTGGGGCTTCCCTTGTTTCTGGTTTGGAGGCTGCAGCTAGTACAGAATGCGGTGACCCATCTCCTTACATGGACGGGGTGGCGGGAGCACATAACACCTGTGCTCCACACTCTGCACTGGCTGCCTATAGCGTACCGAGCCAGAGTCAAGGTGTTAGTATTGATTTATAAAGCCCTACACAGTCTGGGCCCCTCATACCTCGGGGACCGCCTCACCCTCCGTGCCTCAGAGCGATCCCTTCGGTCTACCGGGGCACCTTTCTGGAGGTCCCCCATGTTAAACAGGGGGCCACAATGGAGAGGGCATTCTCGGTGACCGGGCTGCAACTTTGGAACTCCCTCCCGGAGGAAGCCCTCCTGGTCCCGGGTCTGCTAGCTTTCTGTTGAGCTTGCAAGACCTGGCTGTTCACCCAGGCCTTTGGAGGGGAGGGTGGGAGAGGAGGGGGGGATTAGGGATTTGATAGATATTTTAAAAAAATTGTTGTTGGGGTTATTTTAAAATATTTTAATTATTGATGATTTTTATGAGTATTGTCTTTGTTTTATTTGTGTTGTAATCTGCCCCGAGATGCTGTAGACATGAGGGGGCAGTCAAAAAATTTAAATAAATAAATAAATATTAGATCTGTTGCCAGTGTTTGATACCATTGACCATGAGATGCTGGTGGCTTGTCTGCAGGACCGGACTGGGGTGGGTGCAATTGTTCTTGAAGGGTTCTACCCTTTCCTGTCTGGTAGAACTTAACGGGTGGTTCTTGGGGAGTGTTCATCTCCCTGGAACCTCATGTGTGGAGTCCCGTAGGGTTCTATTCTGTCCCCTCTCCTGTTCAACATATATATGCAGCTTTTGAGCAAGGTCGTGAGAGGGTTTGGCATCTGTTGTCATCAGTATGCCAATGATACGCAACTTTACCTCTCTTTTCCTGCAGACCCAGACTCGGCAGTCTTGGTGCTTACCCAGTGTTTGGCGGCTGTGGGGGATTGGATGAGAGTGAGCCATTTGAGACTGAATCCTGACAAGTCGGAGGTAATGTTGGTGGGTAGGGCTGAGGGGGTGGTGGTTCCTGTCATTGATGGGGCTTGCCCCCCTTTAGCTACATAAGTTCATAGACTGGAGGTACTTCTCGGCTCGCAGCTCTGCCTAGACTCCAAGTTGGCAGCTGTAGCGAGGAGCGCCTTTCGCCAGCTACATTTGGTGTGACGGCTGCAGCCGTATGTTTTGGACTCTGACCTGGCCACCATCATCCATGCCTTCATCACCTCTGGACTGGACTACTGCAATGCACTCTATGTGGGGCTACCCTTGGTGATGGTCTGGAGGATGCAGCTGGTGCAGAATGTGGTGTCCTGTCTCCTTACGGGGATGGGTCATCATGAGCACATTACACCAGTGCTCTGTTCTCTGCACTTGTTGCCTATTGTCTTCTGGGCCAGATTTAAGGTGTTGATGTTGACCTATAAATCCTTAAATAGCCTGGGCCCTACCTACCTGTGGGACCACCTCATGCCCCGGGCCATGGTGCGGCCCCTGTAGTCTGCTGGGGATGCCTGACTCAAAGTCCCCTGGGTAGCGATGATGGGGAGGGCGTTCTTGGTGGCCACTCCTAGGCTGTGGAATTCCCTCCACCTAGTTCCAGACCTCCACTCTTTTCGGAGACAGTGTAAGACCTGGATGGTCTACCAGGCCTTTGGGGAGGGAGATGGGGAGGGGGTGGGAGGGATTTGGTTCCGCAATTTTAATGAGTTTTATAAATTTTATGTAGTTGATTTTAATTACTGAACTGTTTTATATTGTTGAATTTTGGTTGTGAGCGGCCCCGAACAGGCAGGAAGGAGCAGGCTAAAAGTGTTCCGAAATTAATTTAATTAATGTTATCCTTGCCAAAATAAGGAGTCATCTGAGCATCAGCAGGGTGTGGCATTCCTGAGAAACCCAGAGCTACCCTGCTAGGGAGGTAGTCAGGAGACCTGCCCGCGGCACAGGGAGAGATTAAGGAGTTCAGGAAGGTCCTGGAGGGTAGTCCCTTAGGCCAGAAGGTCATTAGTGTCCCTAGGAGCAGCCTGTCCAGGAGCCCCTGGATAAGGGTGGGGCAACTCCAAGGCTTGAGTGGCAGTCAGACATGGGGAGGAAGAGCTCTGGTGGCCCACCTGAAGCTAGGGGCATGGTATACTAGCTGCTGGTAGTTCAGCCAATGAAGCTGTATATTAGCAGGGAGGAGTAGAGCTCAGGGCATGGGGCCTGAGGGAAGCCTGGTGATGAAGCAGTTGATATAACACATGTACAGCTCTGAGGGCTTGCTCAGTGGCATCGGCCCAGCTGGGTAGTAACCTATGGGAGCAAGCAAGCCTAAAGGGGAGCAGGAGGAATATCAACAGCAAATCACCAGAGTGTCTTGGAAGAAGGCCCAGGATAACCCCCAACTCCTGTGGACAGGGGGTGGGGGGAGCCGGATGCCTGGCCAAGGTGACCCAAGGCTATAAAAAGATTCCCTGGGAGGCGAGGATTAGGAGCCCTTGAGGTACCAGGGCATTAGCAGCACACACTTACAGCACTCCCAAACGAGCCTAGGGCACCAAGAGAGAGGCACCAGCAGGGTTAGAGAACCCTGAATATAGGGCAAGGACTGGGAAGATCTTGTCAGGGCAACACCCCAGCTACCCAGGAATCCTGAAAGTAGACATCCTGCTGGGAGTCCTAAGGAGCCAGCTAGAGACCCTGGGACCAGGTTGGGGGAGGGGGGAAGTGTGGAGTTTGTGGACAGATTTATCCATCTGGAAGGGGCTATGACCCATATCATAGTCTGGGGCTCCAAGAGAGAGGGGGTGGGGGCTAGCAGGGCTAGAGAGACTGAATATAACAGGAGTTCTCAGGCAGAGGCCAGAGAGCACAATGGGTGAAGCCCCTTGCAAGGACTTAGACAGCCCATTGCTTGAAGCTTATTCCCCAAGAAAGACTACTGGTGCCAGCAATGGGGACACCAGGAACATCAGAGCAAATAATGATGTCATGAAACAGCTGAGCCACTCAACATACTGTGAGTGGAACAGCCCTGCAAGGACTTACTGTTGCAGGGCAGTCCCATGCAATAACTAGCTGTTCTTTCAGTGAAAATGACTTTTTCAGAAGTTGGGGCTGGAACTTGCACACAGTTTATTTATTTATTATAAACATTTCTTATCCCGCCCCCTGGTGCCAAAGGCAGTTTGGGGCAGAATACAATATAAAAGCATAAAATACACACACAACTTAAAAACAAACAATAAAACCATCAATCCCCCCCCCCCAACCCTATCCCATCCCTCCCCCTACCCATCTCTTTCAACAAACGCCTGGCAGAACAGCCATGTTTTACACCGACGCCTGAAGGAGGGAAGTTCCCGGGCCAAACAAACCTCTGCCAGGAGGAAGTTCCACAAGTGAGGCGTGGTGACCCAGAACACCCTCTCCAATGTGGCTCATCAGTTCTCGGATGAGTTCGTTAGAGGCTGGGTGCTGAGTTAAACCTTAGGAAGAACTTCCTAACTGTAAGAGCAGTTCGACAGTGGAACACACTGCCTAGGGTAGTAGTAGTAGTTTAGTTTATTGTTTGACCACATGGGTCTTTACAATACAAAACACAAAATAATAAACAAATAGACACTAACCACTAAACATTTTAAAATATTATAAATGCAATGTACAAAAAGAAAATGTCAAATTCAGCCCAGCTAAATTACCGGGTTACAACAGCCCGTTTGGCACAAAGAACTAAAAAACAAAACCTAGCGACTCTCCTAGAACGTTCAGAGTCAAAACCGCAAAGAAACAGTTTCAAAAGGGTCTCATATTGCCATTCAGAAAAGACACTTATATAGGAAGCTAAACATTTCTTCCGGATTTCAACATAAAATGGACAATTAAAAAAAACATGTTTTAATGTTTCAATCTGTCGGAGCGAGCAATGGGAGCAGTATCTGCACTCCCTTGGGACCCATTGTAGCGACCCTCCAAAACAGCTGAGGGGAAGACTTCTAATCTAAAAAGAATCAAGGCCTGCCTAACGTTAGCACCGATCCAGACAAATAGATAATGGTTGGAAGTTGAAGACAAACAGATCTCAGGGTAAAATAATGACACTTTTTGAGATGTCAGTAGGGAAGTTTCAGTTTGTAGTTCTTGGTCAGCAATCCTCCTCCTGATAATCGCTACAGCTGCCTTGAGGCCCAGAGGGGACAAAAGGCCACAAGTCATACCCAATTTAACAACCATTTCTTCTACCTTGTTCCAGATATCTTTTAGCCCCGAATTCACTAATAAAGAAAACAAGGAGTTTGACACAGGGGGAAATAAGTTTGTTCTCAACCAGAGTTTAATTATAGGAAGTAATGTTCTAGCTTTAATTGAGATTGACAAAGTCTCTGCCCATAGGATTACCTGAGGGGTACCTTTGGGGAGTCCCAAGGTAGTTCTTAAAAACAAATTTTGGAATCTCTCCAAGTTCCCTATATACGGGAGGCCCCAAATTTCGATAGCATATAACAATTGGGGAATAATCTTTGATCTAAACAAACGAAGGGCAGGCGCAACTAACTTACCCCCACGTCTAAAGAAAAAGCTCTGGATGGTACTGGAGGAGGCACAAACCTGGTCAGAGACCAGGGAGTAATGGGCACGCCAAGAGCAGTTATCAGAAAACATAACGCCTAGATAGTTATAGAACCGGACCTGTTCTATTATATTGCTTCCTATCTGCCAGTGTAAAATTTTCTTGGAGCACCCCACAGTCATTATCTTAGTNTTACTATTGTATAGCTTGATTATCAGATACAAAAGCCGCAGATCTATTGAAGTTATACTAAGCTTATGCCATAGTCGTTCCTGATTTACAGTATCAAAAGCCTGTTTGAGGTCAATAAAGCAAAGATATAATAATCAGTTTTTCTGCAGGCCTGAGTATTTAGAGCACAACTGTTTAAGGATGTAAATATGATCCACAGTAGAGTGGCTGGAATGAAAACCAGCCTTCTCAGGTTCTATCATTTGAAAATCGGCCAACCAGGCCTGAAATTTAAGTAATAAAAATTTGGC
This sequence comes from Sphenodon punctatus, assembly GCA_003113815.1. Lineage (NCBI taxonomy): Eukaryota > Metazoa > Chordata > Lepidosauria > Sphenodontia > Sphenodontidae > Sphenodon > Sphenodon punctatus. The sequence continues at coordinate 564,230 of QEPC01005014.1, read as the reverse complement.
ATACAGCTTACCTATAATGCTAAGGAGGCTAATTGGCCTATAATTAACGGGAAGTGTTGAGTCACCTTTTTTAAATATGGGGACTATCACACTGTTTAGCCATTGACTAGGGAGCTCCCTTGTTGTATTAATGAAGGTAAACAAAGGTGCTAAGCTAGTGGACCACCAGCAAGGGTTACTTTTAAGCATTTCTGGAGGCATAAGATCACACCCAGCTGCCTTTCCAGGCTTTAATTGGGATTTCAGGTTTAGAATGACAGATTCTTCAACAGGCGGCCAGTCTGGCAATCCCTCCAAGAGGTAAAGTGGAAGTTCAGCATTAGGATCGCAGGGGAGAGTAAAGAGAGCCTCAAAATGCTGCTCCCAGCTGGGTGCAGAAATCTTAGACTCTGTAAACTGCTTTCCCCCTATTCTGGCTAGTTTAATGAGGTGCCAGAATTTCCTTAAATCCTTTCGATTGGCGGCTGATAACAGATGATTCCAACTATTCCAGCAATACTCCTCCTTTTTCCTTAATATGACTAATCTATGACTCTTCCTAGCAGCCACCAATAATTCTCTATTTGCTCTTGACGGTAGACCTCTTGTCAAACATAGACTTTTACAGAGCCTTTTCCTTGATAAGCGACACTCACTATCAAACCAATGTGCAGGTGAAGGATTAAAATTGAGGGGTCTATTAATATAGACATTAGGTGGTCCATTAGTTGGACATAAACTGAAAGAATATCTCCCCTCATATCACCTATTTGGTTGCGTAAAGCAACAAGTGGTGTTTGTTCAATCATTGACAGAAAGTCTTTTTCGATATCCAGAGACCACTTTTTAACAGATGGATACAAAGTACCTGAAACCTCCCTACACATGGTCCTAGGAGGTGACCTATCAGGGGACATAGGATCAGTAAAAAATAATAGTAAAGGTAAATTATCTGAGTCCACTCGAGGGACAACTTTCAGTTCCTGCATGCAAAACAGTAAAGAAGCCGATACCATTATAAAATCAAGGACACTAGCTAGCTCCTTGCTTGGAAAAATAGGTAAATTGTCCCTCCAGATCTCCAAGCAAAAGGCCATTCAGGATCACTAGATTCAGCTCTGCTAGAAGATGTTTAACTATAGCGGCTCTTGAATCAATCACTCCATCCATTGAGGAACGGAAGTTATTAAATGGGGGCACTATACAATCATCATAATCCATTTCAGCAATACTGGGTAAAGAGGCCCCTATCCTAGCATTCATATCACCACCTAATATCAATATAGCCAAAGGAAACCTCCTAAGAGCTTTGTGAACCTGAGCTAAAATTACTGACCATATCTCGTTAAGGTAGTATGGAGATACTGCAGGGGGGGACATAGACATTTCCTAATAGAAGTTCAAATCCACTACTAAACACACAGTGCCAAAGGGCAAAATATGACCAATACGCATCAAGCGTACATGGGGAGCAGACTTAGTGGCCACCAAAAGAGCTAGCCCTCCACTGAGTCGACCCTTCTTGTGTACAGAGGATGCTGCTATACTAAAGGTCTCAAAGCCATGGCAGTGAAACTCAGTACTCATCCAAGTTTCCAAAACAGCATAATATCACTTGACTTCAAAAAGGTAATAAAATCTGGATCGGCTATACGCTGTTTCCATCCAGCAATGTTCCAACTTAACATTTTGATGGGTTACATACAGCCAGAAAGCTGTCAATAAGGAGAGGCATCCTGAGTCGTTGTCACACGCTCCACTAAGGCTGTCTCTATACCCCCCTCACCTGCCTACACCATAGGTTGATCTCAGTCAGCACTTCACTATGTTCCCCAGTTTGATCCTTAAAAGTTAATGACAATGGAGTAGGCAACCCTTCATTAGAGGGACCCTCCCCTTGTTAATTTCCTTTATGATTTGGGTCCTCAAAAGCTAATTCAATTTCCTCCAAAAGAGGCAGAGAGGACATAGAAGCCTGTTCAGCAACTGGACAGGAAATAGACCTGCCCAGTGGAGTAGAGGCCTCATTTCCTAATGCTACATCTGGAGGTGTAGTTTCTAGAGGCGGTAGAAAAAGGAAGAAAAGGTAGCAGGACTCAATGTCCTGCTAAAAATATTCCCCCTGCCAAGCACCCCCACTAAGGGGGCGGATGGTGCTGATCTAATGGTGGATTTCCCCAACTGACTATAAAGTCCCTCCATATGCGTCAAAATAACCTTCTGGTCTAATAGTAAAGGAGGTTTTTTATGAGGGAACTCTAAACACATTCTACCTGTACCCCCCTCCCCACAGGGAGTGTCTGCAGGTTTCTCAGCCCTCAATTCCAATTTCATCTCTGTAAGATCAATTAAACTTTCTTCTGCAACAGCAAGAGATTCTGCGGGGGGCTTAGTTAAATCAGATTTCCTCTTACCTGAGACTAAAATATTATGATTATCACTAAAATACCTTCTTTTACGGGGTATCTTGTCCCCAGTTACCACCAGATCATGATTTGATATAGTTTCATTATTCTCACTAGGGATGGGCGAACAGATCGTGGTTCGGGTTCGGCCGTTCGGTTCGGCCGCGTTCGGTTTGGCCGTTCAGTTCGGCCGTTCGGTTCGGCTGCGTTCGGTTCGTCCGTTCGGTTCATCCATTTGGTTAGTTCTCTGAGTTTGGGTTTGGCTGTTCGGTTCGGTCGTCTGAACAGGTCGTTTGGATTTGGCCATTCGGCTGTTTGGTTCGGCCATTTGGCTGTTTGGTTCGGCCGTTCAGGAAATGTTGTTATGGGTGTCTTTTTGTTTTTTATATGGTTTTTTGGTTTTTTATTGGGTTTTATATGGTTTTCTTTTGTTTTTTATTTGTTTTTTTGTTTTTATATGGGGTTTATTTTTATTTTTTTTAATCTAATATTATATGTATCTATCTACACTAAATCTAACTGCTATTAACTATTCTAAATGCTATGAACTAAATGGATTATCTAATAAGTACACAGGCCTATTCCTACAAACACTAAAACTAAATCACTAA
>QEPC01005014.1:544143-554386 GCA_003113815.1 Sphenodon punctatus | reverse complement strand
AACAGTTCTTCCAATTACTTGCCTACAAAGCAAGGATCCGGCATGGGTACCTCCACCAAATCCACCGCAGTGAAGACTGACACAAAGAACTCATTCAGCTTTTCTGCAATGTCCTTATCCTCCCTGAGTGCCCCTTTTACTCCCTTGTCATCTAATGGCCCAACTGACTCCCTAGCAGGCTTCTTGCTTCTGATGTATTTGAAAAAGTTTTTGCTGCTTGTTTTTGTCTCTTTAGCAAGCCTTCCTTCAAAATCTCTCTTGGCCTGCCTTAGTAACACTTTACATTTATGTTGCCAGTGTTTATGCTCTTTCGTATTATTTTCATTGGGACTAGCCTTCCATTTCTTAAAGGATGCCTTTTTGGTTCTAATAGCCTCCTTCACCTCCCCGTTTAACCACAGTGGAAAACGTTTGGTCTTCCTGCTTCCTTTTTTAACTTGCGGGGTGCATTTAATCTGGGCTTCCAGAAGGGTGAGTTTAAACAGTCTTCACACCTCTGCAAACTTGTAGCCCTTGCAACTGGGCTTTTTAGTTTCTTTTAAACTAGTTTCCTCATTTTGTCATAGTCTCCCTTTTTAAAGTTAAACAAAACTATAGCAGTAGCATTTATCTTTCTCCCTACAGAAATTATGTCAAATGTGATCATACTATGATCGCTATTGCCTAGTGGTTCCACCACAGTTACTCCTTGCACCAGGTCCTGAGTGCCACTCAGGATTAGATCTAGAATAGCTCCTCCTCTTGTTGGTTTCCAGAACCAGCTATTCTGGGAAGCCATCATTTAGAGCATCCAGAAATTTGACCTCCACGTTCTTCCCTGAGGAACCATTCACCCAATCAGTATTAGGGTAATTGAAGTCACCCATTATTATTATTATGTTGCCGACTTTAGTAGCCTGTCTAAATTCTTTTAGCATTGCTTTAATCAGTCTCTCCGTCCTGGTCAGGAGAACGATAGTATAGCCCTAGTGCAATACTCTTCCCCTTTATACCTGGAATTTCTATCCATAAAGATTCTAGAGAACAGTTTGCATCCTTTAAAATTTTAATTGTACTTGACTCAATGTTGTCTTTTACATATACAGCCACCCCACCACCCACTCTCTACTCTGGGTAATTTCAGACATGGCGGGCCGCTGAACCCTGGTCCGTGATCAGACCATCCATCCTTTAGACATGCTGGCCTTATAACTACCAGGGTTCGGGGAGGGGGTGGGGCTGCATGACGTGCGGCCGCACAGCCCTGCCCCCCCAACGCTTCCTTCGGCAGTCGCCCATGGGACAATGGGTGGGCGCAGTGATCAATCAGCCCGCTGCGCCCAATCCCGTCCTGTGGTTGGGACCACGATCCAGGATGGGCCAATCTAACCACGGTTCTGGACCTTGGGCCGGCTGGAGGTCCAGAACCGTGGTTAATTTGATCCCAGCCTGGTGTTCACTGTGGTGAACATCTGACCAGAAGCAAACAGATGTTCACGGGATCACTACCACCACACGAATCCACTGGGATTCAGTGTGGTGAGCAGCGATTTTGTAATTACTGAATATCTGAAATTACCCTCTGTCATTCCGATATATTTTGTACCCTGGTATTACAGTGTCCCATTGGTTATCCTTGTTCCACCATGTCTCTGTGATGCCTATAATGTCTAGATCTTCATTTATCACCATACACTCTAATTCTCCTATCTTACTTTTTAGGCTTGTAGCATTTGCATATAGACATTTATGTGTATTCTTTTAATTATTCTTACTGTGCACATTATAGGGGACTGTATCAGGCACCCTGGAATTGTTATTTATCTGTTCTCCAGCGAATTCTAAATCCTGTAATTTAACATCATCTTGCATAGATGCCACAGTCCGAACTATGCACTCCACAGTGCCAGTTGGCTTTCCCCCAGGTTCTAGTTTTAAAACTGCTCTATCACATTTTTAATTTTTAGTGTCAGCAGCCGGGTTCCATTCTGGTTAAGGTGGAGCCCATCCCGTCTGCATAGGGTCCCCCCTCCACAGAAGGTTGCCCAGTTCCTGATAAATCTAAAGCCTTCCTCCTTGCATCATTGTTCATCCATGCATTGAGACGTTGGAGCTCCGCCTGCCTCTGGGGTCCTGCGTGTGGAACAGGCAGCACTTCTGAGAATGCTACCCTGGAGGTTCTTGGCTTGAGTCTACTACCTAGAAGCCTAAATTTGGCTTCTACATAGTATGCATATACTTAGACTGGTATACAAACACTTGTTTTGAGATAAATAGTAACACACCTCTGCCTCTAGTGACATGTGAGTAGGGGTGGGAATATCAATATCCGATTCATCAGATAATAGCCGGTATAGGCTTAATCCAATAATACTGATACTTTACCAGTATCTGAATACTGGATTTTTAACATCGCCACCATTTAACAACGGCTGCAATGTAAAAAAACCCGCTACAATCCGCAATAAAATCGATAAAGTATCAGTATTATTGGATTAATCCGATACCAGCTATTATCTGATTATGTTGTGGACTAATAAAACATCGACCATCTGTGAACTTATTCAGGATGGGGCTGCTGACCTCGTCTCCATTACAGAGATTTGGCTGGATGAGGTGTCTGGGCCAATTTTGTCCCAGATGGTGGCAGCTGGGTACTTGGTGCAACATCAGCTTAGGGCTGAGACTCAGGGGGGACCGAGTGACTGTGTTCTGTAAAGACACCATGTCCTTTCAGAGGTATCTGGTGCCTGACTCTTCCCATGTAGAGTAGCCACCTTGTGTTGGATTTGGGCATGATAGGTTTATTTATTTAACAAAATTTGTACCCTGCACACTCCTGCTGTCAGCAGCTCGGGGCAGCTCACAATTAAAAAAACCCATAAAATCCACATGGTGGGGTGTAAAAAAAAAAGCATCCCTCCACCCCTTACCCATCTCCCTCACCAAAAACCTGGAGGAACAGCCAGGTCTTGCACTGTCGTCAAAAGGAGGGGAGGTTCAGGACCACATGGACCTCTGCTGGGAGGGAGTTCTACAGCCTTGGTGTGGTCACAGAGAACACCCTCTCCATAGTTACCCCACTGAGATACTATGGGGACTTTGAAAAGGGCGCCCCTGGTTGACTGCAGGGGTCAGACTAGAGCCCAGAGAGTGAGGCTGTCCCACAGATAGGTAGGGCCCAGACCGTATAGAGCTTTATAGGTAAGTACCAACACCTTGAATTGCGTCCGAAAGACTATTGGCAGCCAGTGCAGAGAACAGAGCACTGGTGTAATGTGCTCATGGCAACCCGTCCCCATAAGGAGACGGGCTGCCGCATTCTGCACCAGCTGCAACCTCCAAACGGTCACCAAGGTTAGCCCCACATAGAGCATGTTACAATAGTCCAGTTTTGAGGTGATGAAAACATGAATGATAGTGGCCAGGTTGGAGTCAGATGTACGGCCAAAGCCATCACACCAGGTGTAACTGGCGAAATGCACTCCTCGCCACAGCCCCCACCTAGGCATCCAGGCAAAGTTGGGAATCAAGGAGCACACCCAGACTGAGGGACCAGTGGGGTGTGAACCCCATCAACGATGGGGGATGCCAACCCCAATGCCCTCCCCAACATCTCCACCTCCATCTTGTCAGGATTCAGCTTCAGATGGCTTGCCCTCATCCCATCCCCCAGAGCCACCAGACACCAAGCAAGCAGAGACTGCCTAACCTGGGTCAGATGAAAAAAAGAGAGGTAGAGTTGGGTGTTGTCAGTGTATTGATGACACCAAACCCTCTCACAACCTCACCCAGCAGCTGCACGTAGCCATTGAACAGGAGAGGGGACAGAATAGAACCATGTGAGACTCCACATGAGAGGTCCCGGGGAGGGTGGGGGGAGATGAAGAACAGTCTCTCAGTACCACCTTCTGAGTTTTCCTAGCCAGGAAGGAACAGAACCATTCAAGAACAGTTCCACCCACCCTGGCTCGGTCCTGCAAGCGAGTCACCTACATCTCATGATCAGCAGTGTCAAAAGCAGTCAACAGATCTAACAATTAAAAAGGTCTCATGGAGTAAGCTTAGTTAAATAAAGAGTTTGGTTGTGTTTGATAACATCCTGTTGCTTCCTTATTGCACGGCACACTGTGCATGAAACACTTGTAAGAGCAGCAAAGAACCCCTTCTTTGTTTCCCACACAGTCATGGCATAGGTGTTTAAACTTACTCTATGCTGTAATCCATCAGCTTCAGCACAAGTACGGGGCCACTGTTGCTCCAACCGCTGCCTTCAGCTGCTGCAGATCCTCTGTAAACCAAGGAGGTCTGCAGTGCCAATGCTTAGGACCATTTGGTCAATGGCTTCAGTCAGCAGGGTGTTCCAGAGAGCAACGAGGTCATCGAATGAATGGACAGACATCAAGATCAGAGGGTAATTACCCAAGAGCATTCCAGAACCTGACAGTAATATGGAGACTGTTTTAACTTCCGTGGCCTTGTTTTAAATATTGCTGTTTGTTTTAAACTGTTTTATAATGTTTTTATGTATTTGAAAACTGTTGGAAGCCACCCCGAGCTGGTTACAGGAGGGTGCGGGGTATAAATTATTGAAATAAATAAATAAATAAATAAATAAACAAACCTCTCTGGTTCCATTGGTCTCCAAGGGCAAAGCAACTGAACTGGTTCCAAACCTCAGCAAGATTCCTGAACTGTTTCTGGAGGGATTGTTCTAGTGCTGTTCAAAAGTCTAGTGATTGTGTCGTAGCAACTCTATATTAAAAATAAATAAATTAACAAACAAATCAAAGGAACTGGCTGAAGTAGCTCTCTAATTAGCATGAACTTAGTCTGAAGCCTGTAGGACAAAATGATCTTGGCTTATTGTTTATGAAAGTGTTAACAGTGAAATACAGGAAGATAAACATTAAACTGTTTTACAGAAAGCTACAGTTGAATGTTTTACAATCCAACATAAATACAAATATAAATGACTAAAAGATATAAGAGGTTTTCAAATCTGCAAAGAACAAAGAGCCTTATGGAGACACTGGGCAAAACACTTGCTGTAAACCACACTGGGTCTGGCAGAGGAGCTGAAGGAAATTGTCTTTTCTAATATGAAATGGGAGCTTGACAGTCTTTGTAGTAAGTGGTCTCTTGCATTGGTTAAATAAGCCACCAATTAAGGAATGCCATGAAAGACTTCCTCTAAACAGATGTGAATGCCTAGTTTTTACTTTACAATGGGAATAATCAGTATGCTGTAACAAACAGATGGAGACCATGAGCAGTTGTCAGCTTTCAGCATAACTCCTGTCAGTGTATCCATCTTGCATCAGGACTCAGAGAACCAAAAGAAAATATTTTGTAGTTTTTACTGGACTGACAGAATAAAAATAGGCCCACTAGTCTTTCTCCAGAAGTGTAAGAATTGCACCAAACTGTTACCAAATTGCACTTAACCTTCCCACTTGACCATTACCCACCTCTCTTAGCCCATACTAAGGATAAAGTTCTTTATCAGAAAGCTGAACATAAACCCAATATTTTCTTCTCATGATGGAATCCCAACTTTCCTTAATTGACATTAAGGAAAGATCTGTGATAGAAGGAGAATATCAATGTCAAGTTCTATCAAGGAGATTTGACAGAAATATTCTGCCATCAGTTAAGCTGCCTACTATCTACTGAAGTGAAAAATGCCTATAGGCAATCAGGCTGATCAGGAGTTATTTCAAGTGTTGAGACTAAAAGGTCAACTCCGTGCTGTTGGAATATGTTGAGATCAATGCCAATGCAGCATGACTGGCACAGTAAGTCTGGCATGAAATGTATGACATCAAACTCTTGGGCGACCACACTCTGTTTCTCGATATTATCTATGACAGTCACTGGGGAAGACTTGCAGACAGTAATATGAAACTAAGTGTATATTACTACCCACAGCATGCATGGGATGGAATTCATGTGACTATATGTAGAATTAAACCTTTGTCACCTTGAATCTGGTTTCTATTTCTTCCATTGACTTCAGTGGTACATGCAGGAACCCATGTTCATTGCATTTTTCCCCATTGCTTCTAATGGGGAAAATGCAGTGATTGGAATTAGAGTCCCTGGGTACATTGGGAGACATAGCAATTGTTCAATAAATTCCTACCATGGAACTATTGAAACTGGTTAGAAAAGTTTATCTTGTCACTATTATCTATTGAAACCATTTCTTTATTTTCTTTTTGCTGAACCCTGACTTCTGCTTCCCTCTCCCAGACTTCTGCTTCCTTTTGAACAGAGTTTAATTGTCTACCATTGCTTTCAAATTGAATTTGAGCTAACATGAATCCTCAGAAAAAGACACTGCATTGAAAAGGACTGGAGAGCAGTTGAAACATCTGTCCTTTCTTTACAAATGCACAGCAAAGGGCAAGTCACTTCATTTCTGCTCATTTTCCCCATCTATAAAATGGGGGATAACAGGCAGGGCTGTCAACTTAGCGAAGAATACAAGGTCCTTCATTAAAACTCAACTTTCTAAATCATGTGGTTGCAGAGCACTCTGAAGGAAGCTCAGAAAACAAAAGACAAGTAAAAAGAACCAGTTTTTAAAATCTCATGATTTGCAATTCAATTATCTGATGAGGGCAGTAGGGACTATATTTTAGATAGATAGATAGATTTTATTGTTATGCATAGCCATTGGCCATAGCATGTAAACAAATAAACAAATACAAATTCCAAAACAATTACTATAACAGTACGCCTAGTACAAATATAGTCACTCTCTTTCTAAAAATCAATACAACCAAATTATAACAGTTATAATAGCCCACCCAAAATACCAACAAAGTTGGGATCAGAATGGCATAGTAAGTTGTTGATATAAACATCATACAGGCACAAAGTTAACTTAAGTTACTTTTGAATGCCAGGAAATTTTCCCTAGCATGGATCATCTGAATCATGAAGGTGGCCATATTTTTAATTATACTTCTATCAGAACTATCCAACAAAAAAGCAAGGATTACTAGTTCTGTCCGACCCGGGAGCTTATCTAGATATTCCCTCAGGTAGTGTTGCCTCAAACTGTCATAAAGATGGCAGTAAAGCAACATATGCCTGTCTGTCAAATGGGCAAAGCCTTGAAGCAAAGGGAGTACCCACCACCCACCCCTCCATAACCTGGGAAGGCAATGCGTTACAGCGGGCGGACAGGATTAGATTTTTACCCCTAGCTGAAATTTGTACCTGGAGGTAACTGGCCATCTGGCCTAGGTCAGGGATAAAGACAGGGTATAATGACATGTGGGGGGAAACAGCAATTGTACCCATTTCCATTTGCCTATATATATCCCGTGACCTGGTTTTAACCTCCCTAGCAAGGGCTACCGGCGGCTTATGAGCCAAGTATTCTAATGAAAGCCCCATATGTACCAAGACATCCTGTATACTGTCCTGCCAAGGGTTGTGATATCTATCCAACCCTATAGCACGGAAAAGCTCAGGGGAATGAATATCTATCGTTCTGCACAACAACCCAAGGGCACGTTCGATGGCAATTTGCTGCCAGCTAAGCTGACCACATTCAGCTCTAAGCGCTGCATATGGTGTACCTCTAGGAGCATGCAGAAGGGCCCGTAGGAACCCCGCCTGGGTCGAATTTAATTTATGGGCACAAAGTGGGGCACAAAGTTCGGTCCCGTACAACACCTGGCCTGTACTTTGGCATTGAAGGTCTGGATAGCAGGCAAGATGGCCGACCTACCTGCCGAGTGAAAAAACCCAGGAGTGCACGAGAGGGGCCCTTGGAATTCAGTATGGCACGTTGAACGTAGGACTGCCACGATGTGGACTGATAGAACAATAGGCCCAAGTATCGAAAACTAGGGACCTGCTGGGACTTTTGTCCCATAATGTCCCAATTGTAATTCCTCCTCTTGGTGGTAAATGTATTTATTTATTTATTTTACAGATTTATATCCCGCCCCCTCCTGCAGTGCAGCTCGGGGCGGCTCACAATAATCAATATCAAACATTAAAATTCATTTTAAAATATAAATATAAAACATATCATATAAAACAGGGCTAGAAACATAATAACCAAAAAACTAAATGGGTGGGGGATTAAAATTATCCCTCCCCACCCTCCCTCCCAAAGGCCTGGGCAAACAGCCAGGTCTTACAATTCCACCGAAATGTTAAAAGGCTTGGTTTTGAGGTACCAATAGTAAGTTTCATGGCCTTACAGAATGTCATAAATGCCGCTATCTGACATTTCAAGCCTACTTGCGTTTGGGACAGGAGAACTACGTCATCTGCAAAAAGAAGACACCCTATTACTTTGTCTGCTATTTTTGGTGTAAAAAACCTTGGGGCCGCCATTAAAGATGTCACATCGTTAATATAATAATTAAACAGGGCTGGTGCCAAAACACAGCCCTGCCGGACACCTTTAGTAGTGGTTATAGGAGGTGTCAAATGCCCCTGACGGTTTACCTTAACGGAAAGGAGGAGTGAGTATGGAGAGAACGAATAAGGTATAATAGCCTCCTATCTATGGTGGAATCCATCAACTTCTCCCATAGAAGTGCCCTATCGATTGAATCGAACGCGGCCTTTAAGTCCAAAAAGGCCACAAAAAAGACCCATTACGGGCCTTATATTTGCAGATAACTTGGTAAAGAGCTAAACTTAACTCAATTGTCTAGCGTCCCTGCTGAAACCTCGCCTGCTCTATGGCAATAATTTGTTCCCCCTCCAACCAATCAGTAAGTCTGCGCAGCAGAAGCTTAGCATAGATTTTTGCGACTACACACAAGAGGCTGATGGGCCTGTAATTGGCCGGATCACTGTTGGGGTCTTTTTTGAAAATGGGGATAAGAATAGCTCTTCCCCAGTCTGATGGAATCACCCCTAGGTTGTTGATAGTTGTGAACAGTGCGGCCAATACCGGGAACCACCATTCCCTGTGTGTCTTTAGGAACTTGACATGAATTAAGTCGCAACCTGCAGCTTTCCCATCCTTGAAGGAGTCTACCAGCAATTCTACTTCATCTATAAAAATTGGAGTTCAGTGGGGACCCAAGTTGTTATTTTCTAGGGCGGGCTCCCGCCCATCATTTCCCATGGTGAATAGGGGATGGCCGGATCCCTATTCTGCATGACTCTGTTCCCATGTGCACTCATTTACAGCTCACCACTCCCCATAATTTCACTTTGGCCCCTGTCAATGTGCTCTTTTGTCTTTCATGTGGAACCAGGAAATCCCTTTGTGAGAATGTACAGAGCTGTGTCAAAGAACCTTGGGATTTAAAATTGACAGCACTGTATAGCGAGAGGGAGCAGTGCATCATGGGATATCATGCTTTTTACTGAGGGAGGGAGTAGTGCATGATGAGATCATCCAGAGAATCTGTGGCAGGCTGACATCCAGTATTTAAGTAAGCACCCAAGGCCAGCCTTAGGATTTGTGGGGCTCAGGGCGGGGGAGAAATGCAGGTTCCTATTCTCCCAATGGTGGCAAAGCTGACGCCAGACCTAGGGGCGCTCCCCTCCGCCCATCCCCAAGCCCAGCCATTTCAGGACACTTACCCCATCCATCGCTGTCATCACCGCCGTCCTGGGTCCTGTGCCAAGCTGGCTCTCTGCATTGGGCTCAGGTGGGCGCAGCAGTAGCAGATTAAATCTGCCGCCATGCTGTCCGCTGCCACTGGAGGTTGCTAGGGAGTGTGGGAGAGGCAGGGCTTCTGCTTCTCCTTCACTTCCACTGGCCCCCTCCACTGCCTGTCAGTCTCGGCCAGGGGGAGTAAGAGAGAGGCAGAGGCCCCACCTCTCCCACATTCCCCCTGGCCGAGACTCAAGGGGTTCCCGCACTTGGGATCCCCAGCTCTCGACCACTGTCAGGCCAGGAGCTCAACCCCTCCCCCCCCAGGAGTGGGATCTGGGACGGCTGCCCCAAGCCGCTCCGCGGTAATACTGGCCCTGTAAGCACTGGTAGATGTAAGCATGTAAGTACTGAAAAGCAGTAAACACTAGTGGTGGGACCCCGGGCCCATTACCGGTTACCGGTTCCACGAAAACCGGATTCCCCGATTAAATCCGGTATGCCGGTACCGGATTTATTCCATTGGTTTCAATGGGGCGCTGTGTCCCCATTGAAACCAATGGAATAAATTCCTCCCCCTCCCCCTCCCAGGCTGCGCGGGTGGAAGGGGGGACACCCCCCACCCACCCTGCCCAGCCTGGCTTTTTGTTTTAAAAAAGAAAAGACTAAGAGTAAGAC
>QEPC01005014.1:480504-516151 GCA_003113815.1 Sphenodon punctatus | reverse complement strand
TGAGCAAACAAGGCAAGGGAAAGCCAGAATGAAGAGTCTTAAAAACAAGCCAGGAGGTCAGTGCCAGGAAGTCAGTTCAAGAAGGCTGTGAACAGGTGCTGGAGGATGGCTGACTTGCATGCATTTTATCTTTGCCTTGGGCCCTGCAAATTCTAAAGTCAGCCCTGAGTTGTAGAATGGATGGATAGAATGTAGGGACAGCAGGACCAGAACGTGGGCAGGCAGGCAGATGTTTCAAACACAAGGTACTTGGAAAATTCTGCCCAACTTCCTCTTGGGTGTTTCAGTACGCCAGAAAGCTAGGGATGGGCGAACAGAACGCGGTTTGGATGTTCGGTCGTTCAGTTTGAAACCCAAGTTCGGGTTCAATGGTTTGGTTCAGCCGAGTTCGGTTTGGCCGAACTTGGCCAAACATTCAAAAATAGCGAAACCAAAACCGAAACAAAATTGAAATCGAAACCTAAGTTTCGGCCCTGGAAAGATGTTTTTCCTGCCCCCGAACTCATCCAAACTCATCCGAACATGACCAAACTGTTCAGTCGTTCAAGAGTTCGGTTCGGACGTTCGGTTCGGATGTCCGAACAGACCGAATTCGGTCCGAACTCTGGACATCCGAACCGCATTTGCCCATCCCTACAGGAAGCAACCAATCAGGTGAATGGAAGGCATAGCATGGGCAACCGAGGATAAATGCTCCAGCTAATGGGACAAAGTGAGCTGACAACTCCCAAACCCATCTTTCCATTGTATTTGAATGTTTTGAAATGCTAACTACCTTTCCTTTTTCAACTTCTTTTCCTCAAAAGTGCTGCTATTATCTATATACCTACCTATTTTGTTTATCATTTAATTATTGATTCCCGTCATTGTATTTAAATGTTTGACGGGTGAATGACATTGTTTACTGTTCAGATTAACTCATTCACCATATCTGGAACACATCCACCACGCATGGGTTTTAATGCAATTTAACACCGTAAGTGTTAAATGGCATAAATACAGTGGGTAGGGATAGTTATATGGGCAACAGATTAGAACACAGATGCCACAAAGCAATGAGAAGGGCCAGTGATGTAAATAGTTGAGAGAGAAATCTCTAGGAGTAGGTTCATGCTAGCTTGTCTGTTGAGCTACATTTGCCTTTTTTGAAGTATGAGGTGGGGAAACCCGTTTACATCTCACACCCTTGGGAATGAACAGGGACCCGTGTCCACTGTGTCTTTCCTCGTTGGCGGCAATATAGTGCTCCATACTATGGTAACTTTAGCATGTAAATGGAACATGATGCAGCCACATTAAAGAAAATAAAATGCACAGCACAAAGACAATGACAAGCTTGCAAGAATGATGAATCCCATGAAGATTTGGAACATAAAGAAAGCCCAGTTTCTGTGTAAGCAAGGATTACATCACTGCTGTTGAGGTTTCTTCTCTGAAGGAAAATCTCTGAAGGTAGGCATCAACTCCTCTTCAAATGAATTTATTATCCTAGTAATGATATACAAATCCTTATCTCAGGTGTGAAGGAACTTTATATCCTTATATGATGTTTCAGTTTTAGGAAAAATATAAATCCCATAATGTTTTCAGTAATCAAGATTAAATAAATCAAGATCCCATTTCTTTTTCTGCGAGTGCCACCCAGTCCCTCTCTCCCCCACTGCCCTGCTTTTTCACTACTCAAAGAGAAGAATCTCATACAATGCTTTTTTGACTACTGCCTGCCTGCCTTGTTCACTGCCCACCTACTATAAGGAGGAACAGCTCCTCCCATGTGCACATAAAAGCCAAGTGCATTCTACCAGCAGCTGATCAGAGCACTCTCAGTTCTCATCAGTTGTGAACCAGTAATCTCCTCTCTCTGGATCGTGCATACTCAAGGTAAGACTATTGCTACTTCAGGCTTCTGATAAACCAGGCTGTTAGAATATCAGCTCTTCCTCAGTCTTGCAAGGTGCTGCTTTTTAGTGGAGCTTTTTGTAGGACATTAGGTTAGTAACAAACTTGTGTTAGCAATTAAATAAAACCATATATTATTGGGAACTAAGCACATAACATCTATGGCTGAGAAAAACTACTTTTCTTTCTGATTGTTTACTTTTTAAGGTTAAAAAAATGTGTGGCTGTAGTATATTTAGCATTTTTATTCCTGTTAATACTTCTCATCTGAATGAGAGAAACGTAGTCAAAGTTATCAACAAAACTGCACTTTAGAACTGCCTGATTTTTTTCCTTTAGTATAAATAGCTCATTCAAAAGGCCTAGTGACAATTTTGGGAATGTTTTTAATTTACTAAGCAGCTTCACCAAATCTTCTGAAAAGTTCATCTTTCCAAGTTTTACTTCCTTGGAAATAAAAAGGTTGCTTGGATTTTTGTCTTCATTGAAAAACACTCATTATGTGGATGTTAGAAAAGGGGAAAAAGTTCACCAGCTGGGTCTACATTTGCTTCAAGGACATATTTCACTAGCAAAATTCCATTCCCTGAAGATACAGAAATGTACAAAAGTATTGTGTTGATGAATCATATTAAGTTTCTGTGTACCTGATAGTATATTCAACTCTCTCTCCCTCTGTACCACAAATGCTACAAGAGAGTAGCAATGAGAGGCTGCAATTACATGTTTTACACTAAATAAGATAGTTGCTAACAAACTGAAGTATTTGAAAGCAGAAACTCTTTCAAACCGTTTTCTTCCACTTACCTCTGGTCATTTGCCCATCATCCTGGAAATAGATCTAACTGAAATGAATAAGTTTCTCATGTTGAGAGTCAGGGTACTTTGAACACATGGTCACCTGTTTAAAGAGATTCCAGCATATCAGTCCTAAACCTAGAATACTTGCAGAGTGCTCAGAATTAAAAGTGTTCTGGAATTAATACTTCTTAAGCATTAGCTGCTGACTGTACCTACTAGGAAAGATACATGCACTAAACATAGGACACTTTGCATTTAAAAGTGGATATTTTCACCAGAATATCACTTCATTCAGAGATTCTGTTTAAGTAATGCTTTCCTATTAGAGTGCATTTCAAAAAGCCTTTATATAAATAATTCAGTACTATAGCTTTATTTACAGTAGGGTATTGTAACTTCAGCATAAGTTATAATACTATTATAACTTATGGTGGAGACCCATGCTATTATTTTCTATTTTCTTTATTTGAGAACTCTGTCTGGTATCTTTATACATTATCAACTCTATCTTAGGGGAGGATGTGTGTATATATATATAAATCAAGTGAAGGATTATATAAGAATAGAGGAAAAAATCCTGAAACTGCTTTTTAAGTACAAAGTACAGTAGATTCCACAGCATGCTTAAGGTTGGAGAAAAACTGTTCTTTTTAAAAAACAAATGATTCATGTAGATTTTCTTTAGGAGCCTTACAAAGAAAGTCTAATAGGATTTCCTCCTTACTGGCATTCTAACACTATGCTGCAAATTGTTATTCCCTCGCTATTTATTATCAGAGGTTTCCTTTTGTAGCAAAGAAAGTAAAAAGGTAGTTTAAAGAATTCATTACATGAAGACTTCAAGTTAAAATAAAATCTTACTGTCAAGTTCCACTTGGCATACAGTTTTACTTTACTAGAAAAGTATGTCATGTAGAGTAGTTCCCAGAAGGAAACAGCACAAAATGCATTAAACACAGAAAATCTGCATGTATTGAAATAATTTTGCCAGAGGCTGCTGTGAATGTTATTTTTGTACTTGAGTTTAGACCATATCAAGGAAGTTTAGTTCAAAGGAATCTGTTTAACGTAAACTAGAATTTTCCACAAGTAATTTATTGTCAGAAGTTGGTAGTTAATCCAGCTGAGTATCATTCTATAGCACTGGACTAAGGGAAACTGAGTGCAATAGGTTTCCAATAGAAGTTATCTTATTAGAAACATAATAAGAGAGAAATTAATGAGAGAAACATAATAAGTAGAGAAATTAAGCTTATTTTTACAGGATCAAGAAAGCAGCACTAAATAAGATACACCTTGCATCTGTTTTGCAGATTTCCATTTCATCAGCCTTCTGAGTGCAGCATGCAAGCCTATGACAACTTTCTCCCTAATTGTCAATTTTGTAAATACAGTCTGGGGGAAATAGAATTATTGTTCCCACGTCACAAGCCAAAATACTGAGTACTGTGCACTGTGAAGAGACAAGCAGATATTGGGGGGTGGGAGTCTGGGAGGATGGAGGGGAAGACTTGAGAAGGAAACCGGTGACCCTGTTTAACACACTTTAGTGTGGTTTAAAGCAGAAATCCATGTCACATTGAAATGCACCTGCCAAACACTTCCCTGGTCTGGATCCCGAGTCTGACCATGTATGGGGCTACCCTGGGCTGTGACTCAGGGAAATCCACAAGTCACAGCCCAAGCTAGACGTCACCACAGTTGGGATCTGGCCACCACACCCAGAGTAAAGTGGGCTTTCATATTTGAAAGCCTGCTTTATTTACCATGGGCTGAAGTGGTGGTGGGGGACGAGTGCCATGGTGCTTGTCAGGGAGGGGGCAGGCCGCTGCATACAGCGCAGAGGTGAGGGCGGGCAGAGGCACATCCATGTGGCCCAATCTCCACGCTGCACCTAAGCCTCCATTACATCAGTTCAGGGGCTCAGCTGACTCTTGGCAAAGGTAGCAGCCCAACCCCCAACCGGGTACATCCATGGTGGTGCTCAGGTGCTATCACATGTGAAAGTGAGGGGAAATTTTAGAGGTGAGCCAATGATAAATGTAGATCTTCTTTAGGTGCCTGTCTTATGCTGATGTGTGGCTAATAATTGCCAGAGAAGTCTTTGAGGACACCCTTTTTGTTTCCTTTAAAATAAAAAATGTCACTCTAGGGAGTGTACGAAATAGTTAAAGAATCAGTAACACTCGTAAGGGGTGCTGTCCCTTGGAGTAACCAGTAGCATGATTGTCTGTTTCACATCAGTGGGAGTTAGACAGGATGCTAACCCACTGGAGTCAGGGTTCAGTCCTTGCAGCCCCTACTCACATTTAACATGGAGAGCCTAATAAACAGGCAGCCCCTTGTGTGTAGTTTCTGTGCAGACCCCACTTAGCCCCAAACGCAGGTTTAGCATGATCAGCCTAATACACAGGCAGGCTTTCCTCCCTGCCAAGTCTCACCCACCAACCCCTCTGCCCCAGCTGTTTCTTCTTCTGGGCTATCACTCCAGGAAGGGGTCCAGTGCCTGCTATCCCACCCACCCCTGGAGTTTATACCTGCGAGCACTTGGCAACTGGAAACTAACCTTTTGCAATGCACATGATGCTCAGTTTAGTGAGCATATTGCATACTTTATTGAGCACCTATAGTGAAAATTGAAAATGAAAGTAAAAATTGAAATCAAAAGCAGTAAGCCTTTATATGTTGTCACGCAGTTTCTTACAACCACAGCGATGTACCTGCAAGAAGCAGCACACAGTTTTATTGGTGTCTCACCACATTTGGTGTTGGAAATCCCTCTTGGTTTTCATATAAAAACCCCAGTCAAACATTCACCTCTTAAACCCCCTCTCTATCATCTTCAGCATCACTACACAGTACAGGCAGAAAACATCCCCACTCATGAGAGTGCTCTGCACTCTAGGACTCTCACTAGTGCCAAGTACCTGGATGACTTGAGTGCCTGTATCTGCTGCAAATAATCCCAATTAAGTAGCACTTCACAATGCAGCTTGTAATGCTTTACCAAAAATTCAGATATAAATGTAGCGTTAATAGAGCTGATGCCACAGTATAATCACAGACCTGCCAAGACCTTTAAGACTGCAAAAGCCATTAAAAGTTTGGCTATGGAAAGTAGCCTATAATTCAACATTACTGTTGAATTAAAGGGTTTGGTTAAAAAGCAAAATGGTTTGTTTTGTCAAGCAACACATTCAAAGCTGACAGGCACAATTCAGGTGACAGAGAGGCACAGAGAAACCCTTTTGCCTCAAGTGCACATTCACAGGAATGGATATGAATATAGACAAAATGCTATCCAGAGCACTCAGACTAATGTTTAATTATATTCAAGACCTGTTCTTGGAGCCTCGCTCCAATAGAAGGTGGTATTTCTATTTCAGCATGGAGAGTTGTTGCAGGATGCCACCACCAAGCCTTAAGTCAGCAGTCAATTGAGCCTTTACTATAGCAGGCGCTTCAGTGAGGAACATTCCCATTTCCCTCCAGATATTCATCTCGGCTCCACCCTACTCATTTTTAGAAAGCACCCAAAGACCTTTTATTATTATTATTATTATTATTATTCAGGCACTTTTAGAGGATCTGCTCCTAGATTTTGTTTCTTCCCCTTTGATTCTTTCCTTTTAAAATTATTTTAAAATTGATTGTATTTTATTGGATTATTTTTTGTAAAGCACCTCAAACACCATTTGGTGAGGGGCAATATAAATACTATTATTATTATTAGTAGTAGTAATACTTGATGCCAGTCTGATCCACAGTTTTTGGAAGCCCTCTAAACCCCTGCTCAGCACCCATGCCTGTGCCTCCCCACCACCCCCATCGACAGTTACCAGTCGTCCATGGTCTGATCCTTTTTAAGCAAGTCTGAAGGGTATATAGACAGAACTCCTGTGTTTAGATACTTCAAATCGCTCAGTACTTTCTTTTCAGGTAGAACAGCTACAGAATTCTACATATCTCAGAGGAAAAAAGGAAAATTTTGCTCTAAAATTTTAATAAAATTTTATCAATTATTAATTAATACCACATGTCCTGAGCTTTTAGCTTAGTTTCTTGACATACTATCCCAAGTTTATGGGTTCAACTATCCTGTGTTTAGGAAGTTAAAGACTATTCTCTTATTTTTGTACTAGAGAACATGGGCATATTTGTGGGGGGAGAGGCAAAGGGATGTATCCACTCCAAAGTTTAAGAGTAGGGGAATGAAGGTCCACTCATGGTTGGCTAATGGAAAGTATGGAAGGTGGCAGCCTGGAGGCAAGGGTTCCAAAAGAATTCAGGCAAGAGTCCCAAAAGTGGTCCCACAGAGATCTGGAACTTGGTAGGGAAGCAAAAGCAAGATACAGTTGTAGCTGGCTGCAGGTTCCATGGATGTGGCAGGGTTGAGGCCAAGACTGAGCAGAGGTGTGCTCAGATGACAAGCCTGAGGGAAACTGACTCTGGACCTGCTTTATGGGAAGCCTAGGTGCTTAAGCCCCTCCCCTGGATCCAGGAAGGACTCTGGTTGGCTGAGGCCATAGCACACAGCCCAGTGCTGGTGGTAACTGTGTACCAGCAGTCAGCTGATCAGGGGATGGTGTCTTCCCAGTAGCTGTGGTTCCACGCTGTCACAGCTGCATGATCAGGAGCCAAGGAAGTAGCTAAGAGAAGGGCAGATAGGAGGGGAAGGGGCTGAAGGGAATAGGGGAAATTCCACAGATAGATTAGGAAACCTCTCAGTCATTCCCTGCTACCAGGAGATGGAGGTCTCAGCACAGGAGTGGAGACACACAGACAAGGGCTTACTGTTCATCATCAAGGCAAGGAGCGCAAGGGTTTGGGGTACAGAACCAGATACAAGGACAAACAGAGGGCAGGGGACACAGAACAAAAAACCCCAAAACTATGAGTAAGGGAATCCAAGCTATAACTAGGGAAGCCAGATTACATACAGAAGGGCGAGACAAGGAACAAGGAGTGAAAAGGGGAAGATGGGGCCACAGGAGTCCAGATTGAGGGCAAGACTGGAAACAGGAGAACTAGGCAGGCACAACTGTAGGAACAGGAGCAAGGAAGGCCTAGACTCTAAACAGGGGGTTGGGGAAACCAAGGCTATGACCAGGAGGAGAGAAGTTGCAGCAAAAGAACAAGAAGACAAAGCTATGAACAAGGGGCTGTGAGGAGACAAGGCTACGAGCAGCAGGAGGGAAGGAGACAAGGCTATACACAGATAGGCAAGGCTACAGAAGGAGCAAACCAGGACAACAGAGGAAGCTCTACTCAGAGACAATAATACAGAAGGGGAAAACTCTACACAGGGAGGCAGGGCTACAGAAGGGGAAAAACCAGGACAACAGAGGAAACTCACAGACCAAGATCATTCCAACAGGAGCCGGGGAGGGCAGGGGAGAGAAACACATCAACTGAAGAAAGAGTATAGCTACAGACATGTACATCGCACACCTCAGGGACAAGGTGACAACAGAGGCACCACACCTGCTGCAACCCTCAACAGCCTCAAATAGTGCAGAGAGCCAATCAGGCTGTGGCAGGTGGGTCCACGCCCTAGTAGGTGTGCGTGGGAAACAGAGAGAGAATGAGCAAGCAAGTAGGGAACCCAACTGCTGGAGAGACCAGGTAGTGGCGCAGAGGGAAAAGACAGCCCCATTCAAGCCCCCAGATTGGGGGTTCAAGGCCAAGCCCTAGTGCAGGTGGGGGACAGAGTCCCTTGCCTATTCTGTGAGATGCACTGTGGCTAGCATATAGTGGGCCAGCAGATGACTGCAATCTCCTTAAAGGGACAAATATTTGCCTCTACACTCTGGGTGCTTTTAGACAGACAGGCTGCCCCAGTGCTGGCCATGCCAGTCCGCTTCATTCCTGGGTTGCCCTGCCAGATGTGCGCCCCCTGAGTAGCTGGGGGTGGGCAGCCCCACGTTCATCTAAAACACCCTCTGAGGCTGCCAGGCAATGACTCCCTGTACGCACTTATCCCCTACCTGAAGCCTGGTCCTGCAAGGATTCCTAGCAACTTTGTCACAAGGGTTTCTAGAGGTGGGAGGGGTGGGGCATGCATACTGGGAACAAAATTTCACTGCTGTAGAAGTGGATCTAGCACTCCTTCCCCCAACATTTAGCCTAAGGTTACACCAACGCTAGTGAAAATAATGGGTCATACTGGATTTCACCAGCAGAAAAAAACTAAAGGATGGATTTTTTAAGGTGGCACTTCCAGCTTTTTCTGGGTGTGACTCCAACCTACTGGAGGGCTGGTGCAATCTGTTGACTAGAATGCTGGACTTGGAGTTAAGAGTCTTGAGTTCAAATTCTAGTCTCTCTGAGCAGCCATCGGTAAATCACCATCTTTCAGTCTCAGTTTCCCATATGTGAAATGAGACACCTGTTGTTGGGCTTGGTCTATAACTTGTACCAAGCCAAGGGAATTCTCTTTTAGATCAATTTGTTGAAGACTGTGTTTCTGCAGCTAAAGAACCAGGGTACTAGCCCTAGATCTCTTTGTATGCAGACATGTATTCAGTGTGTATGTTCGCTCTAAGCTGGGATATAGTCTTCATCTCCCCCCTTACCCCCCCCCCCCGGGCTCTCAGATTGTAAGCCCTAGGGCAGGACCATGTCAAGTCAATTAATTGGTAAAGTACCAGGTACATTGCTTGCGCTATATAAATGCTTGCTAATAATAATAAATAATAATTATATAGGTCAGCCCACTAAATAATTCTGACTGATTCTATTCCTTCACTTTTAAAATGCAGCAATAGTTACTGAAACATTTACATCAAATGAATTGTGTTTTATAAATGCACTATGGAATTTTTCCTTGTTTAGAATGAGTATGTACTGAGATTTTTGCGTAAATGTACGTGTTATGGTGAAAGCCCGATAAAATCCTAATATAAGTTTGATGGAGGGGCAGGCTGCTGAGGGGCTGGGTGTAATAACAGACCCTATTGTAAGTAAATGTTCATCAGTGCCCTCTTCTGGATTAGAAAAAACAACCCAGACCTACTGAAGTATTTTTCAGTTCCCTCTACTAGCTGTAAAGTCTACAGCTTATGGAACAGCTGTGTTTGTAGGGATGAAGGTTGTAAGTTCTATTCCGAGTGCTGCATGTATGCAGTATGCTGATGACTGTGATGTTTGTGTATGTATGCAGGCATCATTCATTGCAGGGTCTCATCTGCAGCTACACTGAGGGTGATTTCAGACGTGACAGGGCGCCTATTGGCCCCATCACGGAATCACCTTTTGATTCCCCGCCAGAATCAAAACGGCCCATCAACAGACGAGCCGGCTGATTCTGGCGGGGAATCTGGGGAGGGGCTGTGCGGTGCAACGTGCGGCCACACAGCCCCACCCCCCACGCTCCCCAGGCCACCCGCCCTCTGGGAGACAGGCGGGTGCAGCCACAGCCCGGAATCAGCGATGGTAACAGACATTACTGGCCGCCGATTCCGGGCCATGGTTCAAGTAACCATGCTTTTGGAGATGGTGCCCGGAACATCCTCGAAAGCGTGGTTCATTTGCTCACCGCTGGTGGCTCACCGTGGTGAACATCTGGCGGCGAGCAAACGCACGTTACGCGACCATCCACCACCACAGGGGATTGTCCGTGGTTGACCGTGATTGCGTAATGTCTGAAATTACCCTGAGTTCAACAGGAGGCCGGACACTGACAAATAATAGGGAGTTCCTTTGAGGTTAGAAATATTCCATGAAAGGCTTGAGAAATAGCTTACCAGCCCAGTAATTGATCAGGATAGTTTATGCCTCTCTCTATTATGCATCTTATATTATACACGTCTTTCTTTCACCATTCAGGAGTTTCCTGTATGTCAAAGGTTCTTAACCTTTTTCCAGTTATGAGCACTGGAGTGATGTACTTATGTATTGTTTTAAAATTTATTCATTATTACAATGCCTGATGTAAATTTTATAGACACCTACAAAATGTAGCATTTTAAAATATCTACCAAAATCCAGAATGTCAAAAAACAAGAAAAACCCTACCAACCCCAAAAAATGTCTGCCCATGTCCTGAGGCCCCCCACACTGTATGTCCCAACAGGTACACCAGGGTTCATTGCTGGGTGGGGGAGTGGCAGCGGTGCTGTTCTTGTGCATAACACTCAGGCCTGGGGGTGGTCACTTCCTGCAGGGCCCTGCTCCCCCACCCAGTAGGTGGGGTGAAGCCACCCCATGAGAGTCGTGGGTAGAGAGAGGGGTCTTCAGAAATAGCCCATCCTAGGGCCTCTGGAACACTGGCCCTGAGGCTACCAGATCTGGCCTCCCTGCAAGCTCCCTCTGACCATGGGGCCTGGGTCATGGCCCTTACTGGCCCTGCTTGACGCCAGCCCTGGCTCATTAAGGATCAGACTGAGTTTATAACTTTTAAAACCAGGCAAAAGATTTTTCTATGGAAGATACTCGGCAACAGCCTGTTGTGCTAACCAGAAAGATTATTGATAGCGTGGCCAGAATGAATGCAGCCAGGATTCATTATTTTCTGCTTTGGACACAAAGTGGCAGTTTTGCTTGCATGAATAACTGTAGAAGGACTGTCAGTCTGCAGTAGGTATTAAAATGGAAGACCACAAAGCCCACTGAAAGCAAATGCTACTGTCTGGATGGCTTGCCATAAGAGGCAAAGCTAACAACAGGATTAATCATCTTACAGGTTTATGAAAAATGTGTGATTTAATTATCAGGATTCTTAAATCTTGGTTTCTGAGTTGATTAAGCACATGTTACACCTACCTACATCTGCTTTTCAAGGAGGGAGGTTGCTGAGCAAGTAGTCATCTGCAAACCTGAATGCATTAAACGTGGTCTGGACAAGGACTATGGAGTCTTCTCCCATTACAGTAATTGATTGCATTACCCCACCACTACTGCCACTCTTCATCTGAAGCAGGATTGTTGTCTGCAAAAGCTTATGCCTCTCTTCTTCCCGTGAGGCCCACTTTCCAACAGAGGTAAACTGGAGTAACCACTCAATTTTGATAGTGTTCAGATGAACAGAGTAAACTGAAGTAACTACTTTGGTTTCATTCAATCAAAGTATCTACTCCATCCATTTTGGTAGCGTTCAGACGATCACTGTAAACCAAAGTAGTATTGTGTCTATTTCCCCCTTAGTTGAGATGTAATGACCAGTTAAACCATAGCCACTATCTTCAAGTTGATAAGTGTTCACACAAATAGTCACTTTGAAATACAAAAGGAGGGAGAGTATGTACTCCTGATTTCCCAGGAGTACATATTTCTCTTACTACTCCTGACTAATGTTGGTTTAGTGTTCTGTATGTGTGAATACTTCATGAGTAGAGTAGAAGGCCCAACTAGATCAGATTAACTCTTAGATAGAATGTGGCCTTAGTCTCCAAGGCCTTAGTCTCCACTATGGGTGTTTTCAGACATAACATAAGAACATAAGAAGTGCCATACTGGGTCAGACCAATGGTTCATTTAGCCCAGTATCCTGTCTCCGACAATGGCCAATCACGGCGGCTTGGGAGAAGCACCCAACAGGTCACAATGGGGGATCCATTCCCTGTTGTTTCCCCCCAGCTCCCGTCATGTTCCCTGATCCTATCTTCCAGAAACTTGTCCAAATCTCTTTTAAACTCAGCTATAGTACTGACCCTTACCACAGCTTCTGGCAGTAGATTCCACAACCCAATATACGCTGAGTGAAAAAATGTTTTCTTTTATTTGTTTTAAACTTGTCACCCATGAGTTTCATGGACTGTCCCCTAGTTCTATTACTAGCTGAGAGGGTAATTAACTGCTCCTTGTTTATTAGTTCCACACCACTCATGATTTTATAGACCTCTATCATGTCTCCTCTCAATCATCTCTTCCCCAAGCTGAAGAGCCCCGACCTTGGGGCACAACCCAGGGGATACTAAATTCAAATACAACTTACTACAGAAGAAATCTAAGGAAAAAATTGTTCCCACAGTTCCCAACTTAATTCCAGCCCTGTTCTTCTGTTCTCCTCACCTTGCATGAGTCTCCAATGAAAAGATAGCCCTGGATTCCAAACCTGTCATGAGATGATCAGGATGCAGAATTTAGTTCTAAACTTGTCTAAAGAAAGAGGGAATAGAAAGTATTAAATTGTCCAGAATTTCTGTGTAAAATGAATTAAGTAATCTCAGTTTATTCCCCAGCTGACAGATGCCAACATCATAAAATACACAACCCTTATTGGCAATCTCAGCAGAGATGGTAGGACTCCAGTGGACACTGAGACAAAGCTCCCTTTCCATCCCTAGATTTGGATTCCAGACTTGGGCTGAAAGAAAATTGGCAGGGCAACACATTATTAATTATTATTATTAATATTATTTACCCCACCCTTCCCACCAAAGGTGGCTCAGGGCCTTTAGGAATAAGTTTCTCGTGTTTTGACTTTTCCAAAATGCCAATAGTTTTCAGTGTATTTTGGAAATAACACCAAAGCAATGTTAATAAGTAAACTTTCCAAGGCAACTCAGCCAAAACTTAGGTTTCCTTTCATTAATACACTGTGTCTGTGGGTAACCGGGACTTGGCACCACATGTAAACACGCACCACTTGATGTTGGCTGGGATTGCCCTGGGTGGTGTTAGTGGCTAGCCCAGGCTGTGACCTCCTGACAATCTTGGAGGTCAAAGCGGGCTAGCACGTCTCCGTGCCCATGGCATACCTGGCAGCAGGTGCCTCATTAGCTACCATGGCTGCCTGTAATGGCAGAGGATGGGGTGCTGGGACTGGGAGCACAGCGTGGGTGAGGTCCAGACCCGTTTTCTGTGCCCCCAGCTGTACCCGGGCCGTGCAGTCAGCAGTACAGATTCCCAGCTGCAGTCTGATCCTGGCCGTGTTGCCTGGGATTTTCTGCTCTGGAGCAACCCGGGGAGTGGTCCCGCCACCTGCACATCTGTTTTTACCCTATGGTTCTTGGTCAAGACCAAGCCTTATTTTGGTAACTCAAAGAGCAAAGAGTAGGATCCATGAAAGGATGCAGAGCTCCCAGTGAATGGAAAGATATCCTAGGCTTCAGCCCTGTTGAGGCAATGTGAGGCAGTGGAGTTTAACATAATCTAATCTTCCTCCAGATGTGGGTTGCAAACACACTGCAGCAATAATCTTCAATCAAATCACAACCATTCACTATTCCAGAACCAGGACAATTTGCCCTTGGTAAGGTTTCAAATCTGCTGTTGTAGATGACCTGTTAAATTTGACACTTGCACAATTCAGAAATCACTGCTTGCCTGTACTGTCAAATGTAGCTGCTGCACTTGGACACCATTTAGTTGTCCTTGTGCGAGTTTCAGCTTCTGAAAGGCTTCTTAATGTGTGTTGTAACCTGACCTGTAGATTATTTGCAGGTGGTCCTGTGAAAATATTTAATATCTGAAATTCAAATTGCAGTTAATTTTATTAGGGCATATGGATTCCATAGCTTGTTTCTGTTCCTTGATTTGATAAGGATTAATCTTGAAATCAATTTCCCCTCATTATAGAGTTCAAAATCACTTTCCATGCATGCCTTTTAATATTCTTTGGAAATATTAATAGAAAATGAACAAGAAAGCCACAAAACACAGTCAACGTAAACTTGATTACAGTATTTGTTGGAGTAAAAGTCTGAAGAATTTGAGATGTTAACCCAGCTCCAGTCCCTGCAGTGCTCTGAGCTGTTTTTAGTGTTCTTACAGTAAGACATGTGACGTGTTTTTTTTCTTGTGCAGTACTAAATTTGCTAATGGTTCTTTATTACCTAAAAATAAGAATGCTGAATTATAATTTCCATATAATTCCATATGTGACATGGAACCTCAACTGTAGTTTGGAGCTGAATTTTGCTAGAGATTCACAAGCAAAAAGGCTTGATTCTATGAAGGGCAGGCTTTCTGTAGTAATATTGTGTTTCTTAAATTCCTACTGAAGCTAACGGGAGGATAGATGACTGAGGCTGTTTTGAAATGACCACACTATACCGTTCCATAATCGTTCTTACTTGACTTGTCGGAATGACGTTGTCATCATAACCAGTCCAGTTTCTGCAGCTAGACAACCACTGTTCTGACATTATATTAGGGTATTCCGTTCCTGGTTGTCTAAACGATTATTATGTTTTATGGTCTGACAGGTGGCAGAGTTTAAAGTGAGCGGCAAGCCATTTCAGCAAGCTGGTCTGGAGTTTAAAGTGAGCAGAGTTTAAGGTGAGCTCTGTCAAGTCACTCCGGAGTTTAAAGTGAGCAGTCAAGCTGCTCTGTCAAGTTGGTCCAGAGTTTAAAGCGAGCTCTTTCAAGCTACTCTGGAATTTAAAGTGAGCGGGACAGTTAAGGTGCTGCTGTTAGGGATAAAGCAGCAGCATTGCTTGCCGATTTGCTGCTTACTTTTGACATTTCAGCATTCTTGCCACCGATCTGATGGCATTTTCCGTCAGCTTCTGAAATTTTGTGGCCATTTCTGGCATTTTTTGACATTTCCAACAATCTGCAGTTTTGCAACATTTCTGACATTTTACTGTAGTTTCCAGCTTTTGCAACAGTTTCCCCTTTGCTTTCTGGCAACCCACATCAAGCCTGTGACCATGCTGAGGCCCCATGACAGGACTTGTGTTGCCCACTTCACCGCCCCCTGTGCCCACACCTCAACCTCCCCAACTGGACACAGACCCCTCCACCCATTCCCCACCCCCACAGTTCTTAACTGGCGACAGGAGGCAGCGGCACGGGGTCTGACTCCATCTGGAGATCTCAGCTTCAGGGCCAGAGGTGAGTAGTCAGGACACAGGGGCCATGCACCGCAGGGCATACGAGTGCTGTGAGCCCTCTACCCGAGGGATCCGAGCAGGGCGGGAGCACTTCAACCCCTGCTTTGTGGTAATTTGTGGAACTTTGTGATCATTTGTGGAACTTTCCAAAACTTTGCAACACTCGCTGAGACTTTGCGACACTTGCAATATTTAAGTATTAAACTTGACTGGGGATGCAGTGCCGGGAAAACAGTAATGGATGGGCAGTTTCTGACAAAATTGTCGAAAACTGCAACATGTCATTTCAGGCCTAGCAGCTGTAGAACATTCTACCGGCACAGATGGTAAAAATGACTGCTGTGTAACATTCTTTATTTATTACATTTTGATAAAACCTTGGGGAAAAAGGGGTTTTACAAAAACATTCAAAAACCTGAGAGCAAACCAGAAGTGTCAACATTTGTAATGTTCCAACTGTATAGACAATCACCTTTAGAACAACATAAAAACAACTAGAAACTTATAATGTATCATCTAAAAACAGCCTTAGCGCCTCTCATGAGGCACTCTGCAGATTATAAGATCAAACCCAAAGAGCATCAGACCCATTCACTTTCGCTCCCCAGCTTAAGGTAACATTTACTGTAGTAGAAAACACTTTTCCTTGGCACTATCAATAGTTTTTATTTATTTTGATTTTTTTACTTATACAGTATACAGTAATGCACTCTAGGAGAGTTTTATTCGTACTGTGCTGCATATACTTGTGACAAGAATCCTTTGCACTAGCTGCAGCTGATAAGTCTCCTGCAGCACTGCAGTGTTTTTAGCTGTTTTTATCCTAATATTTCTTCAAGTAAGATAAGTGATGCATTTCTTCTTGTGCATCATTCAGGTTCTGCACCAAGGAGAGTTAGGCTAGATTCCATACTTGGATGGGAGTTCTCTAGGATGGGTCTAGGTATTGCAGGAAACGATGCTGGTGATTCACAAAGTGAACTGTGAATTTTACATCCAGTCCTGTCTGCCAGTCCCCTGATCCACTGCCATGAAATTCCTTACATACAGCAGAGTAATTAATCTATTAAGCACACTGCCTGAGAAATGTGGGATCAGATTTTTTGACTGTGTTTCCAAACTGGCCCTGAACTCAGCATTCATTAGCTCCCATTGTGACATTTGCAGTTGTGCTAATTAGGAAACCTCCCACAGTCTGCAAGGGCTGAGCAGTTTGGGGAATCTTTATTTAAATAATTTGACCAACAACACAGAAAGCCTTAACAGCACTAGGAACAGAACCCAGATTGCCTACATTTCCAGTCTAGTGCCATAACCACAAGTCTATACTTCCTCTTCAGCAAAAAAATAGAAAAGGCTAGAGATGGACAAGAACTGACAAGTTAAAAAAAATGCTGATATCTTTGTCTGCCAAGAAAAATGCCTAGATATTTGTGGGTAAGCCAGAAAGCCTGGCAAACAGGCTCCTTTCTGGGTCCATATTATTGGGATTATATTCTCATGCACACATTTATTCTCCACTCTTGCAAAGAGGAGAAACTAGCTAGACATTCTACTGGCTCCATCCTCCTAAGACCTCTAAGCATCCCCAGGCAGAAGGACACTTAGTTAAAAAGCAGTGGAGGAGTCAGTAAATTGTTTCCATTGAAAATGTTATTCCTTTCTGAATCTAAATAACTACTTATCTGCCACTCTATTATGGTATACATTGAGGCTATATATCTATATCTATATCTATCGAGATATATATATATATATATAAAAGGAACTGAATAAATTCTTGGAGAATAGGTCCATTATCAGCTATTAGCCAGTAGATTATGAGATGGGAACGTCTTACTGTCGGGAGCAGAGAGTGATCAACAGGGAATGGATTGCCCATTGTGACTATTGGTTCTTCTCCCATGCTATCGAGATTGGCCACTGTCGGAGGACAGAATGCTGGACTTGATGGGCCATTGGTCTGACTCAGTATTGCACTTCTGTGTTCTTATGAGTTTGGAGCATATGCTATTATTGGATGGATTTCACCTGCTTTTGAGCAGAAGCTATCCTAACAGGAGTCCCTATAGGTTGCATGACCTAGCTGTATTACAGGATTCAAGAATGTTATAGCATCTTTATATAGATAGTAGCCACTTATTAAAAGAAGACAGATTCCAAATCACCATGCAGATCTGGGAGTTTGGTTTTAGGTCCTCTCTAACCTGTACTATGGTGACAGTATCCAAGGTGGTATTTGCCGTGTCACTCTCTTTTGCATATAATTACTCGGGCTATTATGTGAGTCTGTCCAAGAGACTACGCTTGCAAGAAGCAGCCTTTGCCTTATCTGTTCCCAGCATCCAGACATTCTCAGTTACCAATGACATAACTGCTCAGTAATACAAAAAGGAGACATCCATTTACTAATAAACTTTTAGAAAGTAAATCAGCTAAAATGTCATACAACAGCAGTTGATTGAAAATGTTTACAAAGTAATAATTTAATAAAACAGCTCTGACGAAGCTATTGTTGAGGGATAAACACAGTCTACATAATGTAAGCCAACACATTCAGCAGTTCCCTTCCCAGTCATGGCTAAGGACATCTAAGTTTATTCAGTGGTACTGGAAAAACCCTAACTTTTTTTTAAAAGGTCTCTTTCATGACAGTAGCTGCCCACACTGTATCTAGGAAAAAGTAGTGGTTTATACTTTGCCCAACAGACTATATCCAAAATATAGCAGACAAAGGTTTGTGATAATTATTGGGTACATAGCAACAAATCACACTTTACACCACATTCTGATCTTTGAAATTCATATCAAAATTTGGACACCTTGCAAGGTCTGTACTGTTTCCCCCATGTTATAAAGTGGAACAGTGAAAGGTGGAGTGACTTTGTTTGTAATCATCAATTATTTTAAAAGTTTCATGTGTTTTGTTAGTGTATGATCTAGAAAGTGATAGCGATCTAGTAAGTATGGGGATCACAATGTTCAAAAGTGGCTAATGATTTTGGGAGCCTTGATTTTTGGTTACCCATCTTGAGACACCTTAAAAGGCCCTGGAAATCAGCCACCTTTAAGGTGCACTCATATGAGCAGCCAAAAATCAAGTAATTCAAAATCACAACTCACTTTTGAAGATGATTAATCTGTTTTTTATGAGAGGTATAGCTAGCCAAAGTGGTGCCCATTAGTCTGCATAAACATTAGGAAAGTCTCTCTACTTTGATCTCAAATTGGACCAGATACACCTGAGAGAAATTAGTTCACCCATCAGTTAGATGAAAAAATTGTCAATTGCAAGTGTGCCAAAATTCATGTAGCTAAATAAATTACTTTATTTAGTAAGTGTGCTTTATAGCCTCTCTCACAAACAGAAGCTGTTATATTACGAATGAACAGTGTTTGCCTGGTATTTTGAGCATAGGAAATTCCATACAGGAACAGACAAATGGCACATTTTGTCTGGTATTCTGTGTCTGTTGTTGGCCTATACCAGATGCTTAAAATACATGGCTGCTTTGGCACACAAGACCACTTTATCTACCACCTCAGCTACAAATGTACACGTTTCTAAATCTACCGTATGAAGGCTCCTTTTCTGGTTTGGCAATTAAATTTCAATTTTGTGAAATAAAAGTTAAGGCCATTTCTCAGCACAATCTATTTTGATGATTCTCTTAGAACAAGAAATATTTTAAGGCCTAGTTGTTCCTTTAAGGTCTAGGCCATCATTGGGATCTAGGCAGGGCAGCTGAAGCTACCTGAAGTAGGAACAGTTCCAAGGTTGTCAGTACTTGTGATTTTATCATAAGCCTTTTGATTTGGCAGTGTATGTGATATAGAGGCACAGCTATAATTGTACGACATACAACAAAGTTCTTTAAAAAGCAAGTCTGTCTTTTTCATGATCAATTTATTTATTTAAATTTCATAGTGCTCTACCATTGCAAGCCATATTAGCCTAGGTTTTAATGAAAATAATATTTTTTAAAAACTGCTTCCAAAACTTTTTTTTTAACTTCAAATCTTGTCTTGACAAGAAACACGACATCCCCTCACCCAAAAGCCAAATAAATTGACTCATGTCTTTGTTTAAGTGTTGTGGTAAATTTGTTCTTTTATAACATGTAGTAGTTAAGCTTTGAACTTTTGGTTTTGGGAAAGCAAGAGTGGAAAAATGTTTTCATGGAAGAGAAGTGCACTTTACAAATCTGCCGACTGCTATTCATTTATCAGAAAAAAAGTTTACTTAGCTATTAGTTGAGGTTGATGCAATTTGTTAGTGTCTGACAAACTGACATGGTTTATTTTACATTGCACAATGAAATATTTACAGTTTCTCTCGCACTTTTCCAATTCTTATTTATGGAAATCTTTGGATAGTTTCTCAGATTTCTGGACTGTTGTAATAAAGAAAGAAATTGCAGCAGTTCAGGAAAGAAAATATTGAGCCTGTGAAATATACACTAGATGGTGCAAAGAAAGGACACTTCACATATAGTTAGTTAGTTAGTTAGAGTTTATTGGCACGGGCTTCCGCCATGGTCTTAACACAACAATGTCATAAAGTACACAACCTATACACGACCTCTGAAACAGAAGTCAATACAAAACTAGAATGACCGCACAGCAGCCTTTGCAATTAAAATACACATAATAAAATAGACAATGTCTATTTTACTTCACATATAATTATGACCTAAGGCTATACACATACATAAAAAAATGGTGTTCTGACAATATCAGTGCAAAGTTGTCATCCTCAAAGTGCTGCATCAGTGCAAGTCTCACTGAGGCAAATAGGACTTGTGCGAGAGCAGAGTTTTGAAGATTGGAGCCTAAGAAATGCTTATCCAATGCATTTTTAGATAATGTCATTAATGAAAAGCACAGCAGTGTCTTACATTGGGTGAAAACAGACATGCACGTAACTCTGATTTAACACTGCTGTAACATTCCTTATGCATGTTGCAGGCCTGTATTGGCACTCTGTGCAGCCCTGTGCAACATGTATAAGAAATGTTAAAGTGGAGTTAAGGTGCATGTCTGTTTCCCTTTATTGCACTTTTAATGTTAGGTCCAATAATTAATTGGTGGTGGTGGTGGGTTTATTTTCAAAAGTACTTAGGTAGCTTTGGTTCACAATTCCTGTTGAATGTCCCAGTTCAGTTCAACATCTGCTAACATCCTCAAGGAAACTACCCAGGAGAATTAAAATATGCATAAAGGTAATGTATTTTATTGACAGAGTTTCCTCATGACTCAATAGAAAGTTATGAAAATCTGAAAACTGCACAAAAAATCAGCTGGCAGCTCTTCAATTTCCTACTGAAAGGAAGTGAAATTTGTAGCTCCTGCATAATGTATATCTTTTTTTAAAAATCCACTCTACCCTCCTCATTTGTAAAATGTAAATCTCTGTTAATGTACATTTGTGAAAAAAGGGTTTATGAAATACACACACACACACACACACGCAAACCAGAAGTGAAGGGAAATAGTTTTGTTTTCCAAATTAAAATGCAATTTTCAACGCTGCTATGCTTTCTCATGTTTTTTTCTTATTTATTGGAGGGTGAGATTGGACCCTTGCTCATCCAATACATCCCATTCTGACTGTTGGTTCTTCTCCCATGCGATTGGCCACTGTCAGAGGACAGGATGCTGGGCTTTATGGACCATTGTTCTGACTCAGTATGGCACTTCTTATGTTCTTATGTACTGATTATCCAGGCATGGGAGTGTCTGGATAGTTACGGTGCAGGCACTGTCCATTATAAAGGGCGAACATTCTATCCCCTTGAAAATTGGGATAGGGTATGCTTGCTCTGTGAAATTGTGATGTGAAGATGGGTTTCTTGTGAGGTTGCAGCTGTCCAAAAATCAGCCCGATCAGATGAGGCTAAGATGTAGTGTTTTGAAAGTGGAGGCTGTTTTGCTGTTTCCCCCCACTTAGCGACTGTTTAGAAACCAGGACGATAGTTGCTAAATGGAGATGGAAGAGGGGCTACTGAGTTGACAGAAAATTCACGGCTGCAGCTGAGGGGTGTCTTTGAATACTTTTGGGCCAGATTCTTCCACAGCTATAGGCCTTTCTGAGTGTTTTAGGGGCCATTTAAGGTAATGATTAGAATGTTTACACGCCCACTTACAGCAACAGAACCTTTGAAACTGACAAGCTGACAGGGAAGCAGCACGCTCACTTTGCCAGTTTCAAAAGCAGTGAAACGCTAACTAACACAGTCCTCTTGCCAACTGCCTGAGCAGGAGGGCAGGGGAGGGGGGCTTTGTGGGGGGCAGCATAGAAGGTGGGGAAGGGGGGGTCTCCTGAGGCTTGTGGCAGAGAAGGAGGAGGTTGTGAGAGAGGCTGTAAAGAGAAGCTGCAAAGAGGGAGCAGCCTGAGTGTAATTGACCAGGCAGCTCTGGCTACTTGAGGAGTGGGGGCTAAAATTGACTAGCCCTAGTGTAAGACTCTGTTAAGAACCTGGGAACTAGTAAAGCTGCCTCAGAGAGAGAGTGAGAGCGGGGCCAGCATGGGCTGGTTGGAGGGCTCCTCCTCCTCTGCCCCAAGCCCCGGGTGACCTGCCCCAACTCCGCTTTTGCCCCTCCACAATCACCATCACCCCCACCGCACTCTCCTGCCAAGGCTGCTGGCAAGCGGGCTGTGTTAGTTAGCATTTCACTGCTTTTGAAACTGGCAAAGTGAGTGTGCTGCTGCCCTGTCAGCAAGGGGGCTGTGTTTATTAGTGTTTCACTACCTCTGAAACTGACAAAGTGAGCACACTGCTCCCCTGCAACCAGAAAGGATTTGAAAGTCTGTACAACACTAAGAACTCATCTGCCAATGAGACAGATGTGTTGATCTGTGGCTCTGGCTGTTTGAGGAGAGTGAGGACTGAAATTAACTAGCCCTAGCGTAAGGCTCTGTTAAGAACCTGGGAGCTAGTAAAGCTGCCTCAGAAAGAGGGTGAGTGGCTGAACCCCCACCCAGCTCCATCTGCCACTCCCAAACTCCCTTCACTCAACCATCCAAGTGTAACAGGAAGCTGATGTTCGCTGGCGGCTGCCCCTCTCCACGGAAACCTGCAGGAAGAAATGTCTCACAACTTGAAGAGGCTTTTTCAGCCCAAAGTTGCATAACACTTCTTCCAGTTGCGAGACACTTCTTCCCAGAGGCTCCTGTGGAGAAGGGCAGCCGCCAGCGGGCAGCAGCTTCCTGCTACACTTGGATGGTTGAGTGAAGGGAGTTTGGGAGTGGCAGATAGAGCTGGGGTGGGAGTTCAGCCACTCACCTTTTCTCTGAAGCAGCTATACAAGGTCCCAGGTTCTTAAAAGAGCCTTACTCTAGGATTAGTCAATTTCAGCCCTCACTCTCCTCAAGCAGCCAGAGTCACTATGTTCTTATAGCATTATGAAATGTTATGTTCTTATAACCTCATGCTTTTATGCAAAGCAGTAAAACCATGAGGTGAAATTTTAAATGAAATCATCATTGCTAAATTTAATTAGATTTTTATGTTTAATTTTCCTCAGATTTTTTTTATTGTACACTATGGGTGTTTTCATACAAGACACTCTCCGCCCACTACCCATCCACCTCCCACCCACTATTCATGTTACAGGGCACCCATGGGACAACGCTGCAGCCCTGCAACATGTATAGTGAGTGCGTGGAGAGTGTCTTGGGTGAAAATAGCCTATATCTAACACTTTTCAAGTAACACATTGTACTGTGGTCTTTTGCCTTGAATCCTAGTAGGAATTAATTAGTACGTTTCCATGCTTGAAGTAGTAATGATATTTTATAAGCTTTACTGTTGTTTTATGAATTTGTTCCCATTATTAACAAAATTACTTGGACACTGAAAAAAGAAAACCCTAAAGAAAATCTTTAGTTTAGTTTAGTTTGAGAATACTAGAACTGTGGGATACCCAATGAAAATAACTGGCAGAAGGAAGTACTTCCAAACTCAATGTAGACTTAACCTGTGGAACTCAAGACTCCTTCTTTGTGACTTCAGACACACTCCTTCACACTTGCTGTTAAACAAGGCATGCACAGTTACCCTTAAGCCTAGCTGTGTGAAATATACCGCAAGGGGAGTGTAAGCAGAGAGTGTTGTTTAAGAGGAGAGTGTGGGTTAGTGGAAGTAACCCTCCTCCCCCTCCTTCTCTCCTGTCCTCCTTCTACCCTGCCTCCCTTGAGGAAATCTCCTCTCTGCTCTCCTCCTCCAACCTTTCCACTTGCCCCCTTGATCACATTCCTTCCCGCCTCCTCACCTCCATTACTCCCACTGTCGCCCCCTCCTTCCTGCACATCATCAACCTCTCCCTCTCTACTGGCTCTTTCCCTTCTGCCTTCAAACATGCCACAGTCTCTCCTATTCTCAAAAAGTCCACTCTTGACCCCTCTGACCCTTCTAGCTATCGTCCTGTCTCACTCCTTCCTTTTGCTTCCAAGCTGCTTGAACGTGTTGTCTACTCCCGCTGCCTTGACTTCCTATCCTCCAACTCCTCCCTTGACCCCCTCCAATCTGGCTTCCGCCCCCTTCATTCTACTGAAACTGCTCTCGCTAAGATCACCAACGATCTTCTGGTGGCTAAATCTAAACGTCTCTATTCCATTCTTGTCCTCCTTGATCTCTCTGCTGCCTTCGATACTGTTGACCACTCACTCTTGCTGGATTCCCTTCACTCCCTTGGCTTTTGTGGCTCTGTCCATAACTGGTTCTCCTCCTACCTCTCTGACCGCTCCTTTAATGTGTCTCTCTCCAACTCCGCCTCCTCCTCCTTCCCCCTCTCAGTTGGTGTTCCTCAAGGCTCTGTTCTTGGCCCTCTCCTCTTCTCGATCTATACCTCATCCTTAGGCAAACTCATTGCCTCCCATGGCTTCCAATACCACCTCTATGCTGATGACACTCAACTCTATCTCTCTACTCCCTCTCTCTCTCCCTCTGTTCAAGCTCGTCTCATCAACTGTCTCTCTGACATCTCTACCTGGATGTCTCAACGTCAACTCAAACTCAACATGGCTAAAACTGAACTCCTTATCTTCCCCCCTCATCCTTCCTCTCCTTCCTCACTGTCAATAACTATTGATGGAGTCACCATCCTGCCTGTCCCCCAAGCCCGTAGCCTAGGCTTCATCTTTGACTCACCCCTTTCTTTTAAACCCTACATTGACTCTGTTGCTAAATCCTGTCGCTTCTCCCTCCATAACATTGCTAAGATTCGCCCTTTTCTCTCTGTCTCGTCTGCCAAAACTCTTGTTCATGCTCTGGTCATCTCTCGCCTCGATTACTGTAACCTCCTTCTCACTGGCCTTCCCCGGTCTCACCTTTCTCCCCTCATCTCTGTCCAAAACTCTGCTGCCAGGGTCATCTACCTCGCCAGTCGCTTCGACCATGTGCAGCCCCTCCTCTCTTCGCTTCACTGGCTTCCCCTTCCTGAACGAATCCTGCACAAGCTCCTAGTCTTCACCTATAAAGCTCTTCACAACCTTGCTCCCCCCTACCTCTCTGCACTTATCGCCCTCCATACTCCAGCCCGTGCACTTCGCTCCTCCTCTGTCCCTTCTCTCACCCTTCCACGCCTTCCCTGCTCCCCTAAGCGCCTTCGTCCCTTCTCACTTGCTGCCCCCCATGCCTGGAACTCCCTCCCTGTCCACATCCGCCTTGCCCCCTCCCTTCATACCTTCAAATCTCTCCTTAAAACTCACCTCTTTCGCTCTGCTCTGTCTGACTCTTTATCCTGCTGAGCCACTATTCCTATACCTACGATCGGTTTACCCTTATCCTTGCAACATGGACCTGCCTGCTGTCATTCTCATCGTAACCAAGCCAAGTACGTGCACTTGAGACCTCGCATCTTCATGAATGTTAGACCCCTTGTCTCTTCTCCCTCTCCCCTTCCTATGTCTCTCCCCCAGCTCCTGTCTCTCAGATTGTAAGCCCTAGGGGCAGCGACCGTGTCTATTTTATTACTTTGTAAAGTGCTAGGTACACTTCTGATGCTATATAAATGTTTGTTAATAATAATAATAAGTAGGATTCTAGTTCCTAATCGTTAGAGCAATAAAAAAAATTCAGGAGTGTGGCCTCTTATTTTCTAATAAGAGAACAAACAAACAAAAGCAACGTGAGAGTGATTCAAACCCCTAAGTAGTTCAGACCCCTAAGAGCTTCTTCCTCAATCATGTGCATGTTTAGATTCAAATTCTTTCTGGCAGAGGGGACTTGTGCCTCATAACTGAGAGTGTCTCACAACATTTTTGTGATTACAGTTTTTGTGACCAACATTTTTCAGGGCAGTTTCAGCAAAAATGTCATGACATACGTGTAAGAGGTGTGTGTGAATGGGAAATGGGGTTCGTAATGTTCAGAACAAAACCCTGGAATTTTAAATGCACAGAACAGATCTCTAGTACCCGTGTCTAGTTAGGCCCTTTGAATTGTATCCTACAAATGGGTGTAAAAGTGTTAACAAATGAGATGGTGGCACAAACCAGATGGGTGTCCACCTGCCAATTATTAGGTGTTCTCCCCCACAATTAGTCTTCATCACTACCCCATCTCTTCAATCAGTCTTCAACAGTACTCCACGCTTCCATGTTGAGAACAGGCGGGGACCTGAGCCATCGGGAACCTCTGCCTCGTGGAAGGGGTACACCCAAGCACACTACTTTATGCAAATGTCGATGGTGGTTTGAGAATGTGGGGTTTCACTACCCCTTCCCTGACATGGTCCATCCTGTGTTACATTGAGCCTGTGCCCACAAAATACATGCACTTAAACAAATCCACATATTTCTATGTTCACACAAAAATATATTCATACAAACCCTCCCCCCAAACCCATTTAGCACAACAAACAACACAACTGATTAGAGAAGAATATTTTTATTAATCAGTTTATTTTGGGGATGCAACCATTAATCAATTAATTGAAATGATTAATCGATTAATCTGTTTAAAACCGATTAAAATTTGTCCCCTGTTTAATCGGTTAGCTGCCAGGACCTTCTGACAGTTAGCTGCCAGGACCTTCTGACAGTCCATAGTTCTGAGTCTGTAGCTCAAGGGGACATGTTCCAGCGAAAGGCAAGTTCACCCAACACATGCAAATTAGGCTAATCTATGCAAATCCATGCAGATATATTTAAATATATGCAAATATATGTAAATTACAATCAGTTAATTAATCAGTTAATTGACAAAAAGGCTTAATCGATTAATCAACTAACATTTCTAATCAGGTTGCAGTCCTAGTTTATATAAATACGGCCATAAAGCAAAATAAAAGCTGTTTCTGCAGAAACAACAAAACACAAGGAGATCTCCAAATTAAAAATGTCCAGTTTAAGATATTAGTTAAGACACAGATAATTTCCACAAACTAAAAACCTCCAAATTAAAAAAAACCCACAGAAGGCAGTTATAATTTTCACAAATTAAAAACCTTCAGTTTAAGAAATCACTGAATGTGCTTATATTTTTCACATAAAAAAATCACTGAAGGTGCTTATAATTTCCACAAATTAAAAACCACCTGATTAACATACCAGTAATGGCACCTACAACTTCCACCACGCCACACAACACTAGGAAATTATAAGCTAAGGTGCACTGTTTCCAGGCAAGTGTGGACCGAAAGCTAGACAACTAACACACATTAATACGAAAGGAAACAAACAGAATATCATGCTATCCTAAATCACAAACACGTGGATTAGTAAATCACCACAACAATGATCAGACAATGTCAGAACTGCACCTTAACATCCGTCCCAGGCAGAACAGATCACTGTCATGCCAGGACATGAAATAATAGTGCATCTCCTTCTTGTCCTTGGGATACAGGTCATGCCAGGAAGCACTGACATTGGTCCCAGGGCATACCAGGAAGAATTGTGCATATCCAAAAAGTGGAATTGATAATGCATTGAAATGATAGCAGGTGGATTCTCTGTTCTTGTCTGCAGGTTCTGTTATCCCAAACACAGCCTTACAGAACCATAGGTAGTTTGTGAAAGAACCAAATCTAACTGTGGGTCACTCTTGGACCACAGAGCTGCAATTCCATTCAGATGTACCGGATGTAGCATGAGGAGTGAAAGAATTACGGGAATTAAGGGAAAACATAATGGAACAGAACTTTACAATTACATGAATTTACATTACAAAACCCTTAGAGATAAATTAAAATGAAACACCTTACAACATTTGCAGCCAAGATCTATACTGCTTTTCGGTATGGTCCAAAGAAAGAGCAATAAAGGCCACTAGCCCTGCCTAAAGAGCCCGTGCCTGAATAAAAACAACAATACTATAAGATTCTTCTTTCTGGGACGGACGTTAAGGTGCAGTTCTGATATTGTGTGATCATTGTTGTGGTGGTTTACTAATTCATGTGTTTGTGATTTAGGATAGTATGGTATTCTGTTTGTTTCTTTTCTTATGAATATGTGTTAGTTGGCTAGCTTTCTGGCCACACCTGTCTGGAAACAGTGCACCTTACCTTATACGTTTCTAGTGTAGTGTGGTGTGGTGGAATTTGTAGGTGCCATTACTGGTATGTTAATCAGATGGTTTTTAATCTGTGGAAATTATAAGCACCTACAGTGATTTCTTAATCTAGAGGTTTTTTATGTGAAAATATAAGTGCCTTCATTTCTTAATCTGAAGGTTTTTAATTTGTGAAAATTATAACTGCCTTATGTGTTTTTTTAATCTGGAGGTTTTTAATTTGTGGAAATTATCTGCACCTTAATTAATATCTTAAACTGGAGGTTTTTAATTTGGAGAATTTTAGGCCATTTGCATTATGCAATGCTATTTTTAAAAACACTATAAAATTTTCATGCACAAATTCTCATAAGCAAAGTGTCAAAGCCATTAAGTACAATATAGTTATCTGATAATGCAAAATACATGATATAATATTTGCTAGTCAATAAGGGATTTGGGGCACATCCACATTCATCAATACAAGTACTGTAATTAAACAGTATTTAGAGAAGACCACAGCCCACTTTGATTCTCTTTTTGGAAACACAGTATCTACAAGTATTAACTCCCTTTTCTAAAAAGAAAATAATCTTTAAGAGGTAGCTGGTTTGAGGTTGAAGAGCACACATCTGTCTTTCAAAGTGTTTTCTGACCCAAAGTGGTTTGTCGGCGCACCCACAAATAAAGATGAGGACACGTATAATGGGATTAAACGGCCTCACTCTTTATTGAATGTCAAACAAAAGAAAGGGGGGGAGGGGCACCCCTCCCACGTCCCCCCACCTTCAAACTGGGGTCCTCATTTATAACTAACCTTACTAACCTTACTATTTAACCCCTCCTTAGTAGGTACCCTTTCGTCCATTCTCCGTCCCTGCACACTGTGCGTACCTCTTCCCTCTTTCTCAATTAATTGAGAGGGTAACCTCCTATTCCTTATCTTTACTGTTAACTTATGCCCTGCGTTGGTCCCTGGGTTTCCCCAGGCCGGGCGGGATGTTCGTGCCTGCCCCACCTCTGGGGGTTATTTTCAGCAAAGGTTGAGAACACCGTTACTCGCTGGTTGGCAGATGCTCCTCCCAGCGGGTGCGGCCGTCCGTCTCTCCCTTCGGGTTGGCCATACAGTGGTCCGCGCTGTGGCGACTATGCCATGGACCTTCCCATCTCTTAAGGAGATGCTGCTAACCATGCTATGCTAACTGTTATAACTTCCCAACTTTGGGCTTAACTCTGCCCATCGCCACCAAAACTGCCAGCTTCGCTTGGCTGGTTTGCTGCCACACCAAAACCACCGATTATCTGCCACAACTGTAGTTTTAGGACCCCAAGGTACAAATCACATCCCATGTCTGATAAGTGCACCCTGTCACCTCTGAAGAGTTCATCCTTATCATGCCGCATACCCTCATGTTTAATGACCTGGCCTCCCCTCCGCCGTAGCCAATTCCCAATTTCAGCGTTGGCTCTCCGTCTGGCCCGATCAACCCGACCTGGGCACTCCGCCGTGGCCCATACTCTCCTTGGGAGCATTTCGGACCACACTATCGTACAGGCCGGGAACCTATCCTGTACTATCCTTAAATCCCACTTTACCTTTTTTGTCAAGCCCAGCCCCGTTCCTCTGGGGAGGTTGTTTTCCCCGAGGTGGATCACCAGCACCTCTGGCGCTGGGAAGGTTTCCCGAGCTCCTGTTAATGTCGGAAGGAGCTGCTCCCATAGCATCCCTCTCCTGCTGACCCAAAATATACTTTCTCGTTATTATTATTATTATTATAAACATTTATATATCGCCAGTCATGTGGCCTGGTGCTGTACAGAACATAGAATTAGACGTGGACCCTGCCTGTGGCTTACAATCTAAAAGACAAAAAGGGTGGGGGGAAGACAGGGAGAGGGTACAGTGGGAGAGACAGGGGAGAAGACAAACAAACATTCAAGCAGATGTGAAGTCTCAGGTGCGTATGCTTGGCTTGGTTTACAGAGAGGTTGGTGGCAGCAGTCAGCAGAGGAGGGCCAACAGTAAGAGTAAGGGGAAAGACTAACAGGCATTGGGAAAGGCAGCAAGGAAGTACCCCACATGCTGCGTGCGGCCTTCTTCCCTGCCCAGTGGATGATACTGTGTCCGACGATCCACACAACACACCGTTCTTGTCTCTTTGGTGCTTCTGCAAAAAATATAAGGGACAATGCTCGCCACAGTTGCTGGTCCTGATCAACTGACACGTGGTCTAGTTTCCCTGATATATAAGCGGTAGGCACTCAAGCGCCATCTCCCTATCAGTTGTATTCGTTCACCCGATAATCCCATATCCGCTGCCACCGATGCCGCCCCTATCCTAAATGAATGCGCACTGTAGCTACCCTGGTCAAGTCCTGTTATTCTTACGCATCTACTCAGGACTGCCCCAAACTGGTAACGAGTCAGTGGGGATTCATTTTTATGGATAAAAAGTGCACCCCCAACCCTTGGGCGGGACCCCAGATAACTCCTCATCGCCCCTATGGGGCAGATACGGGAGTCCCCAGCTGGGCGAAGCCTAACCCACCATCCCCTTCCCCTTTGATCAGTCTTAGACCTTCTCAGATGGAGGATAAGGGTATCTCCCTGCCATGAAATGTCCTTCAACTGCAACGCTCATTCTGACCTGTCCCTTTGGGAGTTGGCTACCATTTCCCCAATCCGGA
This sequence comes from Sphenodon punctatus, assembly GCA_003113815.1. NCBI lineage: Eukaryota > Metazoa > Chordata > Lepidosauria > Sphenodontia > Sphenodontidae > Sphenodon > Sphenodon punctatus. Next base: position 485,487 of record QEPC01005014.1, on the reverse strand, counting down.
AGGCTCCAAACAAAGCAATGCGGAAGACTGTGGTAATGAGCTCCTGTTCGCTACTGGAAAAACAAATCTTTTCCAGAGCCTCAGTTAGGGTGATAAGGATTGGAGGAGTGATTGGGGCATGAGTATTCTGCCTTGGGGGGACGTGGTGGGCCCAACTCTCCTTTAAACGGTTCATGAAAAAACCGTTATCACGGAGGGGTGCCCAGCCAGATGGCTCGTAAAGGTGATGACCAATATTCTCCCCGCAATCGTGCCAGGGGCTAGACCGTTCACCCGCAACTGCATGGCATACTGCAATAAACACCCCTCCGCAATGGGGAAACCTATGCCCCACCCTTTCTGACACCTGAATTCCTGGAATTCGCTGAACGCCTTCTCATACATCCACCTGGTTCTGTGCGCGAAGGATCCCTGCACTGCCTGGTAAAGCTCTATAATCCAAGGCTCCACATGTCCCTCGGGAATGGGTTGGGTTTCTCGTTCACCTCGGGGGGCAGCTGGCAGAAGCGGTCTGCCTGAAATTGAGATAGGGCATTGGGTGATGCCGTTGGCAATCCCCGGCACGTGCTTGGTGATGTATAAGATGTTTGTTCTCAAACACTTAAGGACAAATGCATGCTCCAGTCTTTTGACCCTTTCCAATTTGGAAGACAGCTTGTTGATAACATGGACCACCGCCATATTATCTCACCAAAACAAAACCCTCCTGTTGGCAAATTCATCTTCCCACAATTCTACCGCTACCACAATTGGAAAAAAATCCAAAAATGTCAGGTCCTGGGTTATACCTTGTTCATTCCATTCTGCCAGCCTGGGGGCTGCACACCACCTTCCCCTAAAGTAGACTCCAAAGCCATGCCCCCCTGCAGCATCCGAATGTATCTGGACCTCCGCCTCCACCAGGAGTCGCTGCCACCAGAAACTAACCCTGTTGTAACCTGCGAGGAAAGTATTCCAGGTCGCCAAATCCTCCCGCATCTCCACTGTCACCCTGATGTGATGATGCGGGGACCGGTCGCTCCCTACCCAGGCATACAAACGGGACATGAATGCTCAACCTGGGGCAATGACCCAGCAGGCAAAATTCAGGCTGTCGAGGAGTGACTGCAATTCCCGTACTGTCACCTTTCTTGCTCCCCCCACCCTAGTTACCGCCTCCCTCAGCGTTCTTAATTTATCCTCTGGGAGCCGAGAAAGGGACAGTTCCGTGTCTAGCTCTATGCCCAGGTAGGTCAATTTAGTTGTTGGGCCTTCCGTCTTTTCCTGTGCTAGCGGTACCCCTATTTCCTTTGCCACCTCGTGAAAGGCCAGCATTGCCTGCTCGCATTCAGAGGTGCCTGCCCTTCCTGCGAAGAGGAAATCATTGAGATAATGTGTGATCCTTCTGCCACCTGCGCGATGTCGCGTGATCCATTCCAAAACTGTACTGAACTTCTTGAAGGCCACACATGAGATTGAACATCCCATGGGCATTGCCTTGTTGAAGTAAAATTGCCCCTCGAACTCCATGCCCAACAGCTCGAAGTCATCAGGGTGTACAGGAAGGAGGCAGAATGCCGATTTGATGTCACACTTTGCAAGGAAGGCAAATTTTCCACAAGTACGCACCATTTCGACCACCGAATCAAATGATGCGTACCGCACCAAACAGTGGTTTCTGTGTTCTCATTTCCACTGGGATCTATTGGGTTCGTCATTAAGAAATGAGTGGCATGTTCAGACTTCTAGCTTTGATTAGACCAGAAGATGGTTACTAGTCTCAAGAAAGGTAAGGTTTTCATTTCCCCCTTCCTTGTTTCAAAATACTTTTGCCTTGTTCATATAATAATAATAATAATAATAATAAATTAATTAATTTATTTATTTTTATGGTACCCCACTGCCAAATGGCCCTAGGAGTGCTGTGAAATAATAAAATACAGTAATAAAACAATATAGAACATAGTCCATTTTAAACAATTTAAAAGGGGGAAGGTAAAGGGGTAGGACAGAATACATTGAGAAACCAGCAGTGGATCCTAAAAACACCTAGAGAATAAATACGTTTTCGGGTGCTTTTTAAAAGAGAGGAGGGAGGAATGGAGATGAATATCTGGAGGGAGGGTGTTCCACACGGTGAGGCCCCCATCACAGTAAAGGCCGGATTGCCTGCTGACTCAAGAGCAGACTACCTGTGGTAAAAGCCTACTTTGCAGCATCTACATGGACATTACCCACCAGGAAGCCGAAGGTTTACACTCTCAGGATGTTTTTAAACAAGAGGGATGTGTGTGGAAAGTTCGTGATCAGTGGAGGAGAGGAGCAGGTGCGTGGCACCGAGTCTGTGGCAGTGCTTCAAATGAGTGCCCCCCACACACAGCTGCCCGCCCGCCCCATCCCCGCACAGGGCACTCAGGATGTTCCCTGAGTGCCCTGTGCATGGACTGGGTGGGCAGTGCATGGGTCACAGGAGCATACACCCCCACACATCCATATTCAAACAAGACCTCCCCCACGTGGACAGTAAGTGTCCATGCAGAAGGGGGGGGCGGAGTGTCTTATTTAAAATGATGTCTTCCTACATCATAGGGATGATGTCTTCCTACTTTGCTTTAAACCAGTGGTAGAGAACTTCTGGTTGTGGATCAAATTTGGTCCATGACTATTTTTTATTTGGCCTCTTTCCAATACCTGTATCTGATCCCTGCCCTAGAGCACTCAAAAATGAGCTCAAGGGAAGGGACCAGAGATGAGGGCATGCACTCATCCTTCCTCCATTATGAGCCTACCTTTTTAAGCACCCCAATGCCTAACTCCTATCAGACCTGAAGAACTTGTATTAATTTTCAAAGTGGCCTCTCAGAGGGAAAAAGTTCCTCACCCCTGATTTTTAAACACTGTGTTCATTTGAACAAGGTGAGGGTAGTAGGTTATGGGAAAGTGAGATAATTACTCTTACAATAAGTGATCAAGATTGTAAGCTCTCAGGCATGGACCGTGTCTATCTTATTTTCTGCAAAGCGCCAGGCTCATCGCTGGCACTATAATAAATAATAATAATTAATAATTAATAAAGAATTAATGTGAACAATTTATGACTTGAAGGTTGCATGCCTGTATGCCTCCAAGGCTGATACACGTAGAGCTGTGTGATGCACTGAATCCAAAAGTTCTCCTGGTGTAAAGTAGTAATAATTTTCAGACTAAACTTAAAAGCTTGTTCACACATCGTTCTCCCAGTGTGGGAAACTGACACAAAGCACAGTCCATGCCCGTGGGGGGTGTTGTGTGAAGAGGGTTTGTGAAGCAAGGAAACCAGTGCCAAGCAACCCCATGCTGTGTACGAGTATGCCAGTGCAGCGAACGTCTCCTGCCAATGCACACCGATGGTGGGCTGCTCTTTCCCCAGAATCCAGGTTTTATCTGAATGTGCCCTTAGAGCAGGATACTTGGCACAAAGTCACAAACCCAGAGAAAACACAAACAAAAAACCTATCAGAGGAAAACTGGTCACTATAGGATGTTAAAGGATATTTAAAAGGTATTTAAATAAGCTGTTGCACTATGCATATTATTACATAATATGAAATTCTAACATTTAACCATTCTTTTAGGTTATTTGAAGCCTTGTTTTTAGTCAAATATTACTTGCTTTTTCATGGCTTAATAATATTTCCATCATTCCTCAACTTTTTTTCCCTGTCAGTTTCACATACCATTATTTCAACCAACAGGAGAATAATTGGTCCAGAATCAAAACTTGGCTTGTTCTTTACTTTCTGGTCTTAATATTTCTTAAGTTACATTTTGCACTTCCCATCTGTACACTATATTGGGTCTCAGCTGAGCTAGAATGCATAGCATGTTGTGTGGGCAGCAAAATATTATACATCTTGACTTTTCCCAAACTAGGTTGTATTAAAAGTTTCAAGAGTAACCAAAAACATATTTTTATTACTAAGTAGAGCCAATAAGACATGGAAGCCATATAAATACTCCCATACATACATTCTTTTTTATTTTTAATAAAGTGCAATCTCTCACCCAAGAAACACTAAAACAGTTGCTTTGTGTTGGATTACTGTGGGGCAAAAAGTGGAATGACATAATAGAATGGTGTATTATAAGGGAATTGTATAAAAGGTCCCTGTGGCGCATGTTAAGCCTTTAACTTAGTAGTCCTAGAAATTTTTATAACATTTCTAATTCATGTTGTAGACCTTGTATGCCTCTGTTCAGGTGCCAGTGGTAAGACTTAAGAAACAGGACTTGCCTGCGTTTTTTAAAAAAACAAACCCAAAACTGTAACATGGGGTAATTTCAGATGTAACGATACCATGGTCAACCAGAGTGAATTCCTTGTGGTGGCCGTTTGTACCGTTACGTCTAAAGGATTCCCGCCAGATGTTCACCCCAGTGAATCACTGGCAGGAATCCAAATGACCACGATTCTGGACCTCCAGCCATCTGGAGGTCCAGAATCGTAGTGGAATCGGGCCCCAACTATGGTTGGATTGGCCACGATCCGGGATGGGCCGAAGGTTACATCTGTAACCTTCGGCCCGGCCGGATCGTGGTCCTGACTACGGGACGGGATCGGGCACAGTGGCCACATTGGCCGCTGCGCCCGCCCGTCTCCCAGAGGGCGGGCAGCCGGAGGAGCATGGGGGGGCGGGGCTATGCGGCCGCACGTCACATCACACAGCCCCGCCCCCTGCCCGATCCCTGGTGAGAATCAGGCCGGCATGTCTAAAGGATGGCCGGCCTGATTCCTGACTGGGATTCGAAACGGATCCTGGTCCGTGGTTCAGCGTGGTGGACCTGGCAACCCGGTACATCTGAAATTACCCATATACACATAGGGTATTTTCAGACGATACGGGGCCCTTTGGCCCCGTACCGGGACCACCGGCTTCGTTCCCCACCGGGGTCACCCCGTAACGGCACAACAGACGTGCCGGGGGGATCCCGGCGGGGAAAGTGGGAGGGGCCGGGGCTGCGCGG
>QEPC01005014.1:461098-471459 GCA_003113815.1 Sphenodon punctatus | reverse complement strand
GGGTATAAATGTAATAAATAAATAAAATTAAAATAAATAATTGACTTCCCCGCCAGTACTTGTGGGAACAAAGTCAGGAAGTTCCAGCAACAGTGGTACAAGTGGCTCAAATACAGTGTTCGTGATGACAAAGCTTTCTGCTTTTACTGTCAAGTCTATGGCAGTGGGCCAAACAATGAACCAGCAATTTGAACCACTGGTTTTAAATCATGGAAGAAAGCAAACGAAAGATTTCACAAACATGCCAAGTGTAAATCCCATCTTGCCGCTGTCACTAAATGTAAGGGTAGAATGCAGTCCTGCAAAACAGGGAGTGTTTTATCCCAGCTTGACAGCCAGAGGAAGAAAGCTGTGGAAGACAAAAGAGCTTATCTGGAAGCTGTAATCAAGAATACTTTATTCTGTGTTCGCCACGGTATACCTTTGAGAGGACATGATGAAGACCAGGATTCCAGCAATCAAGGGAATTTGCGGGAAGTGATGAAACTCTGTAGTAAGGACAATAAATTGTTTCAAAGATTTATGCTGAACAGAGAGAAGTACTCCACCTACTTACACAGTTCCTGTCAGAATGAGATACCTGAGATTATGGCTTCACAAGTGCTAGGTTCAATTGTAGCTGAAGTCAAAGAAGCTGAAGTTTTCCATTATAGCAGATGAAACCATGGATCTTTCAAAACACGAACAAGTTGCTCTCATAGTGCGCTACATCAGTCGTTCATTTGTGATACAAGAGGATGGGACTTCACTTGCCATGTTGATCAGGAGTAATCTATCAGCCTTGGGACTAGATATTTCAGCTCTAAGAGGTCAGTGCTATGATGGAGCCGCAAACATGAGAGGACCCTACAAAGGTGTGGCCATACAAATACTTAATGAAAATCCTTTAGCTTTGTATGTTCACTGCTATGCTCATGTGTTAAATCTGTGCACAGTAGACATGGTTTCCTCCAATCCAGTTATCCGAAATGCTTTTGGAATTCTCCAGAATCTACAAACTTTACTTGAAGCAAGTGCAAAGAGTGCTGTTTTTGAAAAGATGATATCAGAAAAGTCTTTTTCTGGGGGGCCAACAACTCTCAAATCACTCAGTGACACTAATTGGAACTGTTGAGTAGAAACTGTCAAAGCAGTTTTGGACCATTTCGATGAAATGGTTCAAGCTCTAAATGTCAAATGACATTGCGGATGATGGGAGTTCAAAAGCTGGAACTGAAGCTTATGCACTTCTTGGAAATGTCGAAGACTTTAACTTTCTGTACTGCATGTTTTTTATGCGAAGAGTGATGATGCATACAAACCACCTGTCCAAACTTCTTCAGTCAAAAAGCTTTATGTATCATGCTGCAATGACAATGGCTAAATCCACAGTGTCGATACTAAAGGGAATGAGAGGTGGTGATTTTGCCTCCAAAGCCTTTAAGCACGTTAATGAACTGTGCCAGGAAAATGGTTATCATTGCCCTCATGTGCCTCGCAAAGGGGGTATTCCTGCAAAACTGGGAGGAGGAAGCAAGTCCTGTTTTGAGGAAGCAGAGGACTATTACAGGATTGAAATACTGTACAGCACTTCCTTCTCCCTTGCTGCCCCCCATGCCTGGAACTCCCTCCCTGCCCACATTCACCTCGCCCCCTCCCTCCACATATTCAAATCCCTCCTCAAAACCCACCTCTTCCTCGCCGCCTTTCCCAACACCTGTTAGAACTTCCCGCTCAACACTTACTGTCTGCCCTCCCCATTGACTCCTGCCTAACTGCAACCAAGCCAAGCATGTGCACCTGAGACTTGGTATCTGCTTGAATGTTTTTTATCCCTTGTCTCTCCCTATGTCCCCTCTCCTTGTCTTCCCCCTCAGAGTCTATTAGATTTGTAAGCCGTAGGCAGGGACCGCGTCTATCTGATTGTTCTGTAAAGCGACAGGTATAATAATAACAATAAAATTAATATAAATAATAATAATAATAATTAATAATACCCTTATCAGGGAGATAGAAGACTGCTTCTCTGAGAATGACCTGTTCATTCCCAAGTCCCTTACAGATGATCTGTCTTCTGATAGCTCATTGGATGAAAGTGTAGCAGCTATTTCGAACACGTACAGTATCGATAAGGAGGATCTGCACTCTGAAATCAACATTTTTACCCAGATGTTCAAAGACAGCAATGGGGATAAGAGTAATGAGAAAGAAGAGCGTACACAGCTTGAAAGAAGACTGCAATTTTTTCATCTCATGGCACCGAGTGATACTCTTCCTAATCTATCAAAACTGTACATGCTTTATCTAACCATTCCGCTGACTACAGAGTCAGCTGAGAGAAGCTTTTCTTCCCTACAACAGTTGAAAACCTACCTGAGGACAACAAGTGTCAGATGCATGTTTTTCTAACCTGGGAATACTGCAGGTTGTAAATATTTTAAAGTTGTTATTGCTGTATTGCAAATTAGGGGAGGGTCTATGCAGATTAGGTGTGCCTCCCCAGGTTCAACAGTCACCAGTCGCCTATTTAAGGGTCCCAGAGGATAGGTGAGAAAGGGGAAGGGAATCAGGGCACACAGCAGGGATAGGGACCCAGGAATGCAAGTAATGGAACACGCAGCCACACCTACCCAGTCACAAGCACCCAACGTGATATCCCACACCACACATGAAACTACAATCAACTGCCTTCGCACACTCTCGCTTACTTGCACCCACACACACACACACACATGATACAGAAGATACTCAAGTCAAGGGGCCAGTCTCTCAGCATTCAGTCCGACCACCTGGAAGCTGCCTTTTAACTGTTTCTCTGATGCTGGCGCACGTGCTCTGACCACCTGGGTGGGGCTGGAGCCGAAATTGTGTCCCCCTGCGCCTCCAAGCCCGGGCGCATGTGCACAGAGGGCTCAGTTGGAGCTGTGCCTGAGGACATGCTCTCCGTGCGTGGGGGCATGGTCACTTCTGCCGTGACCGGGGGCCCTTTGCCCCAGCTCTCCTCATTGCTTCCTGTCTTCTCCTTAGCGGAGTTCGTGGTGGGAAACCCCTTCCATGGGGGGCGGGACAGGAGATACCCCCTAAGCTGGCTCCTTGCAGAGCCCCATCCCCCCACCCTCCTATGTCAGTACCTGACATGGACAAACTGCTGGAGATGATTGTCAAGAACAGAATTACTGGTCATATTGATAAAAATGTTACAGTGGGGAAAAGTCAACATGGATTTAGCAAAGGGAAGTCATGCCTCACTAATCTACTGGAGTTTTCTGAGGGAGTAAATAAGCATGTGGATAAGGGGGAGCCAGTTGATATACTGTATCTGGATTTTCAAAAGGCATTTGATAAGGTCCCTCATGAGAGACTCTTGAGGAAACTAAGCAGTCATGAATCAGTAACTGGTTAAAGGCTAGGAAACAAAAGGTAGGACTAAATGGTCAGTTTTCACAATGGAGAGAAGTAAATAGTGGAGTGCCGCAGGGCTCTGTACCAGAACCAGTGTTGTTTAATATCTTCATCAATAATCTGGAAAAAGGAGTAAAAAAGGAGGAAAAATGAGTGAGGTGATCAAATATGTAGATGACACAAAGTTATTCAAGGTAGTTAAAACATGAGAAAACTGTGAAGACTTGCAATAGGATCTTGTGAGACTAGGTGATTGGACTTGGTGAAATGTCCTCGTGGCGCACCTGCCTGACCATAGGAGTGTGGGACAAGTTTGGATGGTCTGCCCTAGGAGACTGATGCAACCAGAAGGGTTCTCGAATGCTCTTGGGGAGATATCTGTTGACCTTGATGGTTGCACCATCGATGACCTCATAGCTTTTTGGAACAGCTGGCTGACAGGGGTCGTGGATTGGCTGACTCCTAGGCGTCTGCTTCCAGCGCGTCAGTTCTGCAGGTTCCCATGGTTTATGGAGGACCTGGGATGTCTGAAGTATGAGGGGAGGTGGTTGGAGTGACAGTGGCGCCGCACTCACGACCAAGTTGATCGATTGTGGCATAGAACATTTTTGAAGTCCTATGTTGTGACAGTGAGGGCAGCAAAGAAACAGCTCTTTGCTGCACTCATTGCATCTGCTCAGTCACATCCAGCAGAGCTGTTCTGGGTGGTCAGAGGTCTGGTCAGTACAGCCTGTCTCTGTCTGGAACCGGATTCGTCCACAGCCTGCTGTGACATGTTTTTGAAGTACTTTGCAGACAAAATCACTTGCACTGAGCATGACTTCAACTCCACCATTTTAGAGGCAGTGGCAGAGTCAGAGGTTAGGAATGTCCTGTCTGGTCATATTTTGTGGGATGAATTTCAATTGACAACGTCTGTTGATCTGGCTGATGCTCTAGGGTCTGTTCGAGCCATGACTTGTGAATGGCTTGCCCAACCCTTGTCCATTCTGGTTGATAAGAGCTACCAGGCAGACATTGGGGCCGGCGCTGGCTGGAGTTATCAGCACCTCCCTGCGGGAGGAGGGTGCCAGTATGCGTTAAGGAGGCTGTGGTTTGGCCCCTCCTCAAGAAACCATTGCTTGACATTGGTGTCCTAGCTAGTTACTGGCCTGTCTCTAACCTTCCCTTTTTAAGGAAGGTTATTGAATGGGTAGTGTCTTGTCAGCTCCAGGCACAGTTGAATGGCACCAGTTTTCTTGATCCCTCACAATCTGGCTTTTGCACGGGATATGGCACGGAGACAGTGCTTGTGGCCTTGGTCGACAACCTCCTCGTATAATTGGACAAGTGTTGTATGACCCTGTTGGTCCTATTAGATCTATCAGCTGATTTTGATACTGTTAACCATGAGTTATTGTTGATGTGTCTGTGGGACCTGGTGGGGGTGGACCTGACTGTTCTACAATGGTTCCGTTTATACCTCGCAGATAGATCTCAACAGACTGTACTTCGTCCCCTGGTGGCCTCCTGTGTGGGGTCCCGCAAGGTTCCATTCTGTCCCCTATCCTGTTTAATGTGTATATGAAGCTGCTCAGAGAGGTCATGTGCAACTGCGGGGTCAATTGTCATCAGTATGCTGATGACACCCAAGTGTATTTGTCATTTTCATCTGACCCAGGCCCTGTTGTCTCTTTGCTGTCCCAGTGCCTGGCCACTGTGGGGGATTGGATGAGGTCGAGTAAACTGAAGCTCAATCCCAATAAGACAGAGGTGATGTTGGTAGGTGGGACCGATGATCTGGGTGAGGAGTTTCCCCCCTTTATTGGGGGGTGTCTTTCCTCCTTTGGTTCCTTCTGTGCAGAGCCTAGGGATACTCCTAGATTTGCAGCTGCACCTGGATTCCCAGGTGTTGGTTGTGGCCAGAGGTACCTTTCACCAATTATATCTGGTGTAGAGGCTCCACCCATATGTCTCAGACTCTGATCTTGCCACTATCATCCATGCATTCATCACCTCGAGGCTGGACTACTGCAATGTACTATACGTGGGTCTGCCTTTGGTGACAGTCCAGAAGCTGCAGCTAGTGCAGAATGCAATGGCCCATCTCTTGACTGGAATGGGCCACAGGGAGCACATAACACCTGGGCTCTGAGCGCTGCACTGACTGCCTCTTGTCACAATTCAGGGTGCTAGTGTTGACCTTTAAAGCCCTTCATGGCCTGGGCCCTGCCTATCTGAGTGATCGCCTCACCCACTGGGCCCCTGGGCAGCCCCTGAGGTTGTCCAGGGGTGCCCTCCTGGAAGTACCGCGCTACTGGCAAATTTGGACCAACAGGAGGGCGTTCTTGGCAGACGCACTGTTGCACCAAAATTCCCTCCCAGTGTTGGTTTGCCTCAGCCCGAATCTTCTCGCCTTCCAACATAGTTGTAGGACCTGGCTCTTCCACCAGGCATTTGGTAAGGGGGGGAGGGAGGAAGGGGGTGGGTTAGTTGGGCTCGGGAGGGGGGGAGAAAATTTTATGTGCTAGCCAAATTTTTAGTATGGTTTTACTGTTATTTATATACATGTGATTTATAAATGGAATAAATAAATAATAAATAAACGGCAGATGGAATTTAATGTGGACAAGTACAAAGTGATGCACATGGGGAATAATAATGCAAACTATGTGTACACAATGCTGGGTTCTAAATTAGGAGTAACCACTCAGGAAAAGGACCTTGGAGTGATTGTGGACAATACACTGAAATCCACAGCGCAGTGCGCAGCAGCAGTAAAAAAAATCAAACAGAATGTTAGCAATTATTTGGAAAGGGATAGAGAATAAAACTGAAAATATCATAATGCTCCTATATAAATTGATGGTACGACCGTCGACCGCACTTTGAATACTGTGTGCAATTCTGGTCACCCCAACTCAAAAAAGATACAGTAGAACTTGGAAAAGGTAGAGAGGAGGGCAACAAAAATAATCAAGGGTTTGGAACGGCTTCCATATGAAGAGAGGCTTGATAGGTTAGGGCTCTTCATCTTGGAGAAGAGAAGACTGAAAGGGGATATGATAGAGGTTTATAAAATCTTGAGTGGAATGGAAAAAGTAGATAGGGAACGTTTATTTACCCTCTCAAGTAGCACTAGGGGACGCTCCATGAAACTAACTGGTGGTAGATTTAAAACAAATAAAATAAAGTATTTTTCACTCAATGCAGAGTTAAATGATGGAATTTGTTGCCAGAGGAGGCTGTCAGGGAAGGACTGAATAAGTTCTTGGAGAATAGGTCCATTTTTGGCTATTAGCCAAGTGGATTACAAGATGGAAACCTCTTACTGTCGGGAGCAGGGAGTGATCAGCAGGGAATGGATTGCCCATTGTGACTGCTGGTACTTCTCCCATGCGACCGGGATTAGCCGTTGTGGGAGACAGGATGCTGGGCTTGATGAACCATTGGTCTGACTCAGCATAGCATTTCTTATGTTCTTATTTCTGTGTTTAGCTGAGAGAAGTGAGAGTGTTTTGTCTCAAAAGGAGAAGAGATGGACTCTCTAGTTATCAAACAGATGTCAAGTGCTGACACTAGCCAGTCCTTCTGACAGCCTGACAGTAATATTATCCCAAGCATACCTTTCAAGCATCCTAGATTTTCTAGGACATCCCTGAGTTAACACATCTTTTGTTATCTGTCTGGCAGTCATGAAAAACTGCCGTAGAGTCTCTAGGAAGGGAGGTGTGAAAGACAGCAGTTTGCAAGCCATCAATGGGACAAATCAGGGATTTTAAAGCAGGAATGTCTGGGGAAAACTGGGACACTTGAGAGATATGATCCCAAAACTTTAATGACAAATCTATGCATGGCGTTGACTGTTTTAGCTTCAGCAGAAATTCAGTTTTGCAACAGGACACTCTGAGTATGCAGAACCATTGTTATTGTTCCCATTTCTTTTATCTCTGGTCTTGTGCTTTCCACCACAACTCAAGAAATTGCTCAGAAATGTATAATGTGATGCAGAAGCCTGATAAGGCATTAGTCTTCCCCACCTACTTTTGTGTTTTGAAGCACAGAAATGGGGGGGACTTGTAAACCCAGAAGCTTGAAACATCCTGAACTTTAACGTGTGTCTAAAAATGCCCAGCATTTGGATGATTTGGATCAATCTTTCCCTATGGGCCCTTCTCATGTCTACCCTCACTCACTCCCCCTCCGCACCCACCCGCATACTCACTCCCTCCCTCCTCCCCACCACAGTCACTCTTCCCACACACACACACTGATACTTCCCTCTCTCCCCCCACACAGTCACTCTGTAACGGGGTGGGGCTGCCGTGGGTAAGTTGCTGCAGGATTAAGGCCCTATCAGCAGGCCAGGGAATTAATTCGCTTTGCCTTTATTTTTACTATATACAAGTTAGATACAGTCATGACATCTCATGTATCAAGCTCAGCCTTACCGGAGTCCAAGGCTGGCTCTCTCAGTCATTCAGCCATTGAGTTACCCAGTTCCCTCAGGTAGCCCTTAACCTGGCTACCTAGTATTTATTCCCCTTTCTGGAGCCCCAAGGTATGCTCCCCTTAGTTCCTAGGCACTCTCTAGTGCTCTGACACTGCCCTCTGGCTTCCTCTAGCTTTCTCTCCTGCACTGGCTTGACTGCTCTCTTATACAGCTAGGGCCACACCCCAAACACTCCAAAATCCTTTGGCAGCCACTTTGAGTTGAGCCAGCAGCCTCTCGAAAATGTATCTCAGTCCATTGTGGCTCTTCCCTGCCACCCACACCTCCCTCCCCCCACCCACACAGTCACTCAGTAACTCTGCCTCCCTTCCCACCCCACCATAGACACTCAGTCACTCCCCCTTCCTTCCTGCCCAGTGACTCAGTCACTCCCACCTCCCTTGCCACACACACACTCCCTCATTCTCACTCACTCATTCCCCTTCCCTTGTCCCACACACATACTCACTCCCCCTCTTCCTCTCTACCACACTCCCTCTCTCCCCACTCAGGACTCTCACCACTACTAGCACTAGGCCGCCGCCACCAGCACCAGTCCTCTTTCGGTGACGCCACGAGCCTGCAGCACCAGGGTGCCTCCTCCACCACTGCTGCACTGTTTAAAGGGTCCACGCAGTGCCATGTGTGTGGGCACTGGGGCCAGTGCCATGTTCCCCATCTGGCATGCTGGAACTACATGTACCAGTATGCCAGAGTAGGAAACATGGTGGCGGTTCCAGCGTGTGCATGTGAACAGTGGCTATGTTTCCTGTCTGGCATGCTGGGAAATGTAATCCCAGCATGCCAGACAGGAAACATGGCCACCATGGTGGCAGCACCAGCATAGGCCAAGCGGCGGAGAGACTGAAGGCAGAGGTAGTTAGGTAGAGAGAGTGAGAGGCAGGCAGGCGGGTGGATAAGACAATGATAGTTCCTTCCCCACCTCCCAGCCAGGTTGCTGCCAAGGGGGCTCAGGTGGGCAGTAGTAGTTAGCTGGAAGAATGCTGGTAAAGGGGATCAGACAGGTGGTAGCCCACAGCCTAGGCTTTAAGCCTAACAGCATGAATTACATAAGGACACCTGGACGTTCTGTTCATTGGTTAAAATGGGGCCAAAACATCAAATAAGGGGTAATGCACAGGTAGGATTTGGCTGAAATAGTGCAAAGGCACCGCTCAGGCACAGCCTTGAATTTTCTAAAAACACTAAAGCCCCTTTTCCAGAACTGTTAAACCGCTAACTTCCACAGTTCCAAAGGGTCGATAACAGCAGAAAAACTGCACCTCAGCCTCCACATTTGATCAGCTTTTTCTCAGCCATTTCCCCACTGATTGGACAGCTCCAACCTCTCACCCAAGTGATCCTCCACAACAAATCTCAGAATAATAGCATAACTCATCGACAATATAAAAGGGAAAGAATGCTCATGCTTTATCATGGACACTGCACTGCACCTTAATATACAGGCACTCCCATGCATGTATAATTCTTAGATTTAAAAAACCTTCAGTTTTAAAAAAAGGAGTTAAGGCTGGCACTTACTGGGTGCATCCACACAAGCTGTTACTGTGGTTTGGGCAGCCTTACCCCATATCAGGCAGCTTTACCGCACAATGCAGTGCATTGTCTGCCCAGCAGCTGCCTGACATTCACCGCACAGTGGGGTGGACATCTGGCTGCTACACCCTGGTTCCTCAGAAAAAAGTCAAGGACGCAGTACATAGCAGCTTTACCCAAAGTGCGGTAAGGCTGCTCAACATGCAGTAGCTTGTCACCGCTCATGAGACTGGTCCCCATCTACCATGCTACATGGTGTGGTCACAAAATGATAAGAGTATATCAAAATGACAAAGTAGAATGAGCTGCTCTAATCTTATCTCCTTTCTTGATCAAGCTATAGGTTTAGTGGACTCCGTGGACATAACCTATCTTGATTTCAGCAAAGCATTCGACAAAGTCCCCCATTATTATTATTTATTATTATTAATAATCATTTATATAGCACAAGCAATGTACCTGGTGCTTTACAAAGTAATTGAATAGACACGGTCCCTGCACTAAGGCTTACAATCTGGGTGGGGGGGGGGAGACGAAGGAAGGGGAACAAAGGGAGAGACAAGAGTGTAACATTCACAAGGATGCGAGGTCCCAGGTGCATGCGCTTGGCTTAGTTACATCAAGAATGATGGCTAGTTGGTCCATGTGGTGAGGATATGAGTACACAAACTTTAGGTAACAGATTGTACTGGATGGAGGGTATCAGAAGGAGTTAAGTGAGGGGACCAAGAAGTCGGGGAGGGCAGAGCAGAAGAGGTGGGTCTTGAGGAGGGATTTGAAGGTATGAAGGGAGGGGGTGAGGCAAATGTGGGCATGGAGGGAGTTCTAGGTGTGGGGGACAGCTAGGAAGAAGGGACGAAGGTGGTTAGGGGAGCAGAGGGGACGTGGGAGGATGAGAGAGGGGACAGAGGAGGAGCGGAGTTCATGGACTGGAGTACGGAGGGAAATTAGC
>QEPC01005014.1:439977-451943 GCA_003113815.1 Sphenodon punctatus | reverse complement strand
AAAATAAATAAATCTTTTAGAAAAAGGCCTGCATCCTGGCACACGATCTGCTAATGGTGTACCACCCAGCCTCCTACGTGTTCTAAGAACGCCCACATAGCTCTATTGATCTTCCATTTGGCCCGCTCTATTTTGCCTGGCTTGGTGATATACTGCCAAGTGCGACACTCTAGCAAGTCCGACCACCTTATGGAGGACTGTGGCCAAGCAGCTACCAATTCGGAGATGTTAGTCTTCATCTCTCCAGTGAGCTCTCATGTACTGCGCAGGCCAAGGTCATTTTCACCCAAGTGGATGACCAGGATGTCAGGCGTCCCGAAATGTGCAGCCCTGCGGAACACTGAAGGCATCAGGTGTTCCCATCGCATTCCACTGCAGCCAGACTAGTAAAGGTGGGCCCACAGTTCACAACACAACTGGGTCCCAAAGTCAGAATTGGCAGTGTGGCGTTTGGCCCAATGCACAATGCTGTGTCCACATATCCAGATGGTGAGAAGTCACCCCGTGTCTGCAGATGATAAAACATAATATTGTTACCAACTGGTCAAAGTCTACTGAGAAGGGGTGAATGGCCGTATGTAATTGTGATAAGCGCGTGACCTCCATCTGCCAGTTGCCTTGACCTGAGAGGCTGGCGGCCCCCCTACTGCTGCCATGGATGCAGCCCCAGTTCGGAAAGAGTGCGACCCATAGTCGGATGGTGCGACCCAGCATCACTATGCCCTTTTTAAAAATAGCCTGAAATTGGAATTTGGTAAAAAATGTTCCGACCAAATGAATGAAGATGGGACCCTGCTAAGACTGGGCACACCACCCCAACTGGGGATCGGTGCAACATCAATTGCTGGCCTCAACCGTCCTGATCAGTTTTGAATTGCCGAATCATGATGACGATAGAGTCAGGCCCCCGGGCCACATCCCGTAACTCCAGAGCCATGCCAGACTGATCACGCTGGGAAGAAGGTACCAGCTCACTGATCCTTAATGCTGCAAAAAATGCTGTGGAGAAAGCTGCCCGGAAAAGCAACACCTCATAGGGAGATGAACAGATGCGAGGCAGCGAGGCAACCAAACGGGCCAGTTTATTAACAGGTATCGGTTTAGGGGTATCCCTTCTAGGCCCCCGTTCCCTGGCCCATCCCTTGACAGCCCTGCAGAGCCTCTATTCCATGCATGGGTTGGCCAGCCCCTGCACCTTGCAGAAAAAGGTGATAGCTGACAGGCGACACATTATGGTACGGCCCACGGAAACTCAAGGGCACCGCAAACCACTCTACGTGACAGGGAGGTGTTGGCCTCCCTGATTGGGGTACGATATGTGCGTACGATACGCACCGAGGTATCAAAGGATGTGTACTGAACTGAGCACAGCACAGGGCCAGTACCATCATTGACAGAACTGCCCTGGGGTAGGACAAGTGATGTATCAATCGATACTTGCCAGGGGTCTTTTTTGACACTATCCCCAATGGGGAGCACCTAAAAGGATGAAATGGAGGGGAGCTGAATGGGCCTGCCACCCTCCCCGCTGCTATCTCCTTCTTAAGTTTGTTCCAAACCACATCCTCCATTCTCTGCACAGATTTCAGGTTGTTAGCCATCTGGTTGACATGTGTAAGGAATCTCGAAACCCTCAGAAAAAACCCATCATAAGTAATCAGCGTCGAGACTATTCAGGTAACTCTGAAGAAGGGGATCTAGCACTTCAAGCCTGATAGGTGTAGGGACCAAACCCGTGACCTCCTGCTTGTTGTCCCCCACCACCACCCTGCCGTTCCTGCTTTGGCTTCCTGCTTGTAAACCTCTGTTTCCTGGAATCAGAGCGCCGCTTAAAACAGGAAGAGGCAGGGTGACCACCTCCGCAGTTTGCACAGGCGTGGGCATATTATTTACAATGGGCACAAAAACACCCCTTCCCATTAAAAGCCAGCATACCAGCTTACGAGAAACTTGTTTTGAAGGCCCTGGCAGTACCACCCCACTCCCCATTCAGATGCCTACAACAGGGCAGTGAGGGGCAATGGTTTGTGAGTGCATGTTATAATCGATAATATCCCAGTGTGTGGGGGGATTAGATGTGGCCCTACGATGAAACATTTCATCATATTTGAGCCAGGCTGTCCCCCAAAAATCTAAGTAAGCTTTTTGTATAATAGCAGCGTATTGAATTAGCTGCCATGCCCTACTTGGGCACCTGTACACCACCACCTCCATGTAGATGTAAAAGCAGGCTGACCATTTCCCCCAGGTTCTGGGTACTGGGGGCCTTTTTCGTTTTCCCTTACCCCCCTTGTCGGACTCACCACCCTCATCATCCGGCTCCTCACCGTGTAAAAACATAAAAATTTCAATAAATTCCCCCTTCCGTATCTTCTTCTTGGTTGTCATGGACAAGTGATCTCCGGGCAAGGAGATGGGGATGGCATAAGCATGTAAGCCTGGAGTAAAACCCAGCCACCCATAAGTGGCTTGCGCCCCCGCGTCAACAACCGTTGTATCCCAAACTGGGGTCGCAACATTGGCATCTACTACCATCGCTGCCGATTTCTCCAAGTACCACTGCCCAGCCTGTCCCTTGGCTGCAGGACTGGGCCCAGCGGCAATGCCTGCAGTACAAACTGGGCCAACAGCCCCTGGACCCACGGAGCCTACAGTACAGGTGACTGATCAAAAGTCATGGTGTTCTCGGCTCGCAGGCGGAAGTATAGATGGGTGATTGAGGGACATACGATAGAGCAAGTAACTTCCTTTAGATACTTGGGGATCTTATTCCTTCAATCAGGTGCCTGGAGAGCCCATGTATGGAGAGCATCAGTACAAGAAGCCAAGGCAACCACTTGAGCGATCCTGTGTTACTTCAGAAAGACAGGAAGAAATGCTCCCGTAATAGCTCTCCAGGTGTTCCAGAGTAAAGTGGCATCTCAGATGATGTACGGGGCCAAAATATGGGCTCCATTTTGTGGACACTTGCTAAACTCCCTACAGGCCTATTTCCTGCAGGGTCTCCTTGCTGCCCCAATTGGCATTCCCCATGCCGTGCTTAGGCTAGAATGGGGCCAGAGTAGTTGGCACCAACAGGCCCAAGATCGGGCTACAAAATTATGGATAAAACTTAACCATGGCCAGGGCTCACAACTAATGGTATTAGCAGCAAAAGATGCTCATTTAAACCCTTGGCGGGAAAAGATCGAGCTGTATTTCCAGACGCTGGGAGTTCCTGTCCATTACCTGGCCCACAAGCCTCTAGAGACCATATACAGTGAAATTGCCTCTCGAGCCAGGGACGTCGACAGACAAACAGAAATAGCTAGAGTCAGAGATTCTCCACATGTAGAGAAGTATCTCAACTGGCAACCAGAAGTGAAACAGATGGTGCCATATCTTAACCTCGGGATCCCAGTAAGAGGGAAACAGTTATTATTTCGCCGGAACAAACACACTCCCTTCCAATGTAACAGAAGGGAGGAGAAGAGATATCCCTTTCGACGAAAGACTTTGTCCCTTAGACAACGCCCATGTGGAAACAGTCGAACACATTATAATGGACTGACACCTTTATGACAGAATCAGGGAAGAGTGCCTGCCTGATCTATTGGCAAAGTACCCAGGAAGATCAAATACAACTGCCGTCCAATGACTTCTGGTTGCCAAAGACGACCAGACTTGGCAGAACTTGGCTTCCTTCCTGATTCAGGCGGCTATGATGAGAAAGAATTTCTTGGAATTTAAACACTCAGAACTGTGATAGGACTCAAGAATTATTATTGTTATTGTTACTATTACTATTACTCACCAGGCTGAGTAAATTAACATCCTCCCCACATAACATAAGATATCGGCATTTAAGAATCAAGAGAAGAAAAGATCAAAACCAGATCTAAAGTAGATCTACAACAGACCTTTGCAATATAGAAGGTCAAGGAAGAAAGGATAATCTATAACCATTTTGGGGTAGGAGCTTACGAGACAAGAACCAGGCACAAATTTATTAGCTAGGGAGGACATTGCCCTGAGGCATGATTGCTAGGAATAGGAAACAAGGGATTAACTTAAATTTAGGCAAATCACACGCGCTAAGGCCCAAATCTAAGATCCGGGAGTATACTCACATGTAAGGCTAGGGAGTACAGCCCAACCAATGAGAGCATTATTGTCTAGGAAGTATTCTGCCAGTACTTTACCTTGTAAAGTAACGGGATAATGATCCTACATAACAATTAAATAATTACAGCCACGGTAACACCTTAGAACAATTTTAAACGTTTTTTATTTAGTGTGTATTTGTATTATGTTTGTATAGAGCAATGACCTATGGTCACGCTAAATAAACAATTCATTCATTCATACAGGTGACTGCGGGACCCAGGGACCCCTCATCTTGTTCCATCAGTGTCAACTGTATCCCGCTTGTCTCTGTCTGTGTCACTCTAGCCATGTTCCTGGCATCCACCTCCAGTAATCCCAACTCACTCACTGTGCTGGTGGGGACAGGGGCCCACCCACCTTGCCCTCACACCCATTTAGGAAACAGGGGAGCTACGGCCACCTCACTCCGAGCTCTGAGCGTGCACTGACTCTAACGCAGTGGTTAGCATCACAGTCACCTCCTGCAGGGTGTACCTAGGAGCACTGTCTAGCTGCTACCGGTCCCCCCTCAGAGAAGGGGTGGCAGCGGCCCTCAACCTGGCTCACCCCCTCCCCACACTAGAGGTTGGGGGGCCTGTGGCCTGAGAACCCCTGCCACCTCGATTAGATCTCGTACGTGCTATGTTGACCTGTACTTAGCAGAAACACAAAGAAAAGGTCCCATTAACCCCCATTGTGTTGCATGAGCGATGGGGGGGCATGCATGGTGTAGTGCTTTGAGCACCGACACCATGAGGTAGTGCTGCTCGTACAAGCCCCCTCAGCCCCTGCAAAAAATTATTCTCTTTTATTTCGGGGCTGTGTTTAGTGGGTATTTAGTGGTAACCCCCTGTGGGCTGAACTCCTGGGCCCCGCCCCAGGAGCCCTGGAACTTCTCCTGAGTGCCCGTGCAGCTCCCAACCCTGGCGCTCCATGGGTGCCCCATCCCAGGGACCCCTTAATCCATGACCGAGCCCACGTGGGTCCTGACCCCAGATCCCTTTCAGTGCTCCATAGTGCCACCGTACGGCAGCGCTTTATGAGTGCCCCCTCATGGGACTCCTTTAGATGTTGTCCCAGTGCCACTGCGCTGATCCATGCGGTGGCACTCCATAGGAGCCCCCACCCACCAGGACTCCTTTACATGTTGTTGGAGTGCCACCATGCTAATCCTTACGGCGGTGCTCCTCGGGTGCCCCCTCCCCCCGGGGCTCCTTTAAATGTTGTTAGAGCACTGCCACACCAATCCATGCTGTGGTGTTCCATGGGTGCCCCCCCCCAGGCTCCTTTAACTATTGTCCAAAGCACCGCCACACTAATCCATGCGGCGGGACTCCACGGGTGCCACCTCCCTGGGCTCCTTTAACTATTGTCCCAAGCACCGCCACACTAATCCATGCAGCGGCAATCCACAGGTGTGCCCCCCCCCCCAGGGCTCCTCTAAATATTTTCAAAGCGCCACCTCACTGTTACAGGTGGCGGCGCTTCATGGGTGCCCCTCCTGGGCCCCTCTAAATATTTCTCAAGCGCTGCCACATTCGTCCATACAGTGGCACTCCACGCTTGTCCCCCCGGGGCTCCTTTAAATATTGTCCAAGTGCTGCTGCACAGATCCAGGTAGTGGTGCTCTAAAGGTGCCCCCCAGGGATTCCCTCAATTGAAGATTGAGCGCCGCCAGCCGGCGTGGCTACACTCCACATGGGCCCCGACCCCGGAACCCATTCGGTGTTTCCCGAGCATCGCCACACTGCTCCAGGCGGTGGCACTTTATGGGTGCCCCCCCCCAGGGTCTCTTTCCCTTAAAGACAACGCCGCCACTGCCCAGTACGGCAGCACTACATGTGGGTCCCGACGCAGGAGCCCTTCCAGCATTCTCCGAGCGCCGTCGTGCTGCTCCAGGCGGCGGTGCTTTATGGGTGCTCCCCCCCCCCAGGATCTCTTTCCCTGCAGCACTTTGCGGGTACCCCCCTTCAGGCTATTCCAAGTAACCCTCAAATGCTTGGAATCTACACAGGCTCCTCCAGCCCTCGGTTGGGGGCATGGATCCCTACCCCCCCGGGACACTATCCTTACTGTACCACAAGGGATCCAAGAGGCAGTGATGTAAGGACCCAGAAAAAGTTACTATGACTGGCCCAAAGTTGGGGAGAGAGGGAGAGGCACCTGGCCGTTCCAGGTATATATACCTGGTCGGGTCTCCACCCACCGGGTGCATCTCCTTCCCCCCAATTGGGCCATGGCGCTGGTGCCTCTGTAGCGGCAGGGGAGGGACAAAGGAACCTTTGCCAATCCCCTGCCCACCACCCTGTTCAGGGAAGGCGGGCACAAACCCACCCACCCCGCTGAGAGCATAGGGGTGTTCTCTTCACATAATGCATTTTCCCCTAACTTAAACTCCAAAAACCATGAAAATGAATTACAATCCCAATTTTAAAAAACATACATTACAACAAAAATCAAATGCCAAAAAGCATGGAAATTATTTCCACATTTTCTATCCATAATTTACCATCAACATGCACAGAAGATATGTACTTAATTTATTACCATACATACTTATTCTTATTACTATTTAGCACTAACTAAACTTATCACATTATTTCTTTACAGGACATTTATTTATAATCGTAAGTCACCTATGAACATTTTTTCTAACTGCCTTAACTCTGTCCTTTACATGTATAGAAACTGTATACACCTTATACAATGAAATGTTGATAATGTCAGTGCAGACAACTTTATACACTTGGTTGTATACAATGCAATTCTGTGCAAAAGGATAGAGTTAAGGCAGTTTGAAAAAATGTTTGTAGGTGAATTACAATGATAAATAAATGTGCTGTAAAGAAAGAATGTGATATGTTTATACCAGAGATATATAATCATAGTAGTTATTGTCACACGGTCCCAGTTTTGTTTATTTTCATTCTGGACAATACATTGAAATCCTCAGCTCAGTGTGCAGCGGTGGTCAAAAAAGCAAACCGAATATTAGGAATTATTTGTAAGGGGATAGAGAATAAAACTGCATAATGCCTCTATATAAATTCATGCTGTATTGTGTATAAACCTAGAGTATTGTGTGAAGTTCTGGTCTCCCCATCTCAAAATAGAAAAGGTACAGAGAAGGGCAACAAAGGGCAACAAAAATGATAAAGGGTATGGAACAGTTCCTCTATGAAGAGAAGCTAGGTAGGTTAGGGCTCTTCAGCTTGGAGACGACAGAGGGGATATCACAGAAGTTTATAAAATCACGAGTGGTGTGGAACAAGTAAATAGAGAATTATATTTATTCTCTCAAATAATACTATAATTAGGGGACACCCCATGAAACTAACCAGTAGCAGATTTAAAACAAATACAAGTATTTTTTTACTTATCACACAATTGAGTTCTGGAATTTGTTGCCAGAAGATGTGGTCAAGGCCAGTAGTATAGCTAGGTTTAAAAAAGAATTGGAGAAGTTTCTGGAGGATAGGTCCATTAATAGCTATTAGCCAGGTATTATTATTATTATTATTATTATTATTATTAACAAACATTTATATAGCGCCAGCAGTGTACCTGGCACTTTACAAAGTAATAAAATAGACACGGTCCCTGCCCCTAGGGCTTACAATCTGAGAGACAGGAGCTGGGGGAGAGACTTAGGAAGGGGAACAGAGGGAGAGACAAGGGGTCTAACATTCATGAAGATGCGAGGTCTCAAGTGCACGTACTTGGCTTGGTTACGATGAGAATGACAGCAGGCAGGTCCATGTTGCAAGGATAAGGGTAAACCGATCGTAGGTATAGGAATAGTGGCTCAGCAGGATAAAGAGTCAGACAGAGCAGAGCGAAAGAGGTGAGTTTTAAGGAGAGATTTGAAGGTATGAAGGGAGGGGGCAAGGCGGATGTGGACAGGGAGGGAGTTCCAGGCATGGGGGGCAGCAAGTGAGAAGGGACGAAGGCGCTTAGGGGAGCAGGGAAGGCGTGGAAGGGTGAGAGAAGGGACAGAGGAGGAGCGAAGTGCACGGGCTGGAGTATGGAGGGCGATAAGTGCAGAGAGGTAGGGGGGAGCAAGGTTGTGAAGAGCTTTATAGGTGAAGACTAGGAGCTTGTGCAGGATTCGTTCAGGAAGGGGAAGCCAGTGAAGCGAAGAGAGGAGGGGCTGCACATGGTCGAAGCGACTGGCGAGGTAGATGACCCTGGCAGCAGAGTTTTGGACAGAGATGAGGGGAGAAAGGTGAGACCGGGGAAGGCCAGTGAGAAGGAGGTTACAGTAATCGAGGCGAGAGATGACCAGAGCATGAACAAGAGTTTTGGCAGACGAGACAGAGAGAAAAGGGCGAATCTTAGCAATGTTATGGAGGGAGAAGCGACAGGATTTAGCAACAGAGTCAATGTAGGGTTTAAAAGAAAGGGCTGAGTCAAAGATGAAGCCTAGGCTACGGGCTTGGGGGACAGGCAGGATGGTGACTCCATCAATAGTTATTGACAGTGAGGAAGGAGAGGAAGGATGAGGGGGGAAGATAAGGAGTTCAGTTTTAGCCATGTTGAGTTTGAGTTGACGTTGAGACATCCAGGTAGAGATGTCAGAGAGACAGTTGATGAGACGAGCTTGAACAGAGGGAGAGAGAGATAGAGTAGAGTTGAGTTGAGGTAGGTTTTGGGAAGCGTAACCTTGGCCACTGTCAGAGACAGGTGCTGGGCTCGATGGACCATTGGTCTGACCCAGTATGGCACTACTTATATTCTTATTAGATGTCAGTCAAAAAATGAAACTGCAAATTTGTTTTGCTGCCTTAAAATATTATTAAATGTAATGTCTTTTTGGATGCCATCAAGTGCTCCTTTATCATTATTATAGTTTTCATTGTTTCTATTTCAATACTGTATCTTAGAAAAAATTAAAAAATGGTACAAATGGTATTGTTCTCAGTGGCCGCTCCGCGACTGTGGAACTCCCTTCCGCTGGAGATCCACCTGGCCGTAGACCTCCCCTCTTTCCGTAGATAGTGTAAGACCTGGCTGTTCCACCAGACCTTTGCTGAGGAAGATGGGTGATGGGTGGGTTAGGTTAGGGTGGGGGTTTTCTGTTGTTGGGCTTTTTAATGTTGATATTAATGTTTAATATTTTGATATTTTATGATATTATTTGTTTTTATAATGTTAGTTGCCCTGAGATGCATATGCAGGAAGTGTTGGCATAAAAATGTGACAAATAAATAAATATTGAAAAAATTTCCAGTGGAAAAATATATATGGGCACAGAGCAAAAAGAAGAAAACTTACCAATGTTAGGACTTGCAACACAAATATTCCCTTCCTTTGCCAACAGAGTCACACTGCAAGCAGAGAGAAAATAGTCTGCTTATATAGTAAATAGCATTAGCAACATCCAAGTGTCAATTATTTTCATTGGAGAGTTTGTCAATACCTTCTGTTATATAATTACTATTTTTAATAGAATGGGAGCTTCTTTGGATACTTCCTGAAGTATATTTGCCCTATTTCGATTGATATGCAAGCAGAAGTGGTTGAATTTTATGCCACCACTGCTATTGACTATACACGGGACTAATCTTAAAGTTCTTTCAGATACAATCTTTTGAGTCTTTAATTATGAAGAAAAATTAGGGTGTGAAGAGTTCTTTTCAGTAAGAATTTTTTGTAAAGTTTTGTTTGCTTAGGTTTTCTATTTATTTATTATCTGAAATACCCTTCTCACATTTCTCTTTTCCAGTCCTTCACATTTTATGATTGTACGTAGCTAAACTAGGTTGCATTTTAAAAACAATCAGCCCTGATGAAGATACTTTTTGAAATGTGTTGGCAATTTAGGGTACTTTCACACGTACTGGGGGAGGCAGGAAAACTTGCACAATTGAACCTTTTATCCCATGAGAATATGCGTCTTTGTATGAGTTACATTTGGGGCCCTGGTAATGCGCGAGTGTTCTAGCTGGATAAAAGGGGATTAGTGCATTCTCACACACGCTAACCCCCACAAGAACAGAGCTGCAATTGTAATAGTGCAAGTTTTCCTGCCTCCCCTGGTATGTGTGAAAGTGCCTTTAGTCTTTACCTCAACACAGACTGCTAGGATTTTCTCTAGACGTGTGTGATTATAATACAGCTTTTGATTATTAATGTTTCCACTTTATGGTTATTTCCTACAGTCCTTTTTGATCTTTTTATTGTCTTTGGTAGGACTGTGGGGTTTTGGGGTCCTTTTGTATTATTGTTTTTCCTGTATAAGACAAGAGAAATATGAACAACTCAGGGGACATGCTTTTTCTCCAGATTAGAGATGTGTTTGGGTAAGGGAGGTTTTACTGTAACTGTAACATGGGTGTTAAGAGTTGTAGGTGGCATAAGCAGTACTTAATTAGCAAAATTAAAATAAAATAACTTGTTAGGGCCCAAGCCTGCCAGAAGCCACACCTCCCAATCCAGAGCTTGTTAGAGCTGGGAAATGAACCCTGTTTTCCAGCTAGCAACCCAACCACTGGACTTAAGTTGTTTTTCTACAACTGAATATAAAACAGGATTCTTGGGATTTAATCTGTATGATGGCTAGTGCAGGGGGTGGGGCAGGTAAGATATTAATGAAAGCCCAATAAACCATCTGGATTTTTTCTGGCTTTCAATTCCAACCCTGATTGGCCTTTGCCTGCTCTTTCACGTTTCAGGATGCACACTTCTACTGGGAACATTTCCCAGGGTTTATCTGTCCCTTATGTTTAATTCTTGCAAGCCCCTTCCTCCCACTGCCCAGTCCCCCGACCCCCTGATTAAGCCCTTGGCATAAGACACGTCTGGAATTTCAGACATTACTGAACCTGGAGTATTGTGTGCAGTTCTGGTCAACCCATCTCAAAAAAAGACATAGTAGAACTAGAAATGGTACAGAGAAGGGCAACAAAAATGACCAAGGGTATGGAACGGCTCCGTATGAAGAGGGGTGTGATAGGTTGGGGCTCTTCAGCTTAGAGAAGAGATGACTGAAAGAGGATATGATATACGTTTATAAAATCATGAGTGGTGTAGAAAACATAACTATTTACCCTAAGAGTATAGAACAAGGGGACACTCCATAAAATTAACTAGTAGCAGATTTAGAACAAATGAGCTAAAGTATTTTTTCACTCAGCACACAATTAACTTGTGTAATTTACTGCCAGAGGAAGTGGTCAAGACTGGTAGTGTAGCTAGTTTTAAAAAGGGATTAGATGAGTTCTTGGAGGATAGGTCCATTAATGGCTATTAGCCAAGCAGGTTTTGCGGACGTAACCTCTTACTGTGGGGAGCTGGAACAGGGAATGGATTGTCCCCAAGAGAAAGAGATTGCCCTTTGTCAGAGATATGATGCTGGGCTTCATGGACCATTGGTCTGACCCAGTACAACACTACTTTTATTCTTATGAATAACAAAATATCCACATTATAGAGGTCTGAGTATGGGGATTTCTACTCTTTTTAAACACTTGCATGTTTTCAACCAATTCTATGCTATATTGGGCGTTGCATTCATAGTATATGTAATACCAGTGTTTGGCACAGGTTAATTTAGCCTGATTGTACCAGAAAGCATACTAGAATAACATTGGGGCTTGGCCTTCCTGCCACCCCAAGCTCCACCGACCAGTGGGCCAAGAACTGGTGAGGTTGTAGCTCGTCTGCATACGTTCCCAGCATCCTCGGCTGTCATCGCTTGAGGACACC
Organism: Sphenodon punctatus; assembly: GCA_003113815.1. NCBI lineage: Eukaryota > Metazoa > Chordata > Lepidosauria > Sphenodontia > Sphenodontidae > Sphenodon > Sphenodon punctatus. The sequence goes on along the minus strand of QEPC01005014.1, from coordinate 440,111 downwards.
ACGACTCTCCTGGGCTTGGCCTTCCTGCCACCCCAAGCTCCACCGACCAGCGGGCCAAGAACTGGTGAGGTTGCAGCTCGTCTGCATACGCTCCCAGCATCCTCGGCTGTCATCGCTTGAGGACACCACGACTC
>QEPC01005014.1:353316-399405 GCA_003113815.1 Sphenodon punctatus | reverse complement strand
CCTGAATGTTTGTTTGTCTTCTCCCATGTCTCTCCCGCTGTCCCCTCTCCTTGTCTCCCCCTCCTTGTCTTTTAGATTGTAAGCCACAGGTAGGGACCGCAGCTGATTATATGTTCTGTACAGCGCCAGGTTGTTACTGGCGCTTTATAAATATTTAATAATAATAATAATAAAGGGAACTAAAGGAGGGGGAGGTGCAGGAGAAAACAGAGGAAACAAAAGGAAGGAAAGTAGCTACATGCATAAACATGAGCAACAGGGAAGAACACAACCTGATGCAGGAAATGCAGAGGATCCAAAAGGGTGGGCAGTGCGAGAGCCAAAGGGAGAAAGCAACAGAAGCTCCACCAACTTCCTACAGCTCCCAGCAAGCCTTAAATAAGGTAGGGAGCCAATCAGGAAGCCGGCGGGCATTTCAACAGGTTACGCTTCTTCCACCTGCTCTTGCCAGAAGGATAGCTCTTGGCTTCTATCCAGGAAAGCCTAATTCTCCTGGATCAAATGCAGTGTTGACACTTGACTCTCCAGTCATCTAATCTTCTCCTCCAGAATATTAATGAGCTTGCACTTGATGCAGATGAAATCTCTTCAGTCTTTCCAAAGGAAGGCAAACAGATGACATCCTTAGTAAGTAATGACAACAGTTTCCTTGCCAGCCATAGATATCACCTACTATGGAAAAAGCCATGGGCAGAAAAAGGAAAGGACAGAAAGGGGCAGCTCCCAGCTTCCGCCTCAGGTGCATTTCTAGCAAACATCCTCTGTATTTTCCTCTGTGTTCACCACTCACTGGGTTTTAAAGGGCCAGGCCTGCTTTCTTTCAGGACCCTAGGGTATATCTTGTTAGCATATCACAGCCCTGTCAACCTAGCACAAAGCACCCTGGCACGTGCACACGTAACTACACAGCATTTAGACCAATTAATCCTGCACTCAGATAGTCAACCCACTCTTGGCTTACCAACAATCAGCTAGATAAAAGGAAAGCACTCACAGGGAGGTAACCAATGGTCCCAGTTCCCACTCAACTACACGGACAATAGCAACACAAAGCTAATGAACTCACCACTCAGATACCTCTCCCAGGTTCTTCTCCCAGTTTATAAAATCATGAGTGGTGTGGAACAAGTAAATAGGGAGCAGTTATTTTAGAAGATCGCAATATATTTTCATACAACTGCTAATGAGTCAGTGGTCAATGGTACTATAGTTTCAGTGACATTTGAATCATCCTCTCCTTTTTTTGTCATAGGTATCCCCTGCTTTAAAAAAAAGAAAGAAAGAAGGAAAGCATACTAACCATATTTTCAGTTTCACTGATTTATTTTAAACCTAGATTTACTTTCTGTTGTCAGTTATCTGTAATAATCAGGGACCTGTGTTTACTGTTTTTCCCCTATTGCCACCAATAGGGAAAACGCAGTGAACACAGGGCCCTGACTTTAATATACTTTGCTGATTTAACTTAGTATCTAAAATACACATCCAGTTATAGCTCTGTGACAGTTGTAAACACATCAACAGGGTCATGGTCCCATGGATTTCAACTTATTTTATATATGTTTTTTGTTTGTTTGTATGTTTTTTAATGGTTTAAATGGTGTCTACAAGTGTGAAAATGTTTTTAAGCTTGGGAGCTTTTGGCGCAATCCTCTTTTGTCCAGGCGAGCGTGGAGGTTGAGATGTGCAAGCGGAATACCAAAGAGCCACACTAGACTTAAGTGAGTGCCAGATCCTCACTCACAGGCCCTTTTCACACGAACGCTCCCCCCCTTGCCAACGTGTGCAGGTGGGTGGGCGGTGGGGGCGTCCGTGTGATCGCCGTGGGGGTGGGTGCCAATGACGGATGCTCCGTGCATGGAAGTGGGTGAAATTGGCAAAAGGTATTGCCAACTCCAAACTTTCAAAATTATTGAACTGACCTTAAAAATCTCACTTAGTTTTAAAATAGTGAGATTAAAAATATGAATTGGCATTTTCTCCATTTGCTTTCTGATTAAATTGTCTAAATGCCATGCTCTGATTGATTGTCAGGAAGAAAACAGATATTTTGGGGGGGGGGGTGCCACGGGATGCCGTGGGCATGAGGGGGCGGCCAATAAATGTAAAGAAATAAAAATAAAAAATAAATATTGCCTTAAGGCCACCGTTAGATAATTCTGACCTGTCTGTTCTGAACTTTTGAGAAGTTGGCCACTGCTCCATGATGTTTTGTTGTTGAGAACATATTTGATTGATCAGGAACTTACAGCACCACAAGATCATGAAAAATCTGAAAACAAATAAAATCTTAAATACAGAGAATTTCACTTTCCTGCAGATTTAAAACTGGAGAAAGAGAAAGAGAAAAAAAAGGAAGATCTGTACCTTCCCAGCAAAATTATCCCTAGGAAGAAGGTTTTAAATTTTCCATAAGGTATTGATGGGTGTGTCTTCAAATGAAAGCCAAGCACTAAAATGGCATCTATTTTAAGTAAAGCTATTCCAAGTCAAGAGAGGAAAAGTGAGCCAGCTACATTAGGCTGCATTGATGTATAAAAAATAGAACTTCCATTCAGGGGTTGGAGAGAGGGTTGAATGACCTCAAAGATGTTTTGTGACTGAAATGAATGTCAAATTCCTAAGACTTTGGACAGGGAAAGAAAAGGGGTATAAATGAGCTCACAAGCCACCAGTTAAGTCAGACTGCTGTAGTCCCTGTACCTCTGGATCAGTTTGTATGTCGACTTCCAGTAGACAGGGAACACCTGGGAAAGCTCTGCTGCGAGGGACTTGATTTCTTGACAGCTTTGGATGACAGCCTACGTAAGCAAAGAGGAAAGAAAGGGTGGTATTGTCTTTTTCTCAGCAGCAGTGCTGCTTTTCACATCACCTCAACCAGCCCAAATTTACAATTACATAATCCCTTTCCATGTGCAACAAAATATAAAGCTTGTTTTAAAAGATATTTGAGATTTTCAGCATTCATTGTTCAAGGATAAACTGCCTGCACTATCAGAGATGTACGTCAGTTATTTTTCTGAAAGTTCTAAAATTGTAAATCGTTCAGTACTCTGTGTGTGTGTGTGTGTGTGTGTGCGTGTGCTTGTGCATGTACATATAGATACACTTATGCATCCCATTCCTCAATTCTTAGTCTGACGAACTGTGTCATTTCTTTTTGTTGTTTATAAACATGAACAGAGCTCAAATATGTTCAGGATTCATAAATATTCCATAGTCAAAAAACCTCCAGTTTACAAGAAGAGTTAAGGCTCTTGCAAATTCAATCATGCACTAAAAAGCTTGGAAATTGCAAGTTAAGGCTTCCGCCTTAACTTCCATACCATGTTAGCAGTAAAGACATTGTACAGTCTCACATATTGTGCTCACTTACAACTTAGGCTCCATGGACCCACACTTTGCCTTAGACTTTCAGCCCCAATCCTCTTCCTCTGCAGGTTGGGGGCAACACTGAAGCTGGGGACAGGAGGATGTGAGCTGGCCCCTCACCCCATCCGTTTCCTCTTTAAGAAAGAGAGAACTTAGGAGTCCTGGCTCCTGCCCCTTCTCCCCATCTAATCTACTTGGTCCCAACCCTTTGAAAGAAAACTCGGGACTCCTGGATTCCAGTCTCTCCACCCCACTCTAATCGAGTAGGCTGCACTCCCTTCACAAGCAACTCAATAGTCCTGGTTCCGAGCCTGTTCTGCTCTCCCCTCCTCAGCTTTCAACCTTGTAACAGACAACCCAGAAGTCCTGGGTCTAAGTCGCCCCTCTAGTCCCCACTCCCCTTACAAATAACTCAATAGCTCTGGAAGAAATACAATGTTTATCTGTGTGTGTCCTATGGAACAGAAGTAAGGGTGTGTGTGGAATGACAAAAAACAAATGAACAGGAGAGGAAGTGGAATAACGAAGGGGTGGCTACTGGGACTCAAAGGATAGGGTGTCAACTATGATAAATGGATTAAACAATAGAACTTCTCCCTCTGGTATCCCATCAGTCTTCTGAATCAGTGTTTTCACTCAGACCTTTGTTATTGTAACTATTTCTAATTCCTCCTGTCATTCCACCCACTTACTTAAACCTGCACATTCTTTGTATTTTTCCCTGTCATTCCAACCATTCCACTTACTGCATCTGGTGCCGTCCTCATTATTTCACACCCACTTGCCTTCCCCATGTCCTCCCAAAGATGCAGCTGTGTTGTATAATTTCACAATCACTTAATTGGGTGTTGGAATGACAATAGTATTTATTTAGAAATTGGCCCTGCTGTTGGCTCCACTCCTTCCAATGGCCATTCCATTTGATTAATTTCAATGCATACCCAACTTAAAGTTTAAATTAAACATTTGTATATGACTGTACCCAGCTTCACTTTGCTCTGGGAGGGCAGTGGGGACTAGTGGGTAAGAGGGAGGGTTGTGAGACATTACTCAGCTGTCCCATTCTCCCCAACTGACATGAAAGAATAAACGGAATGGAGGGGGTGAGGTGCCAGCTCCCCCTCTCCTGTCCCCAGCTTCAGTGTTGCCCCCAACCTACAGAGGAAGAGGATTGGGGCTGAAAGATGAAGGCAAAGTGTGGGTGCATGGAGCCTAAGTTGTAAGTGAGCACATATGAGACTGTACAATGTCTTTACTGCTAACATGGCATGGAAGTTAAAGCAGGAGCCTTAACTTGTAATTTCCATGCTTTTTAGTGCATGACTGATTTTGCAAGAGCCTTAACTGGTCTTGTAAAATGGAGGTTTTTTGACTATGGAATATCCAAGTTTTTTGTTAAATACAAAGCACACACCCCTGCCCACGCTTCCTTGCCTCCCCCAACCCAAAGTGGCCACCATGCCCTCGCTCCTGTGCCCCCCATACCCAAGGCACCCCCTGCCCTCGCTCCCTTGCCTTCCCCACATCCAAAGCGCCCCCTGCCCTCACTCCCTTGCCCCCCCACGCAAAACACCCTCCCTGCCCTCACCCCCTGGTGCTCCCAAACCCCCAGGCACTCTTGCCCCAAGCCCCACTCAGAGAAGGGAAAGACAGAAGAGGCAGCGAGCAGTGCTCCTCTTCAAAGCAATCCCACCCCTCTCCGTAGCCTAACATGTTTTTTTTTCACAACCCCATTACTTTAAAACTGCTGATCAGATTTACAAATAAAACTCCAAAGGCACTCCCTGTCAGCCTCCCGTAATTTTTTAAAAGGCTAATTCCTCCTCCCCACCAACACTGAACCCTCTACCCTGCCAAGATCAAGACTGTCTGACTAAATGAAAAATCAGGCTTGAAAGTGCAATTTTCAAACTGCAATACCTGAGCTTTTATCCAACGGATCCAGCTGCAATGTTCACAGCGTGAACTGTGTACCCTAGTGATACTCCAAAACAAATTTCACAATCCTAACTTTGATTATGTTGATTTTAGAACAAATAGAATGTTGGGGCTTTATAATGTAGTGTGCAACACACCGTAACTATTAGAGCGCTCCCGCACTCTAATAATTTAGTGGATGTATTAAAATAATTCAGTATTTATATAGTAGAAAACAAGAAGAAAACTGATTTTGATAGGAATAAAGCACAATAGATTAGGTTCCACTTTATTAATTTCATCTTGTGTAGATTGTGTGTGTTTTTCCCCTTCAAAGTCAATTATTTTAAAAAACTCCAGGGATTTTTATTATGAACATCTGCAAAACCAGCGTCAGTTCCAGGTTCACATTTTGGTAATGAACCAAGCTGGCCCCAATTTTCCCAGCAGGAGGTTAGCTCTCGCCAGACATACAAACCGAGGTGACCTAATGCCCATGGGATTTAATAAACTGATAAATGGCATATTTATTTGCTGTCAGCATGCTGCTTACACCCATGACAAAATAAAAATATTTTGAGGAACTGTTTGAGAATTGAAGATGACAGAAGCAAACAAGCAAGCTGGACATTCAAAATTTTAAAACAAACCATAGACATAGATAAATTCCATACAATCCCTTCACAAGGGGAGGAGGTGTGTTGGCTTGTAAACAGATTTTTGGCTGACTGATGGATTAAGGATTGTTGGAGAATTAGGCATACAGCGAACAACAAAAATAAATGAACACAATTGCTTTAACATGTGGCTTTTGGAGATATACTGTGCTGGCTCAAAATCTGGAGTTTATAATATCTATGAAAGTAAGTGCAAAGACAATTGAGTAGAGCTTTCAGTACAAAATTATACAGGAGGAAATAACCATTCAATAATATATTCACTTATCACCTCCACAAAATTATAGAATCAGATAAAAGATAAAAGTAAATTGTTTACAACAAAAATGCAGACATTGTGTTAACCAAGAAGCTCTGTATCTATGCCACCATTACATCTCCCATTGAAATCACTGAATGTCATTCCAATGAATTCAATAGCAGCAAGATCAAGCTACTTATGACAAAAGCCAAAGAAAGTTACAGTGTGGTTTGACAGTCTGAGCACAGGGGTGGGAGCCAGGATGTACAAAGTTCTCAATTCCAGCACCATCGCTAAATTTGAAAGTGAGTCAGAAGCTGCCTCTCAGCTTCCCTAGCCTTTCTATGTTTGAGTTTCTCCAATTGTAAAATGGGATTAAAATTTCCCATAATCTAGTATCTCACAAAGTCTTTTGAGGATTCATGAAGGTTTGTAGGGCCTAGGTAAATATCAAGTATTATTATCATGAAATGAACAATTATTATTAAGTTGAAAAATAAATAAATAAATAAATAAATATAAATAAATAAATAAACAAACAAACATTGCTATTCTGTTCTTTCTAATGTAGAATAAAGTCATTTCAACTTCATCAGTTCTTTCACATCTTTTGCTTTTCTAACCCATGCTAGGGCTGAAATGGGTAGTGAATTTGCTGCCCCATGAGTAATACCCACATTTTTGAATAGTCTATCAGGTGCACAATCAGTACACAAGTACCAGGTCAGGTACTGGATCAAAATCGGTATGACTATTACTGATTTACCTTTTTACCAATAGGTAAAACCTCCGAGGTCAGAGCCCGGGCTAAGGCTCACCCGACCAGGCCAAAGCAGGCTATCACATCTGCTCCTGGGCCAGCTATGACTGGTCATTATGGCTGTCTGTCATGGCTGGGGGCAGGGTGTTAGGCGCAGTGCAGGGGCGGGACCAGCCAGATGCACATGTGGCATATTCCCCGCTCGCCCTGGGCACATCTGTTTGGCGCCCCAACCCAGTCTGGACCATGTACGCCACGGCTTCCTGCCTTGGCTTGAGTTGGGCTGCCACCACACAGCTGTCACTTCTGTTTTTACCCTATGTCTCAAGCCATGAGAATTTCGACACTTGAGAAGCTCTAAGAGATCTTCTAGAGAGAAAATTTTAAAATATTATTCAGCCTGAATGATCTTTGTCTTAGTGTTATGTAGTTATATCTCAATATCCTATTATCTCTTTCCATCATTAGAATTTACCTTGCAAAATAGTGCTTGACATTTTTAATGGCTTTTTGCTTAGTCCAGCGTACATTTAGATCTTCAGAACAGGGTTTTCAAAAGGGTTCAATGTTTCCCTAACTCTTCTCACACTGAAATCAATAGGAGTTTCACCACTGATTTTAGTGGAAGTAGGGATATGCCAGTATCATGAGCTTTTGAAAATCCCACCCCAAATTTTTCAGCATCTTAGCTACTGTGTTTATGTTCTTTGGCCTCCCTCAAATTTACCTCCTGATTTTGGTGGCAGATAGCAGAATAGACTGTATTCAATTAGCTAGCATACAAAATTTCTTATACTACTGCAACGTGCTCTACTTGGGGCTACCCTTGGTGACTGTTCAGAGGCTGCAGCTTGTGCAGAACATGCGGCGTGTCTCCTTACAGGCGCAGGTTGTCACGAGTACATTACACCGGTGCTCTGTTTTCTGTACTGGCTGCCTATAGTCTTCCAGGCCCAATTCAATGTGTTGGTTTTGACCTATAAAGCCCTATACAGCCTGGAGCCTACCTATCTGCAGGACCACCTCATACCCTTGGTTCCCTGTGGGAACACCCTTCTTGAGGTCCTCTGAGTTTCTTGCGTGGCAGCTATGGAGATGGCATTCTCAGTGGCTGCACCAAGGCTGTGGAACTCCCTCCCGGCGGAGGTCCATCTGGCCCCAGACCTTCCCTCTTTTTGATGACAGTGCAAAACCTGGCTGTTTCACTGGGCTTTCAGTGAGGAAGATGAGGTCAGTGGTGGTGGGGTTCAGCTCCATCCTTGCATTTTATATTGTTGGAAATTATATTTTATATTTATACTGTATTCTATTATTTTAATGATGTATTCTGGTCACCCCATCTCAAAAAAGACATAGCTGAACTAGAAAAGATACAGAGAAGGCAACGAGAATGATAAAGGGTATGGAACAGCTTCTGTATGTAGCCCCATCACCACCACCTTTGGGGACTCCCAAGTGCTTAGCCTGCACTTGCAGTGAGACCACCACTAGGGGGCACAAGAGCAACTGAGCGAGTTGGAGAAGGTGAGGTTGAAAAAGTGCATAAGAATCGATGCAAGAGAGGGAAATGATTGACAGCCGAGGAGAGGGAACTTGGAACTGTGGCAGGGGGAGGAGGAAAGAGCATGAGGTGAGGAGGAAGGGGGCCAGGGGAGTGTGGGTCAAGACTCAGAAGAGCAAGGCCAGATAGGGAGAGGGGAGTTTAGCTGCCAAGGAACCTGGAGCAGTCAGAACTAGAAGAGACCAGAGCCCTCACCGAAGCTACCAATGAGGGAAGTGTGAAGGCTCCAGCGAACTGCCAGCTTACTGGTAAAAAAACCATGGAGAGGATACTCGGTCAGCAGCCTGGTTGACGGGGAGCAGAGGGAAGGACAGAAGTCTGAGAATTCAAAACCCCAGGTACCCAGAGGGACGGCATGGGAGGTCAGCTGGCAGGGCAGCCAGCGGGGCATTCATCCAGGCAGCACAGCACAGCTTCAACCAGGCCAGCGGAGGGAAAGCCCACTGGCCTGAGGGGTCACCTTATCCAACGACCCTATTACTGTTACCCTGGCAGAAAGCACCTAGAGGCCTCAGCCTGCACACTAACTGGCCCAGCCCAGCACTATAGGGAAGAGGGAGTGCGGGGTCCCCAGAGAATCTGTTGGGGGAACAGGGGAACTATTTTCAACCTGCCTTGCCAGGTTTATTTTCTGTTTAGAATAAACCTGTTGTTTAACTTGTTAGCCTGTCTCATGTGTGTGTGTTTCAATGGGGGGTGGGTAGCTAGCTAGTCCAAGGCATTCCCACCACAGAGTCCTGGACCGTGTAGCCCGCCCCTTTCCTCATCAGGATCGCCATATGCCCCCTGGGTGGAGGCACTGCAGTTTGGCACCAAATCAGCAGAGCAAGCCCATGAACCCAGGCACTCTATTCCTTGGACCACCTCCCCAGGAAACAGATACGAGGGGGTAGCCAAGGGGGTGTTACACATACAAAGAGTGGCTTGACAAGCTGGGTCTTTTCAGTTTAGAGAAGAGAAGACTGAGAGGGGACATGATAGAGGTTTATAAAATCTTGAGTTGTATGGAACGAGTAGGTAGGGAACGGTTATTTACCCTCTCAAATAGTACTAGAACTAGGGGACATTCCATGAAACTAACTGCCGGCAGATTTAAAACAAATAAAAGGAAGTACTTTTTCACTCAACGTATAATTCATGTATGGAATTTGTTGCCAGAGGACGTTGTCAAGGCCAGTAGTATAGCTGGGTTTAAAAAAGGACTGGATAAGTTCTTAGAGAATAGGTCCATTAATGGCTATTAACCAAATAGCTTACGGGATGAACTTCTTACTATCGGGAGCTGGGAGCGAACAACGGGGAATGGATTGCCCATTGTGACTGTTGGTTCTTCTTCCATGCAATCGAGCTTGGCCACTGTCGGAGGACAGGATGTTAGGCTTGATGGACCATTGGTCTGACTCAGTATGGCACTACTTATGTTCTTATTGTGAGCCATCCCAAGGTGCTAATAACAGGTGGGTGCAGGATATAAATTATACTAAATAAATAAATAAATAAATGATATGCTAACTGTATGAAGACTGTGTGAACCCATGGAGCATTCTAGCAAGTTCCTTATAGGCATGTGTTCTTTTTAAATTTCTGTGTCATTCATAGTTAATGCTATAGAAGTTCCTTTAGTATCTTTGAATGAAGAACCAAAATGTTTGGTCAATGGAGTTTCTAAGCCATGTCAATATACCAATTAGAACTGGTACAATATAGGTACAGTTACCAGTTTTAAGAAGAGCTTCCTGACTATTTAAAGAGAGACAAAGTGACTCAAATGATATATTTTATTGGACCAACTGTTGTTGGTGGAAATTAGCAAGCTTTCAGACCACACAGGGTCCTTCCTCAGGCATGTAGCATAGCCAGTGCCTGAGGAAGGACTCTGTGTGGCCTGAAGGCTTGCTTATTTTCCCCAACAACAGTTGGTCCAATAAAAGATATCATTTGAACCACTTTGTCTTTCTGACACTTGGGACCAACATGGCGACCACACTCTATCTTTGGACTATTTGAAGCAAGGGGTAAGTACATAGGCTACTTCCTTTGCAATTTATAGAACAGTGTGTTGTAGCATAGTGTAATTTTTATATGTTGTTACAAGCCATGCAACCATTTCAAACACTGCAACAAGCCTTGTTGATGGCACGGTAACAGTTGCTGCTGTTACTGGACAATTAAGTCTACTTTGAATAAGTTTACTTAAGACCTCTGCAACAGAGAAAAGCTTCAGCTCTGATTTTTAAAAACATTCTTTCAGTGGTTTATCCAGGGTTTCATACAACCTTTTCAGAATTAAATACTCTTGCAGACTGCTGCAAATGAGGATTGCTTAATTCTTCACCAAAGGAGAAGTGTTGTTGTTTAAATAAAGTAGCTACTGTAATAGATTTGCTGATATTTTAAGAGTATTACAGGATCTAGAAGTAGACTTGGAAAGGAAATACTGCAAAGCAAAGAAAAATTAAACAGAGAACTATTGAAACAGAAGGTATCATTACATGTGATGTGGCTACAGCAGATGTGGTTAGGAGTAGGGTGATTTAATTAATTACCTGCATCAGAATGTAATTTATTGTAACAAAATCCAAAACTCTGCAATATATACAAATGTTTAGATCCTTTTTAGTTCAAAAATGGTCCTTGTTTGGGCTCAAATGGGCCCTGCCTTCTGGATAGGCTATGGGATGGAAGGCAAGAAAGAGTTTCCCCCCTCTTGCTCTAGGGCACAGATGGGCAAAGTTCCCAACTCCAAGAGCCGCATTCCAAAAACTTTATATGGGTGAGAGCCTCAAGAGCCATACGCATGTATGCACTCACAAACCTCTCCTGCTTTGTGATTGTCTGTTGGAGCTGGAACTCAACAGTCCTGGCTACTGAGATTGGCCCTTTTCACACCGACACACTAACACTGATAAAATGGGTGTTACATTTTATTATACATGTTGCAGGGCATCCATAGAGAACACCTGCAGCCCTGCAACATGTATAATAAAATGTAACACCCATTTTATCAGTGTTAGTGTGTCGGTGTGAAAAGGGCCATTCTAAGGAGCAGCTAAGATGCAGAACCTTTAAGGCAGTGAGTGTGGGGTCCAGGATCAGCTCTGACTGAGAGCTGCACTTGAACTGACCAAGAATAGTTGACCCATATTGTCCTGCCTATGTGGTAACCTTTCCTAAAGTCTTATCAAAGACAAGAACATGTCATTTGACTCATAACTTCACAACATTTGGAATCCCTCAAGAGATTCTCCCACACAGAAGTAAATAAGTATTGTAACCAGATAGTTAACTGGGTACTGTGCTCTATGTAGCTCAATGGGCTGCTGCCCTGCCCCTGAGTTCTCAGTTTCCACATTTAAACAAACCACTGAGATCTTTGGCTGAGCAGCTGCACTGAACTGCAATACAGTCTAAATGGGAAGAGAGTAGCCTCCGCATAGGCATGGGATCAGTTTCCATCCAGACTGTCACGCCTAAATGATTTGAAATTAAGCCCACCTTAGTTTCCCATTCTCTTAACAGCAGGCAAGCTAATTGATGTGTTCTTGGCACAGCTTGTACTTCCTTCTAGCCTTCAAGACCGAATCCTCAAAAGTATTCAGGGCATCAGTACTGGGGACAAATTTCATCTCTCTGCAGAGGGTTAACGCATGGCCTGTCCATCTCTAATGTCCAGCTTAAGCTGTTGAAACGCAACTTACATGGAACGTATGCCCTGCACAACCCTTGTGCTTGCAGAAGCATGCACATGCCATATCAATAAAGTGTACAGGGACCCTTCAATGATAAAAGCCGGAAGGAAAGAAAGCTCTCTAGGGACACAAACACAGGGTATTACATGCATGGATTTGGTTGTATCTTTCTCCATCTCTCACAGATTTTGGACTCCATGACTAACATGTCTAAACTTTGCTTACTGGTTTTCTCTGGGCAAGTGTACATTTGTCAGAGGCTGTCTTGGAGAGATGGGACAATTCTGTGTTGGGAATATAGAAGGTAGTACTACTTACAATATTTTCTCACTAATTTTCTGATCATAGTTAACAATTTTTTATACTAGAATAGTAGTTTATTGTAGTGGATTTACAGTTCACCAAGTGATTTGTGACCAAATAAGAGTAAGACTCTTGGCCCAACCTTTGCATGTTTCTGTCTGTTAAACTAGTGAGCTGTAAACTGGAAGCACAGAAGTAATCTGAATTCTTGCAAAGGTCAGCTTGCCAGACCAGCTTCTTGAACAAGCACCCAGGGAGTTTACGGGAAAAAACTGCTTCAACACAAACATTCCCTCAACTTGTTAAATACAAATACACTTCGTTTGGGGGGGGGGGGGGGGGGGGGAGAAGGATGTGTTTTAGCAGACTTTGCAACAGAATTTATATTAGCTGTTTTCATTGGTTTTCTTCACACAACTAGATTTTTGTCTTGTGGAGAACATCTGAAATACTGAAACAAAATAAGGGCAAAAGAAAAAAACACGATGGGCCTGATTTTCCTCAGTTTTATCTTGGTCACTCTTTATGTTATGGTTCCATTTAGAAATGTTTTCTATTTGATCACTAGATGTTTTAATAAATGGCTGGTGGAAGTTGCGGAACAGATCTCTTTCCCTGCTGCAACCTTCTGCCACCCTCTAGCAGGTTTATAGCTAACAGAGGCCTTTTCACATATAGGGTATCTTTAGACGCAACAGGGATCAATCAGGTGCTTAAGATGTTTGCCACATGACTGTGCATTGTGACTAAGCACCGTCACTATTTTTGGCCACAAGTCTGCCCCCCGTTAGCCTCCCATTAACTCCTTGTTGGTTGCACAGATGTCTCAGGTGCAGCAGTTGAGTGTTCTCCCTCTCCCTGTGACTAACGTCTCTAAAGACATCGGGTGGTGTTTGACAGTCATTTCCAGTCTGCCTGCCCTGATTCCTCCCTGTCTGCCTGAATCCTCCACTCTGCACCTGCCAAACAGCTTGTTCCTTGCTGCACACTGACAGCTCGGTCCTTGTTGCACATTGTCCTTGCGCTCTCCCAAAGCACCCAGAGAATGCAGCAAATAATGAGCTGTTTAGCTGCAGCACAGAGCGGAGGATTTGGGGCAGACCTGACCGCTCTCCCTCATGGACTACATAATTCCATGGGAGTGCTTCTGCAAAAAGAGCTTCCAGTGCGAGTGGCAGGAAGGATCCCGATTAACCCCTGGACATTGAAAGGCAGCTGTTGCATCTAAGTACTGCAATGTATTAAACACAAGGAAACACGCGTGGCTATACAACGGTGTCAATACAGATTCAGCCACCCCTTTCTGTTGTGTCTAAAGACACCCATAAGCTCTCAGTCCAGGCAAACATTTTCATATCCTTTCAGGTAGCCTTGATATTAAGACAGTTAAACTAACCATGACCTGGAGGTAACATATTGCCATTTAGGCACATCTATAGCACTTTTTACACAGGCGGCACCCACGCATGAACACCCAGAAATCTGGATGTTCATGTGTGGGTGCCGCCCACGTAAATCCTGCGGTGGGGGCTGGGTGTCATGCAGGCATATTCCCATGCACACCCACATCCACCCATCCCCCACGCACGTAGCAACCGGCAAAAACAGCAGTTGTTCCGTGCGTGTTGATGGGTGGAGGTGGGTGTGCGCCCATCTACACCCTCCGCACACAGACCGCAGTGCACACCAACCCCCTCGCGCCATGGCCCGTGTAAAAAGGGTCTGTAGCAGGTGGGATTGCCTTTCAGTTCAATGGCCAGCATACTCCTAGCTGTCTAGTATACAGAACGTTGTTGTCTGCTGGATCACTCTTAGCCTTCAGTCCAAATGGAGGTTTTGCCATTTGCACAAGTAGAACATATCTGGACTTCATTCCCGGCTCCACTCCAACCTCTAGTTGTCTGTTCCTCAATGGCCCTGGAGCTAATAGAATAATAATTTGAAGCTGCTTTGTATTTATGTCATTCAATGCTGCAAAAAGCCTTAGGATGGGTGGATCAACTACAGAACCCTGCCAATTTAGAATTGTTTGTGCCATTGGTGACCTGTCCAAAATTGTGATTTATCTTGTAGGTTTCTGTGCTAATGTTCTGCAAACGATATGAGTGAACCATCTGGGTGCTGAAGTTAAAAGAATAAAATAAAATAATTTGGCCTTCCCTAGAACCTTCCACCCAGTGATTACAAAGCATTTCAAATATTGATGTTTAATTTATTCTCACAACCCTTCCTATGAGGAAGTATTACAATCCCCATTTTAAAGAGTTTAAAAGATTTGCTAATGTTGATAGATGAAGTGTTGGGTGTTTTTCATAACCATTAAGGTCCTAATCCTGAAAACATTTGCACATATAAATTACACTGATTTAAATAAAACTACCTACTTAAGCATTTGCAGGCTCAAGGTTTGTAAGATGTCTAATAAAACATAGTTGTCTACACTGAAGACTGTCCATTATGTATTCCCTTCCACTCAGTCTGCCTAAACCTTTGTCTTCCCAATTCCCAGAACAGGGCTTATTTTATAGAGAAATTTGTATTCTTAAAAGCACTATATTTCAAGTTATTACTACTACTAGTAGTAGTATTTATCATTTCTATAGCACTACTAGTCGCATGCAGCACTGTACACAGATACACATAACATAAAGACAGTCCCTGCTTCTTGGAGCTTACAACCTAATCAAGACACAGACAACTACAAATAAGAGTCTTCCTATGAATAATGGACTACAGGATGCAGATATTCAGTAAGTTTATTTATTTCAGTTAAAATGGTTGAAATCAACAAGGGTTCATGATTTAAAAGTCATCCCGAAGAAGTGGGCCTTTAGGCGGGACTTGACTATGGACAGCCTGATGCACCACCTCAGGAAGTTTGTTCCAAGCATATGGTGCAGCAAGGTGGAAAACACCAAGCAGAGAGTTGGTGATGGAGGAGAAGGGCACAGATAAGAGCATCTTGCCTGATGAATGGAGGTCATGAGTAGGGGTGTAGGGGAAATAAGAGAGGAGAAGTATTGAGGAGCTGCAGTCAGGGCCAGCACTACCGCGGGGCGGCTCGGGGCAGCCACCCTGGGCCCCGCTCCTGGGGGCCCTCCACATTCAGGGCCCCAGCTCCCGGTCTGACAGTGGTTGGGAGCTGGGGCCCCCGGCCAACTCCGACTGACAGGCAGTGGAGGGAGCCAGCAAGAGTGAGGGAGAGGCAGAGGCAGAGTCTGCCACACTCCATGGGTGCCCCCCCCACCTGTCAGTCTGTCGGCCAGGGGAAATGAGGGAGAGAGAGGCAGAGGCCCCACCTCTCCCTCATTTCTCCTGGCCGAGAGACTGACAGGCAGGGGGAGGCAACCACAGAGTGAGAGAGAGGTGGGGCCTCTGCTTCTCCCTGAGAAGCAGGTAGAGGCCCCGCCTCTCCCTCACGCCGCTGACCCCCTCCGCTGCCTGGCTGTTTTGGCCAGGGGAAATGAGGGAGAGGTGGGGCCTCTGCCTCTCTCTCCCTCGTTTCCCCTGGCTGGGACTGTGACAGGCAGCGGAGGGGGGAGCAGCGGAACTTCCAGTGGCGGCGGCAGATTTAATGTGCTGCTGCGGTACCCGCCCCACCTGAAGCTCCGAGTCTGGCATGGGGCCCAGGCCAGAGGCGGTGGAGGTGGTAGCAGTGGTGGCGGCAGCAGCAGATGATCAGATAAGTGATCCAATGGCTGCTCAGGCTTGGGGATGGGCGGAGGGGAGTGCCCCTTCGCCCATCCCAAAGCCCAGGAAGCGTGCCGCCCCCAGACCTCCAGAAGGGGAAGGGACCAGTTAGGATGGTCCACCCTCGGAGGCTGATGGAACCCCAGCGGTTCCAGGAGGTCCTGAGGGAGTTTACCCTGGACGTGGACGGTCACTCTGTGGATGAGCTGGTCCGGCATTGGAACAGCTTGCTGGAGGAGGCCATTGACAGGGTGGCTCCGAGGCGCCTTCTGCCTTGGTCTCGTCACCGCAGGACCCCTTGGTTTACTGAGGGGCTGCGGTGTATGAAGCGTGTAGGCAGGAGGCTAGAGCGACGCTGGCGTCGGACTCGATCTGACTCCGATCGTCTTCTCCATAGGGCCCATTTGCGGTCCTATGTTGAGGCTGTGAGGACGGCGAGGAAGGAATTCCTCGCGGTCCTCATAGCGTCTGCGAAGTCGCGTCCAGCGGAGCTGTTTCGGGTGGTGCGGGGGCTGGTTAGTCCGGCCTCCCTCCGCCTGGATGGGGACTTGTCCCGGGCCCGCTGTGAGGAGTTTGTCACCTACTTCGCAGACAAGATTGCTCGGATTCAGACCGACTTTGACGCTGGGTTGATGGCAGTAGGGGAAGAGCGCGGGGGGGCGGAGGGCCCGTCTGGTCCATCTTTGTGGGGTGAGTTTCGGGAAGTGACGCCGGCCGATGTGGTGGATGTCCTGGGGTCTGTGAGGGCCACGTGTTGTCAACTGGATCCGTGCCCGTCCTGGTTAATAAAAGCTTCCGGGGAGACGTTGGGGACGGTGCTGGCGAGGGTAGTGAATGCGTCCCTTCGGCAGGGGAGGTTGTCGCCTTGCCTTAAAGAGGCTGTGGTGCGCCCCCTGCTGAAAAAACCATCGTTGGACGTAGACGCGCTCGCCAGCTACCGACCTGTCTCTAACCTTCCCTTTTTAGGGAAGGTTATTGAGCGGGCAGTGGCGCTCCAGCTCCAGGGTCATCTAGATAACATCGGGCTCCTTGACCCTTTTCAATCTGGGTTCCGCCCCGGCTATGGCACCGAGACGGCGTTGGTGGCCTTGGTGGACGACCTCCGCCGGGAGATGGATGCAGGATGTTCGACATTTCTCATCCTGCTAGATCTCTCGGCCGCTTTTGACACCGTGGACCATGGGCTGCTGTTGAGACGGCTGCGTGACCTGGGGGGTCTGGACGGGACTGTTCTTGAATGGTTCCGTTCATTCCTCTCGGGGAGGAGCCAGCGGGTGGTGTTGGGGGAGGAAACATCGAGCCCCCGCGCCTTACCGTGTGGCGTTCCGCAGGGATCGATCTTGTCTCCATTATTATTTAACATCTATATGCAGCCCTTGGGGGAGGTCGTGAGAGGGTTCGGGGTGCGATGTCACCAGTATGCTGATGATACTCAGCTGTACCTCTCGTTTTCTACTGACCCAGACCCTGCTGTCTCGGTGCTATCCCAATGTTTGGAGGCCGTGGCGGATTGGATGCGGCGGAGCAGACTGAAGCTCAACCCAGATAAGACGGAGGTGATGGTGGTGGGGAGGGCGAAGGGGGTGGTGGCCCCCCTGGTTGGGGGGGTTTGCCCCCCTGTAGCTCAGCAGGTCCGGAGTCTGGGGGTCATATTGGACGCAGACCTGCGGCTGGAGCGGCAGGTGGAGGCAGTCGCTAAGGCTGCCTTCCGCCAGCTTTATCTGGTACGTAGGCTGCGTCCGTATGTCTCTGGCCCGGACCTGGCCTCCCTCATCCATGCCTTCGTCACCTCGCGGCTCGACTACTGTAACGCGCTCTACGTGGGGCTTCCCTTGTTCTTGGCCCGGAGGCTGCAGCTGGTGCAGAATGCGGCGGCCCGTCTTCTTACGGGGACGGGTCGCCGGGAGCACATTACACCGGTGCTCCGAGCGCTGCACTGGCTGCCGATAGTGTGCCGGGCCAAGTTCAAGGTCCTAGTAATGATCTATAAAGCCCTATACGGCCTTGGCCCCTCTTACCTTAGGGACCGCCTCGCCCTTCGCGCCCCGGAACGACTCCTGCGGTCTGCCGGGGGTGCCCTCCTGGAGGTCCCCCGTGTTAAGCGGGGGGCCACGATGGAGCGGGCATTCTCGGTGGTAGGGCCGCGGCTGTGGAACTCCCTTCCGGAGGAAGCTCGCCTGGCCCCAAGCCTTTTGACATTTCGGCGGAACTGTAAGACCTGGCTGTTTGCCCAGGCCTTTGGGAGGGAGGGTGGGGGGGGGGTGATTTTAATCCCCCGCCCATTTATTTATTTATTTTCTAGCCCTGTTTTATGTGATATGTTTTAGATGATGTTTTTATATTTGTATTTGAAGTGAATTTTAATATTTTATTGTGTTGTTAGCTGCCCCGAGCTGCATTGCAGGAGGGGGCGGGATATAAATCCGTAAAATAAAAATAAAATAAAATAAAAATAAATAGACCAGGCCAGGGAGTGCCCCCTGAGCCTGGGAGCACCCCTAGGCCTGCTGGCCGAGCCCCACATTTGTTCCCCACTTATATTAAGGCCGGCCCTGGCTGCAGTTAAAACACTTGTAGGTGAGTAGGAGAAGCATGAGCTGTATGCAGAAGCAGATGGAGAGCCAGTGTACTGACGAGAGGGGTCACATAGTCCTAACAGCATGCAAGGAAGGTGAGTCTCACAGCTGAATTTTGAATAATCTGTAGTGGAGATAAGTGGCTCAGTGGGAGACCTGCAAGAAGCAGGTTGCACTAGTCCAAGTGGGATGTGATAAGAGAATGGATTAGGGTTTTAGCAGTGTGTTCAGACAGGAAGGGATGGATTGGGGCAATATTATAAAGAAATGACAAGTTTTGGCAGTGTTTTGGATGTGATCAGAGAAGGAGAGAGAGGAGTCAAAGATGACTCCAAGTTTCCCTGCTAGAGACACACAAGTTCTATGATAATGAGGACATTGCAATAAGTGTGCAATATATTTATTTATGGCTTTAAAGATTCCTCCTGTGCTAGGAACCATGATGGGGTCTTTTCATCTGTCTCCCAGGAAGTGCTTGTGTTAAAGCAGGGCTAAGGAACTTCGTACCTCGCACGCACCCCCCCCCACTCCTGTGGGCGATCTGGATCTTCACACAGAGGGAGGGCATGGCCACACCAGGGATGCTCCAGGCTGGGGTCCCCCCCACCACCACCACACACAGAGCACTCTGTAGGGGGTGAACCTGTGCTGGGAATGTTCTTTGGGGAGGACCACTCTCCAGCAACAAGAGGCTTCCCCTTTCCCAGCATCTGCCAGCGGGCTGCCAGAAAATGGATGGTGGGCTGAAGGCAGTGAAAATCTGGGGGTGTTCCAGGGGGCTGGATGGAGGGGTGACATGGACTGGAGGTTTCCGATCCATTTTAGAGTGAAACAAATCAGGTGTTGCCCAAAACACTATTCCCATCACCTTTAATTGTATATCTAACCGCTCTCTCAACTTTATTTATATCTCTTGTGCATGTGTCCAGAAACAACTTAAGAGTTCTTTTGTATGCGTCATAGAAACACCTGAACATTTTATTGAATTCAGAGAAGTATTCAAAAGACATAAGTGAAACTTTATTTAAATCTACAGAAACATGAAGTTAATGTTCATCTGAATGAATATTATTTTTGTTTTATAGTCTGATTTGCAATTCTTTCTGTCTTCCCATATTATCAAACTTCCTCTGAATTTAAATTTAAAATTATGTCTTTGACACTAAAGTTATCAGAACCAAATATTTTAACCTTTTAAATTTACACGTAACCTCCCAACTACCATGCTGAAATCTGGGACATCTTTTTCATGCTTGTGTAATCCCTATGGGTGTTTTTACATGTTATGCTACATAAACAGAACATCCCATGCGTGTGTGTAACACACATAGTGTATCATAGCCCATAGCTGCTAAGACATTTATGCTTGTGCATATACGTTCATGTTTCATGGCTACATTCCATGGGTGGATTCAAACGAGCTGGGGCAGGCCTGATCCTTCACATGCCCCGAAGCATCCGGCAAGCACAGCTACCACACTTTGGGCCAGCAGGGAGAGCTGACCACACGGTCCGATCCCCTGTGGCCATCACCAGCTCCTCCATGCCCTTGGGCAGGCCAAAGAGCTGGTCAAATGGAGCTGGATGCTTAGACTCCTGTTGTGATGTAGGATTGGACCTGCTGTTATTAGGCAGCTGTTGGAGGGGGGGGGCAGAGGAGTGCACACACTCCCTCCCCCCCCCCCGCGTAACTGTTAATTGCAGTGGAGGGGAGCCTCGGAGGAGCATGTGCCCCTCTCCCCAACCCAACAAACAGCTAATTGAGGGAGATCGTGTATGTGCTCCTCTGGGGCCCTCCTCCCCAATCTCCCCCAATCAGCAGTTTACTGGGGTGGTGAGAGGGGTGCACATGCACTCCTCTGAGCTCATCCTTCCCCCTCCCAATCAGCTGTTCGGCAGGTGGATTGGGTGAGGAGGGACCTGGAATGAGCATATGTGCTCCCTCCCACCCGCTCAACAGCTGATCAGGGGAGGTGCCTGCAATTCCTTCCCAGGCCCCTCCTCCCAATCAGCTGTTGGACAGCTGTATTGGGAGGAGGGGGGCCTGGAAAGAGGGTGCATGCTGCTCCTACCTACCCATTGGGGGAAGGAGGGCGCATGCTCCTCCAACCCTCCCAACAGTTGATCGGGAGGAGGGGTGGTGCATGCTCCTCCCAAATCTCCCTCCCCCAATTCAGCTGTTGGGCAGGTGGATGTGGGGGAGAGGAGTCTTGGACCCTGTTCCCCACCATCTAACAACTAATTGCAGGAAAGAGCACGCACTCCCTTCCCAGCCCCACCCCCAAATCAGCTGTGAGGCAGCAGGCAAGTGGGTGCATGCTCTTCCCAGGCTCCACTCCCCCACAATCAGCTATTAGGCAGGAGGTAGAAGCACATTCCCGGATCCACAGACCCATCTTGCCAAATGGATGGCAGGCCCTTTAACCCACTTTGGGTGACCTTACCATGCACTGAGTCCCCAACCTTTTTCTAACGATACATTGTGTAGTATCTGGCTGGCTGCTAACCAGCTACTACTGCCAGATGTTCCCACCTACAGGCGGGAACATCTGGCAGCCGCCAGGCATATGAGCCACTGCATTGTGTGGTAACGTTGCCAAAGTGGGATAACGTCAAGTGTGGCTGCATCCCAGGTCAGTCCTACTAGCTGCTACTTAGATTGATATCCCATCAGTCCATATTCCACTTTGGCACAATGCACCCTGGAATCCTTGCACATTGCATTTGAGATGTCAGCAGTGGTCATGTGGTACCACTGTTTCCGTTTACAAATTTGGGCGGTCAAGTGTTATGCACAGCTGTTGGAAACCACCACTCCCAAGCTGTTGGAAACTCCCAAACAGCACAATTCACAGTTTTCACAAAGAAAAAATTATTAACACGGGCCATAGCTATGATCCTGTCATTGGGGCATCAATAAAAACCTGCTCTAAAGCCATGATGTGCATGTGTGCTCTATTTACTGTACTCAAAAGATGCTTGTGCACTTGATGTAGAATGCAATAGCTGCACACGTACCGCATCTAGTGTGCCTTCATGAAGCATGCATTTGCTGTACCAAGTGTGCAATACTGAGGTGTGCATGTGCTGCATCTAGTTAGCAACTGTGAGGTTAAGTGCGTGCTTTGAATGTTAAGTCCAGCCACTAGTTGTCTCAACCTACCATCTACCATGATGGTGCCTGCATCCTGTCATCCTCACCTGCCATGCCTTGCCCATCCTCATGATCCGCGAACTCAGGAGGCTGTTGGCCTCATCACCTGATACTGCTGCTCCTACAGGCTGGTATAGGCAAAGATGTTGGATGAAAATTCTTCATTCCTCACACTCACATTGGAAGCCTCTTGGGTCTCCAGAGACACTTGCACATTTAGTAGCGTCCAAATCTCCAACAGTGCCATGGGGTGAGTTGTGGGGAAGCCAGGCTGGCCGGCCCCTGTTGGAGCTGCTGCCACAGCCAGGGAGGGCTGCAGCACTGGCTGCACAAGTGCATGCCTGGCCCAGCCCTGCCCCACCTTCTTCCCCATACTGGACCTAAAGCCTGCCCCCAGCCGTGATGTGGCCGCATGTGAAAAGCGCACTAAACAGCCTCACCATAGAGCGTGCCACACCATGGGGAGAAGGGACCCAGCCACACACGAGGTGTGGGCCGTGGTGTAAGGCTGCTCCGCAATGTGTCCTTGGAATTTTTACAAGGCAGTCAGGTGCTTGCCCAGCCCCAAGGTGCGTGGGTGGGGGTGGGGACACATCTCGCAGGCTCTGGGCAAATGAGTCACTGCACTGCGTGGCTCGTTTGCCCAGGGAGGGTTAAGGCTATCTAAGGCATGGTAGCCTCCTCTCCCTGTCCTGTGTGGCCTCACCTATGGTCTCATCATTATCCCATTCTGCAGGCCAGTGGATGCATCGTTACCTGCTTCTGGACTGCACTCCATCAGGTGTTGTGGTTAAAATGACAGCTGTTTAGGTTGTCAGTGCATTCCTGCAGATCTTTGAGGTATCCCTTTGCAATCATTAACATGGTAATTAAGCAGTGTAGCAATGGTCCCAGGTCTCTTAGAGCCAATTGTACACCCACATGCTTCCACAATTCAAGCAGGGCTACCATCTCAGGCAGCTTACATGCCTTTCTTCTGTCTCATGGAGAAAGGGACGAGTGTTTCTCAAGGAGTACAGGCATGGGTGTAGTTTGATTTTTACGTTTGGGATGACTAAAAATATTGGGAAACCAGATGTGCTGCTTGGTTTAGGAGACTATTATTATTATTATTATTATTATTAAACATGTATATAGCGCCAGCGATGTACCTGGCGCTTTACAGAGAATAAGATAGGCACAGTCCCTGCCCGAGAGCTTACAATCTAGGGGAGGGGAGACAGGGAAGGGGGAACAGAGGGAGAGACAAGGGATGCAACATTCATGAGGATGTGAGAGCTCAGGTACATGAAGAAATATAGTTCTATAATTCATATACAAAGCTCAGCAGATCAAAACATAGCAAATGCCACAAGATCTCAGACAGCCCCAAATGCTAATAGCCTTGTTTTGGAACAGTATGGATAAAGTTGGTGTGGGTGGTTTGAGGGAAGTAGCACATATCAGAAATGGGGTAAGAAAGAAAATGAATCTGATACATTGCAGAGGGAAAGGGAGAGTGTGTTCTTTTCTTATACTTTGTCAGCATTTGCACTCACTTTCTTATACTTTGTCAGCACTTGCACTGGCATTGGGAGAGAGTCTCCTGGTTCTTCACTAACCAGCTGTTCAGCAGGGAACCAGGAGCACTTTCTTCCCTGGAAGCAAAAAGGACATCTTTCTGCTTCCACCCCTCGCCATGACTCTTGGAGCCCCATGTCCCACACCCCATGCTACCCCTTTCCTCCAACCATATCACAGATTCTCTCAGCAAAAAATCCTGTGTGGACTCCTGCAGCAGCTCCAGCTCCTGTACTGTAGCCCATGGCGTCTCCCTCTTTCCCCACACGCTGGGAAACCCAGACTTCCTGCTGTGCACAGCAACACGTATTTAGAAAAAGCAACTTCCTTGCTGCTGCCTCACTAGGACAGTGACCCCTCTTCCCCACCCCCAGCCTGTTGTGACTGTCCTCCCATACTGAGCTAAGCACTCATAGCTGCTGCAATGAACTCTCTTTGTGTGGCCAGAGGCCAGAAGCAGCAGGAAGTAAGTGCTGGGCAGGCGAGGCAGGATTAGTGCACTGACACTCCCAGCCCCAGATACAGAGGGAAATGGCAGTTTCAGTCCTGAAAGAGGGTGAAGAGGGACAGGGGTAACAAGGGGTAACAAGCAGGGTGTTGCCCCCTTCACACAGGTTTAGCCCCGACACTCTCCCAAACTCCACCCATGAGTACAGAGAAGCAGGGCAAGCTGCAGTACATGTAGTGGCATTGCTCAAAGCAGCATTTAAAACCACACTTTTGCAGCTGCTATTCTGCTTGGAGGCTAAGCGGCATGCGGGGTTCGAGCCTGGTGTCTCTTGGGCCATTTTAAAATGGGCACAGCTGGGGGAGGGGGTGGGTCAGCGCACGCACATCCACTGAGTGAGGGGAGGGAACCAAACTGGCCAGCATGGGTGTCTACCCCTTACCCACACACTGCCCACTCATGCCCCTGCACAGAGCATCCCAGATTTTCCCCAATGCTCCATGCTTGGGCATGAGTGGGCGGGGTCTGGGTCGTGGGAGCGCATGCCCACCCATGCCACCTTCAGACAGGTGCTCCAGTGGGTGGGGGATGGGTGGACCTGCATGGGTGCGACCTGTTTAAAGACAGCCTTAGAACCACCTGTACATTAATCTGTCCCAAATGATCCAGTGTTTCCATTAGCAACCACTGCTGCATGCTTCTCCCTGGTTCATCACATCACCAATGGAGAAATGAGCCCCAAAGTATAAGTGAGTCTATCACAGCTCATCTGTGGAACCTTAGGCTTTTTAGTTCAAATTATAAAGATTCATTCCTCTGGAAGTCTCTGTTTCAGTCCTAAATGTGACCATATTGTGGGACAGATTTTTCTTTACAGGTTATTTGGCAGCTGCAGTTTGTGAGCATTTTTTCTGCCCCAGACAGCAGCTGCCCAGCTCCCCACCCCTCCGATCCAGCAGCAGAGCTTGGCAGCAGTGGCTGACTTGGGAGCAGAGGGGAGAGCCACCCTAGGTAGCCCAATTCCTGCTGCTACTGCCAAGCTCTATGGCTGGATCAAGGATGTGGCCACCTAGGACAGCAAATTTGTTTATTTATTTATTAAATAGATTTAATACCCCCGCCCCTCCTGTACAGCAGTTCGGTGTGGCTTACACCAATGAAACCTTAAAATATAAAAACATCACGCAAGGAGGATAATCAAAACTTCTCATCCCCTAACTCTAACCCTCCCATCCTACCCTACCCATCTTTCCCACCAAAGGCCAGGCGGAACAGCCAGGTCTTGCAACTACATTGAAAAGAGGGGAGATCTGGGGCCAATTGAACCTCTGTTGGCAGGGAGTTCCACAGCTGTGGAGCGGCCACCAAGAATGCCCTCCCCATTGTGGCCCCCCGGAAGACTCGGGGCACCTCGAGGAGGGCACATCCCGATGACCGCAAGGGTCAATCCAAGTTCAAGGGGGCACTTTCCCCTCCACCCCCAGACCCATCACCACCAAGCTCTGTGGCCGGTTTGGGGGTGGCAGTTAAGACAGCTCTCCTGCCCCACTCCAGCTACAGAGCTTGGTGGCAGCTGCAGGGACAGGAGAGGTGTGGCTATCTAAGGCGGCAATTTCAAAGGAGCATTTCTCTCATCTCCCACCCAATCCAGCCACAGAGTTTGGCAACTGCTGGATCACGAGTGAGAGAGTTTCCCCCTTGGGCTTGCTGCCTATAAGGCAATTCTAGCCCTGTAATTTGGGTGTGGTGAATCCTGCACTGGTGCAGGGAGCTGGACTCGATGACTCTCAAGGTCTCTTCCAGCTCATTGACTCTGTAAGCATTACACTGGCCAGATGTAACACTTATCCCAATTTAACCTTGTACTGTAGTTACACAGGAAGTCAAAGTGACTGAAGTTGCAGCATACAGAGACTATTTGACCTGCAGTCACAGTAATCTGTCTGTCATCTGCATTAATCAATCCTTTGCATCACTGCAATAGCAATTCCAGTAGTCATGGATTCTGCTGAATTACTCTATCAAACTGTCTTAAAGTCTATGTACAACATGGCACCCAGTGGGTGCTTTCTGATGTGACAGCTCCTCTCGTCGCCTCAAACCATCTCGGGGGGTGGGGGCTGTCACTCCAGCAGGGAGTCAGCCCAGCTGCCAAGCAAACATTATGGCAGCCGGGCCAGGGAGGGGGTGGGAAGATGCACAGATGTGTGTCTGCCTGGCCCCACCCCTGTGCTGCATGCAGCACTCCCCCACCCCCCTAGCTGATGGGCGGCCATCGCAACCAATGACAGCTGCCATGGTCCCCAGCCCCCACCGCCACCCTGGACTATGGTAGGTAAAGCAGCTGTTCTAAGATGAAAGCATGCTTTACATCTGGTCAGGCAGCCATTCCCTGGGCGGTGTTGGCACTTAACCCAGGCTATGAGACAGGGATTTTCCCAACACACCACAGCCCGGGCTAAGTGCCAACACCACCGGGGGAACAACCCGGACTAATATCTGGTGGCTGTTTCTAACGTGATGGTAGCCTGCAGTTCGTGGAAATGTGGGCTATCGTCACATCTGGAAACACCCAGTGATTCCAAAGTAGAGAGAGAGAAACAGATTTGGCACTTGCCCTAACACAGGTGACTGCAATGCATAAAAACAAGCAGCCCCACCTTACCCTATCAAAAACCTTTTAAGTATTCACAAAAATAGGGTTTCCATCTATTTTTTTAAAACTTTCTTTTTATTGTTTATATTTAACTGTACTAACATAACAAGACAAAAAGCAGACATATCTATAAACAAGAATCACACATAGAAAAATCCAATTGTCATTATGCAAAAACTTAAGGAACTGTTCCATCCCCCCCAATTCCCCCCCCCCAAAAAAACACCTGATCCCATAAGACAACAACTTTTAATAGACTTAAATACCTATGTATGTGAGAGCATAATGGATAAATACAATCTGCAAAGAATGTTATAAATTATTATTAAATTAATTAGATGAAATGTTATGCAACTGTTGCATGTGTGACCAAACCACCTCATATTTTTTCCAAGCCTTTCTATTACACATCATTTTTTCCATTAATGCAGTGGTAGAGAATTCACTCAACCAGTCAGAATATACTAGAGGATATTCAGACTTCCATTTCCTCAGGATAACTCTTTTAGTTACCAGAATAGCCACTGCAATCCATTTCCTGTTGTTAACTGGTAAAATTAACTTATCAAATGCACCAAGGACACATAAGGTCACAGAAGGAATGATAGTAACACTCAAAGTTTTTGATAGGGCACTGAATATATTGTTCCAGAACATTTGCACTTTTTGACAACTGTAAAGGATGTGCAAAAGATTAGCATGTGGCTGCTTACATCTCCAGCACTCACTTTCTGTTGTCAATCCAGCCTTAAACATGTGTTCTAGAGTCCAGTAGTATCTGTTTAATATTTTGTTCTGAAAAAATTGCAAAGCTAAAGAGCTAGAAGTCTCTTTGATATTAAGCCAAACATTTCCCCAGGTTTCTAATGATATTTTAAGACTTAGTTCTCTTTCCCACTTTTCTTTTAGGTTAAGATTGTTAGGGTACTGAGAAGCATTAAGCCATCTAGAAGTAATTCCTGCAAAATGACTCTTGTTTCCATATGTCTTAATGTGCTTTTCTAGAGATGAAAGACTTACATCAGACCAGGTATTCCCTAGCTGTTTCTGAATCCCAGTGCATAGTTGATAGAAGAAATTTCTGTGTGATGCTGGTAGTTGATACTTGTTAAGAATATAAATCAAATAAGGCCAGGTTATCACCTTCCATTAAAGCTTTAATTTTTGTTACCCCCTTTTCTGTCCAAGTTGCTGTCAGCGTGGAACTGCCTTTGATCCTGATATGTGGGTTATCCCATAGAGGAACAAGAGGAGAATTTGTAAGGACTTATCCTGTAAGTCCCTTGACATGATGGAGTATGCTCCATGAGGATGAAAAAACTAGATTCCTTCATAAGGGTGGTGGTAGCCTCTTAAGATATGGAAAAGCAAAGAGAGAACCAAAAGGCATAGCTAAGCTTTTTTCAATCTCCAACCAAACAGGTGTATATGGAGAGACATTGAAGACAAACCATCTTCCAATAGAGCGCATGTGAAATGCCAAGTAATAGAGATATAGATCTGGCAGACCCATACCTCCAGGACTTTTTAAGAGTTTTGTGTGACAGCTAAGGTGGTTTCCTGACCCATATAAATTGTGTAATAAGCTTATTTATATGAGCAAAAAGCAAGGCAAGTACTTTTAAAGGCAGTAAGCTAAACATATATGTTAGTCTTGGGCAAATATTCATTTTTACTATTTCTATTCTTCCCAATAAAGATAGTGGGAGGAGACGCCATCTTTCTATATTCCTGGATATTTGCTTTAAGACATAGGGTGTTTTCAGACGTGACGGGGTCGGTTGGCCCTGTCATGAAAATAATAAAGTCATCCCCCACCAGGATGACCCCGTCATGCCCTAACAGACATGCCGGGGGATCCCGGTGGGGAATTGGGGAGGGGGTGGGGCCGCGTGGTTCAACGTGCGGCCTCATGGCCCCTCCCCCTCCACGCTCCACGCCGCCCGCCCTCTGGGGAGACGGGCGGGCGGCGGGGCCAATGCCGCTGCAGCATCTGACCGAATCCACCACGTCCCGGAATACCACTGGTGTTTCCGGGCCACGGCGACCGACCAGACGTTACTTTTCTTTGATCCATGCCGGGGATCACTTTCACCACGCTTCCCGGGGAATTGGTGCGGCTAGCCCAGGAAGCATGGTTGAAACTGACCCCATGTGGGGATTGAACGTGGCGAACATCTGGCAGCCGCCAAACAGACGTGCGAGTCACAGTGACCACAGGTGGGTATTCACCGTGGTTCACTGTGATCTCGTAACGTCTGAAAATACCCATAGTCTACATTTGTAGGGATGATTTTTGAGAGATTAGAACTGATTTTGACACCTAAGTAAGTAATTTCTTTACAAGTTTGAAAATGGAAATGCTGGAACTGTGATGGATCTGATCTTTTGGAAACATCCATTACATGGGTTTTAAGAAAGCCAGAGATCTCTCCAAAAATGTCCACTGCTGCTAGTAATGGTGGAATTGATGTGGATGGATTCTTTAAAATTACAAAATTATCATCTGCATATAAACTGATTCTGTATTCTTTTATTTATAGTCACACCTTGTATGGCTGAAAACTGGTGAATATACATTGCTAGTGGTTCAAGAGATAAATTAAAAAGGAGTGGTGAAAGGGGGCAGCCTTGTTGCGTCCCCCTTTCTAACTGAAATGTAGAAGAGATTATTCCATTAGTCAACACTGAATCAAGAAGCGAGTTGTATAATATCTTAATCCCGTTTAGGAATGCTGGTCCAAATCCATATTTCTGTAGGACTACCATCAGGAAGGGCCATTCAACTAGATCAAAAGCCTTCTCTGCATCTAGAGATAAGGCTACATAAGAAACTTCTGACATTTGAGCTTGCTGAATCAAGTGGAAGATTTTTCTTGTATTGTCAGCAGACAATCTTCCTTTTATGAAACCAACCTGATCTGCATGTACAATTGATGGAATAACAGTTCTCAACTTTGTTTCTAAAATTTTAGCAATGATTTTATAATCTGTGTTCAACAGGGAAATAGGATGAAAGTCACCACAACTGTGCCCATTTTTGTCTTTCTTCAATATTAAGGTGGTCAAGGCAGTTCTCATGTCATGACACACAGTTGCTTTTTGGAACATTTCAGTGAAAACTTTTGAAAGAATGGGAGATAATTGATTACAAAATACTTTGTAAAAATCTACTGGAAAGCCATCCATTCCAGGGGTTTTGCCAGAATTCATGTTATTTATAGCCTGCACAATCTCTTGTATTGAAATCGATTTGTCTATGAGAGATGCCTGTTCTGAAGTTAAGGTCTTAAATGGCAGACCTTCAGTGAAATGATCAAATTGATTGTCTGATTTACACAAAGTTTGATAACATTGCTTAAATTGCTTGTTTATATCCATTGGTTCAAGGATGGAACTTCCATCTTCTTGTATGAGGGATGAGATATTGTTGCTGGCTAGCTCTGTCTTCAGTCTTCTAGCAAGTAATTTACCAGTTTTGTCTCCCCATTCATAGTAGTTTTGTTTTACCCTGTTGAGCATAAACTCAATTTGGGAGGACAGACATTCATTGTATTTATATTTGGAGCTGATTAAAGAATGTAGTATGCTTTCATTATTTGGGTCAGTCTTGTGAATTCTCTCCAAGTCATCTATTTCCTTAGTCAAAATAACTAGCAGCTTGAGCCTCTCTTTTGTTTTTTAAGAGGCATATTTTATACATTCACCCCTGATAGTAGCTTTCAGCAGTTCCCACAGAATGACATCTGAAGCAACTGAATGTGTATTTTCTTGCAAGAAGTTAGAAATGGCCAGTTCAATTGTGCAACAAAAATTTGGGTCCTTTAGGAGCAAAGTTTTTAGCTTCCATCTAGAGGACTTTAGCAAAGCATAACCAGTATCTACAGTAAGTACAATTGGGGCATGGTCTAAAATTAGTATATTACCTATAGTTGCCTCTAGACATGCAGGGATCAACATAGAAGACACAAGGAAAAAATCAATACTGGAATAAGATGAACGAACTGTGGAAAAATATGTATAGTCACGTTCCTTTGGGTTTCTCAGCCTCCATATATCTTTTAAATCAAGCTCTTTCATTAATGGTAATGGTTGTCCTATAGCTTTTTGTGAGCTTGATCTCACAAAATTGGATTTGTCCAGATGTCTATCAAATGTATTATTCCAGTCACCCCCCAGTATTACTGGAATATCTTTTTTCATAGAGATAATGGGTGTTTTCAGACGTTACGGGGCCAGTTGGCCCCGTACCGAAAACAACCCATTCATCCCCCACCGGGATGACCCCGTCACGCCATATCAGACGTGTCGAGGGATCCCGGCGGGGAATCTGGGAGGGGGCGGGGCCATGCGGTGCAACATGCGGCCGCATGGCCCCGCCCCCTCCACGCTCCCCGCCGCCCGCCCTCTGGGGAGACGGGCGGGTGGCGGGGCCAATGCAGCCGCAGCATCTGGCTGAATTCGCCACAGCCCAGGATCCCGCCGGTGATCCCGGGCTGTGGCGCGCGGCCAGACGTGATTTTTTTTTGGTCCTCGCTGAGGATCACTTTCACCACGCTTCCCAGGAAAGTCCCCCGGGGAGCCCGGGAAGCATGGTTGAAATTGACCCCACGTGCAGATTGACCGTGGTGAACATCTGGCGGCCGCCAAACAGACGTTCGAGGCACAGTGACCACAGGTGGGTATTCACCGTGGTTCACTGTGATCTCGTAACATCTGAAATCACCCAATGTCTGCTATATCCTTGAAAAATTCGGCATTCCCTCCACTTGGATTATAAATGCTTCCCAAAATTAGCCACTTTGAGTTAAAGCAGCCTTCAAGAAGAACATATCTTCCTTCAGGATCAGACCAAGATTGTATAAGCTGAAAGGCTACATTTTTATGGATCAAAATAGCACTGCCTCTACTCTTAGATTTCAAAGATGAATGAAACTCCACACCTACCCACATTTTCTTGATTCTGTCTGCATCTATTTCTGATAAATGAGTTTCCGCAATAACGCTACTTGATATCTTTTGGATTTGAGGTGTCTGAGAACTTTAATTCTTTTAGAGGGTTCATTAAGTCCCCTCACATTCCACGAGCAGACTTTAAGGATGCTCATGGTGAGATTTCAATAAATGATTACAAGCATAAAAGCCTATTTTAATATATGCCTCCATGCTGACACTATGGAACCACCTCAACAAGTTACGAGTTCTGATTATGCATATTAGATTTATATTATACCAAACATCATGTAAAGCTGAATGCCTAGTGCTATTAAAGTTACCATCCATTCTACTAATTGATATATCAACTGCAATTAAAAACAATGTATGATGATAAATGTATTAAATATACAAACTCACTAAATAAACAAAAGAATATTTGGCTAGGATCTTAAGTGCTTCAGTACTTCAAAGCGGTTTTCCAAAGCACAGTTCATTAAAGACAGGACTTAGGCCGTTTTTAGACGAGCACGGTGGCGCCCGTGCTTGTTTTTCAAAAGACCGAGCAGTCCGTTCTACACGTGATGCTGCTGCCGAATACGCGCATGCGCGGGCGATGCACATCCATTTCCGGCTGCGTATGACCGGCCTCGATCGCCGACCCGGTCATACCCGGTCGTACTTGTCTGGTTACTTTGACAGTTAGTGTAATCTACAGTTCTGTCAGCAGATGGTGATCTAAAAAACCTCCAGATTATAGCTAAGCAGCTGCTTCATGTCTAAAGGTGTTAAACAGTTAGGCCTAGCTGCCTGCCTGTCAAAAATAAGCACTAGGAGAAATCAACTAAGTCTTTTGTTTCAGTGGAGTCCCTCCCTGTTGCTGAGGTAAGTTACACAGTAAACAATAACTAAACATGTGATTGTCTGAGCTTTAGTCTGCCTGAGATATTCTTTTATGATGAAAACGCCATCCTGTTGCCCTTGGTGAGATCTGGCCTTAGCCTCTGAAGTGTTTCCCAGGCCTCTGAGGGGGTTCTGCAGAATTTTGTGGAGCCTGCTAGGTCCATTGTGAATGTGGATGGGTATTTGATGCTGTATCTCACATTAGTTCCCCTCAGAATTTGTTTTATGCCATTAAACGCAGCCCTCTTTTTGCTGAGCTCTGCTGAGAAATCTGGGAAAAGAGAAACTTTGTGGTCTTTGTAACTGAGGTTCCCAGCTTTTCTGGCAGAATTCATTAGCAAGACTTTGTCACTGAATCTCCACAGCTTGAAGATAATGGGCCTGGGCCTGTTAGACCCTTGCCTTCTAGGACCAGGATTTGGTGAGCCCTCTCAATGTCCAAAGGGGAGAGCTAGGAGTCCCATTTGAGTATATCAGAGAGCAGCTTCTGGAGAATGCTAATCATGTCCTTACCTTCTGAACCTTCAGCAACACTCAGAAGGTGGATGTTGTTTCTTCGCGATCTGTTTTCTAAATAATCCTGCTTGTGTTCTGTCTTCTCCAATCTGAGTTTTAAGGCAGCATTGTCTTCTTTAATTTCATTGGTTTCTATGGCAGTCTTTTGCAGCTCATTTTCCAAATGAGTCATTTGTGATTTTATATCAGAAATGTCTTTAGAAAGACTGCAAATATCACCTAATATTGTATCTAGTCTGTCTGTGAGGAATTCCTTCAGCGCTGCAATATCTTGAGTAAAGTTCTGCTGGGGTGAAGCAGCAGCCTCCTTCAGCTTCTGAGGGGAGTCAGGTTTAAACTGTTTGTTGCCTTTTGCTTTTTCACTCTTATCCGTATTTAACAGCTTAATATTAATCCAGACAACAAATTTAAACTTTCCTGACAGAAACTTATTGCCAGTTTGCGATAAAAATAATAGTTAGAGATAAATTATCTTGAGGGGAGTGAGGAGCTCAGGAACTAGGCAGCCATCTTCCTAGCTGCTGGTGCGGGCTCTGGGTCGCCAGCGGCGGCCCGGAGCCAAGGGATTTAGGGGGAAAAAAAATAAAAAAAATCCAGGCTGGGCAGGGTGGGTGTGGGGTGTCCGCCCTTCCACCCGCACAGCCTGGACGGGGGAGGGAAAGTGTTTGCTTTTTTTCTGTGGTTTTTTTTTACATTGCAGCCATTCATTTGAATGGCTGCAATGTAAAAAAATCCGGCACAGGGGGAATCCGGTAAATTCCCCCGATTACTGGGGTAATCCGATACTGCCGGTACACCCAAAAATCGGAAGTATCGGATACCGGATCATCCGGTAGTCCCACCCCTATTTGCTAACGCATAGCAAGCTATCTTATTTAAGCTGATTTATACGTGAGAGGATTGCTTCTAATCTGCCTACCAGAACTGTTGCTAGTACCTTGCAATCCACTTTTTTAAAAAAAGAAATTGATCTATAGTTTCCATGCTCTCTTGGTACTATCAGAAGCTTGCTTATTATAACAATTAAACATTTATGTGATGTTCATTACCTTGCTGCCTATAGCAGATTCCAACATTTCCCCTGAGAATTAGTACTAGGATGCCTTTATAGTCTTTTCAAATTGTCCTAGGAATCCATCAAGCCCTGGACTCTTCCTGACTTTTTTGGTCTGAATTGCTTCCAGAATTGCCTGTTAGTTATGCTTCCATCCAAATGTTCTTTCTGTTCCTAAATTGTCAGTGGGAGTTCAAGTGAGTCAAAGAACTTATTGTATTCTGGAATGTTTGTACTGTCCCTTGCTGAATAAATATTGAAGTACAAGTCTTTAAATGCTTCACTTGGAGACATTAGTTAACATTCTCATTTTCTGCCAGACCATTTTATTAATTATATATGACCAATGGCATTTGGATAGTTTACGCAAGATGGATTTGAACATCATTTCCATCCTATAATATACTTTATTGTGGAGAAACCATGTCATTAAGAACCCTTTAATGAGTCTATGCTCAGTATTACAGCTGACATGATATTACTCTCCTTAGTCCTTACTGAACCTTATTGATACATCTTTTGAAGATAGCAAAATTATGAAAAATTCCAGTCATGGGAAAAGCAGTTCATTTATAGGCTGTATTGCTATAATTGGTGACTATATTAATTCTAAAAAGAAACAGCAATGCAGTATGTTAATGTACTGTATATTACTATATTCATTATCGCAACGCCTAAAAGTCCAAGTCATGGATGACTGCCTCATTGAACCAGTGACTGCCAGTCTCACAGCTGTCCATAGTCACCCTATAGCCACAGCCTATAACATTGAGGTTTTTATTCACAAGCATGATATTTTTTATATTTTCTCAATAATTGTCATTCTCTAAAACCAGAACATCTACTCTAATGGAAAGGCATAGATCAATCAAAGTTATCTGCCATCAAGCACATTGAATCCAGTTGATACAGACCACAGCAGTATTGCATTGACACCAAGTTCTAAACAAAATTAGACTTTTCTAGCCATTAGCCCGGCAGACCATATACTGAGTTATCTGTTATAACTGGGTTATCTGTCTTTAAGAGTGCACCAGTACAAACCAATGGCAGGGAATTGTCTGGGTTTTGGAGGACACCAATGAAACTGCTTTAGGGACTGTCCCTCCATTTCTTCCAGGCCAAAGGAACATACAGAGCAAGGGCACCAAAGTGTGGCAAGTCTGTTTGCCTGAGTTGGTGGCCTTGCCATGTTATCTGCTTGCACTATAATAGCCAGGGTCTGGGAAGATTTTTCCACAGACAGCAGAGTGTTACTAATTCCATCAATGCACTGAAATCCCAGTATAGTACATAGGCATGCATAACCAAAGGTACTGAATGGCAGGGCCAGCATCTTTTTTATATAGGTAGCGAGTAGACAGGTATGGCACAAGTGAAGATGGCCTAGCTAGTTCTGTTAAAAAGTCTAAATTTGGTTAATAGACAATGAAAATTTTCATACAGTGTAACGATCAGGGTCAGATCCAGAATAGTACAGACGGTGTGACCACATAGCACCCTATTTGCTGGGGGGGGGGCACAAGGCCCCCCCAAATACATAGACTCCATAAATAAACTTAAAATGGCAACATGAGTGTGAGAAGCTCCGGTATAAAATATTGGCATATACAGCTTCAAACATGGGGAGCCCTGCCCTTCAGCAATTCAAGACAGGGTCCCCAACAAATGGAGCCCTATGAGTAAACTATAAATAGCACCATATGCAGAACACATGGGCCCGCAAGGCCTGCAATGCAGGGAGTCGCAGTCTCTGAAGAGATGTTACATTTAATAGATCAAATATTACAACATTTTCCTTTTTCCAATTGTTGAGTCAGTGTGTGTCTGTCAAACATTCCTGTGTTAGGAGGGGGAGCACACCACCATTTCACATGGGGCCCCAATTCTCTGGATCTGGCACTGGTAACAATAGACCAGAGCTAAGTTTCTGTGATGTAATATGCTTACTTCCAGGTCGCAATTTGTGAAACAAGATATTTGAAATTTTTCATAGTAACAAAAGGCACAAATATAAAACTTTAAAAACATAAAGAATAAGTAGACATCCTTCTGCCTTGTTTCCTGCTGCAGATCTGGGTAGAATCTGTACATTGGCTTCTTGCTTAAGTAATACAGATTATTATTTTGCCACTGTTACTTTGCTCATTCACAACAGCTAAGGGTCCTGATTCAGCAAATTAATGAAACACATGTCTTGCACTTTAAGTCTGTGAAAGTATTCTTCCTAAGTCAATGGAACTAATTTTTGCCTTAGGACAACAGTAAGGGGGAAAAAAGTTAGACTTTGCCTTTTATTTAATTTCTATATGCATTTATTTAAATTTATACTCCGCCCTTCCCTGGGGCTTCCTTTACACTATAAGGTTCTACACATCCAAAAAGTTTCTGTACTGATTAATCAATGAACAAAGCTACTCATTTATTTAATTAGCATCAATGGAGACTGCAATTTATATTTTCTTCGCTAGCTCTGCTGCTACTGAAATTCACGTAGTAATTTGGGATTCCATCATCTATAAAGCTAATGAAGTAGGTAATCGTTATGCACTATAGGACTAGTAAAATTACAAAATGCCTTAATATTTAGTGGTTATTTTGTGTATGTTCTCTGCAACAGTACCTTTGGTTATATATATGAGCTGTTGGGACAGCTTAAACTTGAAAACCACAGTGGGCACTGTGATCTTTCAGCTGGCTTAGCATCAATGCCAACACTTATTTGCCAGTGCAAGACTCATTGAAGTTAATATGACTTGCACCTGCACCAGCACTATGGGCTAGTACTGGAGCAAAACAACTAAAGAATTGTGGCTTAAATGCAGCAGCAGATGTAGGCTAGTGGCAACTGGGGATGACTGCAATGGTGGGAGATACCTATTGTCAGGGAATATGGAATCATTTTCTCCAGGAGGAGGGAAAAACTCCCACGCAGGACCTTAGAAAGAGAGTTCACCACACATCCAGTGACCCAATTAGCTAACAGGTCAAGGGCTAAAACCTGACCCTTGTAATTGGCTGATGTTGCAATTTCTTTGTTTCCTTTCTAAAACAGTAACAAAACAAACAAAAATTTAAAATGTGCAGTTGCCTAACACGTCACTGTGAGAGAACTGACACAGCTTCACTGGGTGTTTTCAGACGTTACGGGGCCCGTTGGCCCCGTACCGAAAACACCCTATCCATTCCCCGCTGCGATGACCCCGTCACGCCGTTACAGACGTGCCGGGGGGATCCCGGTGGGGAATCTGGGAGGGGGCGGGGCCATGCGGCGCAACGTGCGGCCGCATGTCCCCGCCCCCTCCACGTGCCCCGCTGCCCGCCCTCCGGGGAGACGGGCGGGCGGCGGGGCCAATGAGGCTGCCGCGTTGGGCCGGATTCGCCATGGCCCGGGATCCCGCCGGTGATCCCGGGCTGTGGCGCCCGACCAGACGTGACGCCGGGGTTCACCCCAGCATGGAATTACATTCAACCCGCGATGGCCTCCGGCCCCGCCACTTCGGCCGCTCGCATGGTGAATGTAATTCCACACCGTGGTAACATCTGGGGGGGAACATCCATCCCCCCCAACAGACGTTCCGGAATCACAGCCACCACCGGGAATTGACCATGGTTGACTGTGATCTCGTAACGTCTGAAATCACCCACTGTCTCATTGGGTGAAAACAGACATGACACTAACCACCCTTGGTGGTCATTTATGCATGTTGCAGGGCTGCATAGGGCACCAATACAGCCCTGCAACATGCATAAATAACCACCAAGGATGGTTAAAGGGTGGTTAGCGTCATGTCTGTTTTCACCCATTGTCAGAGAATCTGCATGGGATGAGAACTGCCCGGAGTGTGGGGAAAGCTTTATTGTCAGAGGGAGAGCTGCATAAAAACGAAGCTATTCTAATCAATACTAATGGTAGATAAACTTTACACACACACAAAAATCTTTTTCCTTCCACTCTTATTCCTCATTTCTCCTGTGCCCTATTTTCCTGCTTCCCACAAGCAAGCTTGGGGTGGGGGAAAGAGTCCGTGACTGCTGTGTGGCACAGCTGTGGAGCAGCCACTCAGGTGGAGTGAGTGAAGAGGGATTCTAACAGGTGGCTCCCAGTATGGCTAAGCACTGCCCTGTCACGGACCATAGAGGTGAGGGGAAAGCATGCCAGGCTGGCTTTTGAAACTGACATGTCGCAGTTGTGAGTGCTGGGGAACTGGGCTCCTCAGCACTTGTGGCCAGTTCCTGTGACTTGCAAAGGCTGTGTCCCCAGCCCAGTGCCTATAAGCAGAAAACCTGTCTGCTGGTGTGGGTGGCTGCTGCAGTTCATATGGGCAGGGGATATGTGGGCACCCGTTGCCATACATTTTTTCGGCTTGCCCCACACAAGGCACTCTGGATTATTGGGCAGTGCCCCATTAGTCGCCATGAGTGAGTGCTGCATGGCTCATGGGAGTGCTTATCCCCCACAACTCCACCTTCATATGGGCTGTCAGATGAGTGGTTACTGGATGGCCACACATGGTAGCATCTTGTTTGAAAACACCGTCTCTATCTCTTTCACAAGTGCGCACACACACACACACACACACACACACAGAGCTATGCTATCATGACCCCCTTGTTCTCATAGACCCTTTTCACACAGTCACTCTAACACTGATAAAATGAGTGTTACATTTTATTATACATGTTGCAGGGCACCCATAGAGCACACCTGCAGCCCTGCAACATGTATAATAAAATGTAACACCCAACACACTTCTAGGCTCTGTAAGTAGAAACAAGAAGTCATAATATATCACTCTGTGATTTATTTGATCATGGGACACTGTATCAAATACAGCACACAGTGGTTTGCTATAATCCTCTCTCTCATTTAACTGCACCGAAGGCACTCTCATGTGCTCCTCCAAAATCTAAGAGCCATTCCAGTATTGTGCATTCTCAGACTGCTGGTGTGCACTCTACCACCTTAAATACTTGTTATACCAACTACTCAGGAAATTTATCAGAGCTAAAGAAATGGCTCATGAGAAGCCTGACATCTCTGGAAATCGCCTCAGATCACTTAAGACATGACTATGTGTCACAGCTATGTAAGCATCTCACAAACTGCCAGAGTGTCGTGGGAATAAACTGCTTTACTTAAGTCCTATGGAGGTCAATATTCTGAAGGAAATTTGACATCTGTGGGCGTTAACAAATGTGACGGTGGCCCACTTTGGCCTGTGAGCCACCAGCACGTTTGTTGTTATGCCGCCTGCCAGATGTTGCCCCAGGATTGCTCCCAGGTGTGTCAGCGGCGAGCCTGAGCTGTGATCTCTGGGGTCACAGTCCAGACTACAATACGCCTGACTGGGCCAAAGCAGGCCAGAGTGAGCTATCATGTGTGTTTTAGCCTGCTGTGACCCAGCCCAGATCAGGTCCACTATGGCTCCATGGCGACCATCATTGGCCACCATGGCTGCCCATCATGGAAGGGGGAGGGGCACTGGGTGCAGCACAGGGATGGGGACGGGGCCAGCTGGCTGCAAGTTCATACAGGTCCCTGCCCTCCCCTGCTGCCGGTACGTTTGTGGACTGGCCCAAGCCAGTTCGGACTGTGTTGGCGCTGGCGGCAGGTTTCCAACCTGGGTCGGGATGTGATGGTGGCGCTCCGCCATCACGTTTGTAAACACCCTGTCTCTCTGTCAGCAATTTACCAATGCATCCCAGAAAAGTCTTATCACTAAAAATGATCAAAGAACATATATTTTGTGCTGATAATTTCAAAATGAGGCTGAAATATTGTATTAACAGAGGAGGTGACAGAATTATCAGGCACAGTGGGATGAATTAAGGATGGAATAAAAGAAACACTTTGTGTTGTTTTTGGCTTAAGACATTTAGAGCTAGATACCCAAAACAGTGTGTGGTTTTCTAATTACATAAGCCAAATATCACTCTTACTGAAATCAATAGTGCCTGCAGGGCTAAAACCACCCATTCCGTTCTGAAATTTTAATCTTAATGTTGCTTTAGCATATGTATTGTGGTCAGTTCATATGTTTAAGTTCTTCCATATAGTATTACATACTGGTTTGGAATAAGGTGGTGTATTATTCTATCTGGCTTCCATTTTAAGGAAACTCAGACGAGGACTACATAAAATCAGAGAGTATCCAGTAGAGGATTAGATCCAGAAACTGGGACTCAGAAGTTCTGCGACTAATTACTGTGATGCCACTGGGCAGCTCATCATTCATTTTAAACAATGACAATACTTGTCTAGTTCACAGGAATGTGGTAAAACAACAACAATTCATGTTAATAAAATGCTTTACACTTCTGTAGTAGGGAGCACATTGGGTGCATCCACAGGAGCTAGGGCGGGCCCACTCCTCCACGTACCCCATGGTAGGCAAGCACAGTGCCACACTTTGGGCCAGTGGGGAGGGCAGGACACGCATTGCGTGGAAATGTTGTCCAAAGTGGGATAAGGCTGCCCATAGTGGAATAGCCTCGTGTGGCCAAACCCCGTGTGGTTTGGTTTCTGAAGAGTTCATAGTTTCTCTGCCAAAATATTGGAAATTCTCAGGGGGGAACAAAACTAAATTCTATTATTAAAACCACTGTATTTCAGCTATTAAAATTATAAAGTGTTTATTTCAAATTATTAATTTTTATGACAATTTGATATACTGGAGCCCAAGTCTCTCCCTCTGTAAGTGGGGAGGAGGGGGTGCTGCTCTAACCCCCTCCTCCCCACCAGCGGACCCCAGCATGCCTCTGCCTTACCAAAAGCCAGACGCAACTGTGTTCTTTTCACGCCAAATCTTTTCTCTTGGATGCAGGCACACACCAGAACCTCCACAGAGCTTCCGACTCTTACATTTCCACTGCCAGTAATTTTTTGCAAGCCGAATTTCCCCAGAAAAACATCGAATTCCATTTATTTCTCTGATAAAAGGGGAATTCTGTGTTTTTTTCAGTGGGTGCCTGGAACCTTCTTCATCAGTCCTGTTTGTCTCTCTCTCTGCAGGTGGGGAGGAGGTGCTGCTCCAATCCCCTCCTTCTGGGAAGTCCCAGCACATAGCCCAAGTCTCTCCCTCCATGAGTGGGGAGGGAGTGCTTCTCCAACCCGCTCTTCCCTGCCAGCCTGGGACCGGAGTCCAAGCCTCTCCTTTTACAGGAGAGGAGGAGGTGTGCTCCAACCCCATCCTCCCAGACAGTCCCATCACAGAGCCCAACTCTCTCCCTCCATGGGAGAGGGTACCATTCCAACCCCCTCCTCCCGGTCAGTCCCGGCAAGGAGTCCAACATACCTCTGCCTCACCAGAAGCCAGATGTGACTATGATCTTGCACCAAATCTCTTCTCTCCAACACAAGTGCACATCAGAACCATCACAGAACTTCTGCCTCCTTTAAACTTCCACTGCCCAGGGGTGGATCCTCCCTTGGGGTGTTGGAGCAGATGCTCCACACCCCAATGCCCCTCAGGCTGCCCCATTGCCCCCCCACAGTCCCAGCAAGTGGTTGCTCTGGGCCCACTCCCCCAGCCTCCCCGCACAGGTCCTAACTGCCCTCCCATGTTGGTTCCTGGTTGCACGCCAATGCCAACACTAATCAGCTGAGCAGTGCCGGCACATGGCTAGGAACTGACTGGGGAGGGCTGGTTAGAAGTGTCAACCTGCATTGGGAGGTAAAGGGATGTCTTTTCTGGCTCTTCCCTCCCTCCTGGGGGAGGGGCTGGGGTGAAGAGCCTCCCTGTATGTCACAGAACCTGCACGCAGGAGATGCCTCCTCCTCCACCCTCCCTTTTGCTCCCCTGTGTGGGCCAGAGGCAGGAGGAAGAGGGAAACTGAAAGAAGTCACCTCTCCAATGCCCCCAGTGAGCATGTTCTGGGTGGTGTCCCGGAGAATCACTGCTCTCTGGGAGATTAGAGAGGGGCTGGGGGAGGTGCCAGGGGCTCCCAGGCTGGGTTCCTATGAAGTATTAACTTACCTTTCTATTTTTTATTATTTTCATTTTTATTCTTTTTTAAATTTTATTTTGGATTATTTGTTAGTGTTTGGGGTAATTTTGTTGTCTGGGTATTTTAAATATGTTTTTGGATATTTTTTTAATTTATTTTTTTAGGATTTGGCAGTATTTTGTTTGTTTTGGAATTTTAAATTTTGAATGGAATTTTGGTTGAAATGGTAAGGGTTTGGTGGTATTTTGTTTGTTTAGGAATTTAAAATATATTTTTGTATTTAAAAAAAATATTTTTAGGGTTTGGGTAATTTTGGTTGTTTTGGTATTTTGAATATATTTTTGGATTTGTTTTAATTGTATCTGATTTAAAACAAATAAAAGAAAGTATTTTTTCACTCAGCGCACAATTAAGTTACAGAATTTGTTGTCAGAAAATGTGGTCAAGGGGTGACCCGTTTCAGATCCCAGTGAGGAATCAGACCGGCCGTCCTTCAGACATGCCAGCCTGATTCCCTGTGGGGGGTGGGGCTGCGTGGCACAACGTACAGCTGCACAGTCCCACCCCCCGTGCTCCCCCGGCCGCCCGCCCTCCGGGAGACGGGCGGGCGCAGTGGCCAATCTGGTCGCTGCACCCGATCCCCTCCCGTGATCGGGACGTGACTCAGGATTGGCGGAAGGTAGCAGACATTACCTTTCATCGATTCCGGCCCGTGGCCAATCTAACCACGCTTCCAGACCTTTGGGTGGTTGGAGGTCCAAAAGCGTGGTCAAAGGGATTCCTGCCGGGGGTTCATGGGGGTGAACATCTGGCAGGAACCACCGTGGGTACTTTCAGACGTTACGGTACTGCGGCCACCACAGGGGGTTCACTGTGGTTGACCGTGGTATCGTAACGTCTGAAATTACCGAAGGCCAGTAGTATAGCTGGGTTTTTAAAAGGATTGGACAAGTTTCTGGTGGATAGGTCCATTAGCAGTTATTAACAGAGTACATTTGGGGGAACATAACCTCTTACTGTTGGGAACTGGGAACGAACAACAGTGAACAGATTTGCCCTATTGTGACCTGCTGGGTAGTTCTCCCAAGTGACCAAGGTTGACTACTGTCAGAGACAAGTGCTGGGCTTGATGGACCAATGGTCTAATCCAGTATGGCACTATTTATGGTCTTATGAGAGTCAAAATGATAAAAAGGAGTGCAATTTATCAAGGAGAGCAACTTGCATATATGCTCGCTCATATAAAAAAAATCTCTTTAAAATGTGTCCAATTTAAACCCGCTCCTTACTTCAAGTTTTAAATTTAATACTGCAGCTGCTTATACATCTGTCACTGAGAAAGGAAACAGCAAATGGCACATAGGCCCTTTTCACACAGATACTCTTAACACCGATAAAATGGGGGTTACATTTTATTATACATGTTACAGGGCACCTACAGGCCAACACTGCAGCCCTGCAACATGGGCCCTTTTCACATGAAATGCCTCCACCCAGTTTCGCTGGGTGGAGGCATCTTGTGTGAAAAGGGCCCATGTTGCAGGGCTGCAGTGTTCCCTGGTAACATGTATAATAAAATGTAACCCCCATTTTATCAGTGTTAAGAGTGTCTGTATGAAAAGGGTCAAAAAGATTTCTTTCGACTGTATTAAGCAGGCCACCAGGAGTGGCCCCAGATTTATTCCCGAGACATTTTGAAAGGTACTAATTGCGCTTGCCAAACTGGTATTAGAGAG
The DNA here is from genome assembly GCA_003113815.1 of Sphenodon punctatus. Classification (NCBI taxonomy): domain Eukaryota; kingdom Metazoa; phylum Chordata; class Lepidosauria; order Sphenodontia; family Sphenodontidae; genus Sphenodon; species Sphenodon punctatus. Next base: position 355,707 of record QEPC01005014.1, on the reverse strand, counting down.
TGCAAATGGCAGTTCTAGGTTGCACAAATATTGTGGAGCAGTTTAAAATATCCTCATTTGAAAATTTGGTTGTGAATATACATTTCTATTCAAGTTGAATACATGAACATACATATAATATTTAGTGTCTCTACTTTGATCTGTGGGTATTGCATAAATTGATCAATGAGATTAATTCATGTTTTCATGAATATATTATATTATGAAAGTATTTGAAACTATTTTGCTATTTTATGCTATATATATATAGTTAATCTATATTTTTTTATATAATGATATGAAATATGATCATTTTTGGCATGTGCACACATGCACATGGCAAAAATTATATTGAATACACTGGAAAAAATTCATTCCAAAGTTATTCCTCTGAGTTTTTATTTTAAAATTGTAAGAAATTTTCTGTATTCATTAAAATGTTCATGTGCAGAAAAAATAAACATGTTTTTGGACAACAAAATGTACTGGAAAAAAACAAGCAGATATGTATTTGGTAACCAAAATGCTTTGGAAAAATGAAAAAATTTCTATTTTTGATGACCAAAGAGTTTGCAAAAAAATCAAGATGAAAAATTTCCAAATTTAATATTTTTAAAATGTGATATTAATAGAATTTTGGAACATTTTACTACATATAAATAAAGTGACCGTCCCTCTTTCTCAGGGTGTTTTTTAATGTAATAGTGCTATTGTGGTGGATTTTTCTATCCACAAGGAATGAAAGGAGGCCATTACTTGGAACGTTCCCAAAATTTATTCAAGTATGCAGCTACGGGACTGCCTAGCATTCAACACTGGCAGACACTTGAGCTCCCTCCCCCCCCCCGCCCAATTCCCCTTTTATACAAGTTACAGACAAAGGATTCAGTTTTAGCCAATCTACACTTAATACGTTATTATTTGCCACATAAGGAATTGCTAGCTTGGTTTGTCACTTCTGCGCAGTACACTTAGTTACATAATTCTTTTATCTTTGGGTTTTTTTTATACACGAGTTACTTGTCCTCTGCTGATTAACTCCTGGAGACTGCAATTTAGAGCATGAGATAATGGGGGCGGGCAGCAATTGGTTACTATAGGAAGGACACAAGCTGGCCATGCAGAGGGGGTTATGCGAGTTCACATAGTGGTTAAAACAATTCTACCTCACTATGCACCACCACGCTTTGATCCTGTCCGGGGTGAGAGCCCTCACCTGGACAGGATCCGGCCCAGCTACTGAACAGATGTGCCGGTGGCCCAGGCTGGGGAGGGCGGCGGGGGAGAGGGCACGTCGACATACAGACATGGTCCGCACAGCCAGGCTCCCGTGCGTCCTACCCTCCTCCCTCATGGGCGTGTGCAGCGGCCTATGAGGCTGCCGCACCTGCCCAGAAAAGCTCCTGCCTGCAGTTAGGTGGAGCAGCCCATCACACATGATGGCCCGCTCGACCCCAGTCAGGGGATGGTTTCCCTGGACCGTGGCAGGACTTAGCCTACACTGGCAGGGAGCCCAGTTCACAGCGTGGGCTAAATCCTGCCACTGTCCAGGGAAATCTTTGATCCCATCCATGGTAACATCTGGCATGCAGGATCAAATGTGGTGCGACCGTCGGTGGCCACATGGAGTAAAGCGTAGCCACCCATGGTGGCACCACCTCTGAAAATACCCTCTACCTTCTTATGAGCTATTTTAATGTCCATTCTGCAAAATTGAATCTCTATTAAATATGATAATTTTTGGCATGTGCATGTGTTTTTCACACATGCACATGCCAAAATTTTCATATTGAATACACTGAAAATATTCATTCCAAAGTGATTGAAGTATAACCCCATTTATTGAGAAACAAATGGCAATCAGACTGCAGCTGATGGAGCAAGTGATTGTCATTATGACTGTTCTCTTAATGGAGAGCTTGTGCTAATGTTTCTCTTTAGTCCATTAAAGAGATGAAGCACTATTTATTTCTAGTTTTTATCCCTCAAGTGTGAGAAAGGTGTGCGAAATTGGCTATCATTTTACCCTTTTCACTTGTCTCTTTAAAACGCAAAGTGTATGCTGTACCTTTAAAGATAAGATGCCCCAACTTCACTCTCTTTACAAAATGTACCTCAAGTCCTCTTTGCAAAATGTTCCTGAAGTCCTCCTCAAGCCTGAATTACAACTAGGATGGTAGATCCTTCCCTCTCTAATCTATTATTTTGTATTTGTTCTATCCACTTTTAAATACAATCTCTCAGATATATCTTTGTAGCATTAATACCTTCTTTTTTGTACATAATATTCATTTCTGAGATACTGGCCCTTTTCACACAGACACTCTAACACTGATAAAATGGGTGTTACATTTTATTATGCATGTTGCAGGGCACCCATAGAGCACACCTGCAGCACTGCAACATGTATAA